>VXBB01013169.1:498758-616435 GCA_013399915.1 Illadopsis cleaveri
AAGGTTGGGATGGGAAGGCAGAAATAAGATAAATTCAGCTTCAAGGTAGCTAATTTGGCATAACTGATATTATGACCGAGGCAGCATGGAATTGAAGTAAAGTCATTTATCCCTGGCCTAAGAAGGTTTTGCAGCCTGTGCTGTCCCCAGTATTTCTTCAGGGGTTTTACATGTGACACCTGCCTGATCCAGCCAGCTTAGGCACCTCTACTCAAGCTGCACTTGAGCAACACACATAGTCATAGCATTTGTTTTACGGGCAGCGTTTTGAATACTCATTGGGAGCTAATTCTACTTCCTGGATATTAAATGGAGTGTAAGTCATGGCTTCAGTGACAGGCAATCACTCACACAAACACCCTCTCCCCTTGAATATTCAGTAAGATAGTATGGCTTGGAGTGTTGTGTACAACGATACTAATATAGTCTTTGGAGAGGATGTGGATTTTAAATTGGTGGCAAAGTAAGCAAAAAGCTGTGATGGGGTACTAAAGATTAATAAAAATACAGTTGGCTAGCTTAATTGTCACTGGCAGTGAAATTACATGCCATTGGTAGAAAAATGGAATTGAAATATCGCTGTGTTACTTGTACTTATTTCTGTGAATCAGCCTCTTGAATGGTCCACAGCAAATGAATAGACACCAAGTTTGTATTCAGAAACTGCTCACTCTTACAGCTGCATATCCTGTAATCAGACACTCTGTAAGGAGGAGCAGACAGTGCTCCCCCCATACATTATATTGAATCTCATCATTTAATCAGCCATGTCTGGGAAAGGATGAGCATAAAGAAATTACTTTCTGTAATCAGCTGAGAAGTCCCGATCTTGGTGTTGCAGATGGCTCTTTTCAGCTAAGTAATTAAGTGTAATGTGTAAGAAGTGTGTATTACATACAGCAGTTGACTAAACCCTAGTGAAGAGTAGAGGAACAATTTTACAATTCCCGGATGCTGGAGCATTCCCCAAAGGTGACTTAAAGAAATATAACCACTCCTGGTAGTGGTGATCTCCTAGTTTCCTACCTCTGGTTCTTGAGAGGTGAGAGGAAACAGAGCCAGGCCAGATGCTCTTACACTCTAAGTTTACACTGTTCCGCTGGGTTTTACCTTTGCTAGGCAAGGCTTTGACACCTGACCAGCAGATCTAAACAAATCTTTTAACTATTGCAAACAAATAGACAGAATTCTCCTTCAGTTCACAGGTGGATTTAAGTCTGAAGATAATAATAATAAAAAAATCCTTAGAACAGATACAAGAAATCCCATGTCATGCTACATACCCTTTGAAGTACTTTTCATGAAGAAATAAATCATAATGCCATAAAGGAGGCATGTATGGAAACCTGTTGATTATTAAGAGTCCTGATCCTCCAGGTTAGTAAGAAAGTTTAAAAGATTTATCTGACTAAATGTAGATGTCTACATATGAATTACTCACCTTCAGCTGTCTTCACAGAGATACAGTTGAATATGTAATAGGTTCATGATGAATATGATTCATGCCATTGTGGAGTAGATTTTTAAATTTAGCTCAAGAGGAATTCCTCCTTCTGAGTACCTGTTGCCCTCCATCAGATACAAAGGAGTTCCAGAGTATTTAGACATCTGCAGTGTAATTATCTAGATCTGACTTAAAGTGAATTGCGCCTCATCATCTGTAACTTCAAATTTTTGCCTGCAACCACAATAACAAAAATGTTTGGGAATCACTCTAGGTTCAAATACCAAAACAACCTAAACTGTGATAGTGCTGAGATGCCCCGTGATACTGCCTATATTTGCACTGCAAACTCAAGAGAAGCAAAACCAACTTGTGAAACCCTGTAACACCTCTTCTTCCTCATATGCCAAGTCAATGTCAACCACATGTAAGTGCAAAGAATCCCTCTAACGAGGCAGCTGTGTTGAGTTCTCTTTGCTTGGACATCTGTTTCCTCATCATCCCCCACAAGAAACCTTTTATTCCAGGAAGCCTCATTTGGAGCATATCTGTTTTGAGGGGTCTCTGACTGCATTAATATAAATATTGGGTTTGAAGTTTTTAACTGTAAAGAACCAAATGCTCAGCTTTATTGCTTACCCTGCAAAATTCACTGAACTATTGCTGAAGGTGATGCTGAGAGAATCACAGATTTACTCTTGGTTTTGGTGCAAGTTAGAATCTACTGGCTTTCATAATATAGTTTATAACATCTTCATAATCTAAAAATACTGCCAGTCTATGGCTCTGGGTGTATGAGGCAGAGTGGTTTGTTTCCACTGATAGACTTTTCAAGGCTTACAGTGATGTATGTAAGGCTGGTTCTAGGAGGCAGCAGATACAAAAAACCCTTGTGAAGATGTTGGCAGTCACTGAGCTTTGTTTGGTGCCAGCATTGGAACTGAGACCAGGGTCTGGAATTGGAAGATGAGTGCTGAAGACATTATTTTATCACTAGGTCTGGCAAGTGCTCATGTTTGGAACTAAGGAATGGTGCCTGAAAAGGACATATTAATGATGTAAATTGTCTGTGGTGTTGTGTTTACTTGGGATGTAAACTTGGGGTGGGGAGTCTTTGCTTTGGCTTGGTTTACTGTTCGGATCCATCAGAGATACGAATGTTAGGTATTTCTGGGTGTCAAAAACTACTTTTGAAAGGAGACTGGAGTGGGGCTGCAATAGCAGTTTCTGGGGTTATAGTTAAGTTTAGCTTCCCCTTAAGGCAATGGACAGCTGGGTTGGACAGGCTTTAATCTGCAGAAGGAATGTCACTCTGGCTTTGGTTATGGGCTGGTTGCAAAAGAGAAGCCTATTTTGTGTCTTTTTGTGGCCTTCAGCTAAGGCAGAGGTTATGGCTAGCAGGGCCTGATGGAAAGTAGATATTTTTGTGGCAGTTTAGGGTTGAGTCTGGTAGCCAGAGGGTGAGAGCTCATTCTCTTTTCAAGCTATGATAGAACTCTAACTATGGCCACATGTCATATTAGGAAAACAGCAGGGCTAGAAGACCAGTGTTTAAGGGTGCAATACAGAAGGCACTGTGGACTAAGATATGGGCTTGTGCCAGGAGGCAAGAATATTTCATGCTTCTCTACAGTCTATAGAAGGGTTTCAAAGATATAATCAATTCTACAGTTGGAAACAGCAGATCCTGAAATACTGGTTTGACTATTTGACTCCTTAGAGGTCCCATGTCTGGGAATCAAGCAGATACCGGCTTTGTAGCCTCATAATCCAGTCCACAGCTATTCCAACTGGATTTAAGATTTTTGTCTACCAGGCCCTTACAGGTTTGGCTCAATCTGAGAACACAAAGACTCTGTCTAGGACAAAGGGCTGTGCAAAATCTTGGTGGTTTTGAATGGTCTTCATATTACTTTGACTTCTTCAGAAGGCTTTACACATATGTATGAGTGATGCATGTGTGTGTATACTTTATTCATTGATTTTCTGTGTTTGAGGAAAGGGTTAATAATCTGCCTTGTGCTAGGACTGGTACAGTTATTGGCAGCAGGTCCTGAAGATTTCAGATTTTATGGCTACAGTCTTCAAGGTTTAATCTCTTACAGCAAGAGCCATTTCTAGAAGGGAGGAATATCTTGTTTATTTGTTTCCAGCTAGGCCTCTCTGTGTTAAGACTAAAGCCTAACTTTATGGGTTGGGAATAAAGTCAAAAGTTTTGGTATGTCAAATTCTACACATTTAGTGTGCAGGACTAGTCTAAGACAAAGTCTTGTCAGCGAGTCTTTTACAGTGACTAGCAGACAGGAATAATTTCCCCACCACTGTTGTGCAGTAACCACACTCCAGACAGTAGTTCTACCAAGAGACACCGCAGTAGCAGAAGGATAAGGAGTATAAGGAGTTTGCTTCTTTTTGGTATCAGTCCTCATCCTAATCTGCCAGGCCTGACAAGATCCAAGCCCTTCAGTAAATGAGGACTTGGTAAATTAACCTTAACCACAAAACTTAGCCACAAGCTTAATAATAATAAATAACTTATCCAAACAAGAAGAAAGGTCATACTTTCCTATTGGTAGCAGTCCAGTCCACAGGCATTTCAATACCTGTGAAGCCAGCTAGCTCTTCAGTTGAATCTTGTCTTAATTATACAGCCAGAGCTGCCTCTCTGCAATTCTCCCTTGAACTTGGAGTAACAGAAACCACACATGGCCCCACATCTCATCCTCAGCAGTGGCCCATGCATCACTAACTTGAGATCTTCAGCCCCTTTTCCATAACTCTCATGCCCTCTCCAGTTTTAACCTTAGGTGTAAATAATTTTTCAAGAGACATAAAGATCATGTTAGCTACAGGGATGAACTTCTGACTAACCTTAAGGCGGTTTCTTTCCAGTGTGAATTCTATCCCACTCCTCTGCATGAGATAGGACAAAGCTGCTCCTGCTCTCAGTAACTGCAACCGTATGAAGTAGCCTAACCTTTTTTCAAAGTTATTCTAGAAACTAGAAAATAAAGGAAAAACCAAGCAGGACCCAGCAAATGTCCTAGGAATTTGATCCTTCCAGTTCAGAGCTCTACATTTAAGCCTGTCCTGAGCTTAGACTTGCTTAGGACCACATAGATTCCTGCTACAGCAATAACAGTCTAATTTCAGTATTCACCCTTATTCCAACTCAGAGTGCCTTCTAGTTTACTTTAACTATTCATTGCCTGCACTTTGCAACCCTCTCTGCAGCACCAGTTCTAGCTGTAAGCCTAACAATAATGCAGAAATATCTACCTGGACAAGAAAAAAAAGTGGAAGTTACTGTGTTCCTTGCTTGACCACATTTGTTTTCCATATCAGTGGACCATGCAGAAATGAGCCTTGCATCTATTGCTGTATATGTTCATGCCTTATCTCTGTTCCAGCTCATTTTTTTCCTGCCCTACATGTGACTCCATGGTTGTTTCCCTGTCTCTGAGTTTTCCCTTGGACAAAGATGTGTGAGAGAACGGTGGACTCAGTCCTTTAAACACAGCAGCTGTTGCAGGAAAACACCCAAGATTAACTGCTTACAGACCGCCTGGACATCCTTTTATTTCAGGAAGAAGACAAAGACAATGAGTTCCTGGTAGTCTTTGTGTTAAAGATCTCTGCAGCTATTGTTCAAACTCTGTAGTTCTGAGTAATGAGAGTGGAAAATGAGTAAGAACTTATGCAGGTTTTTGCTTTCCTTGAGTTCTTGGAAAATAATGGTGCTTTTTGTGGGATCCAGTCCAACTGGTGCCTGGCTGAGGGCAAGCAGAGCTACAGCAGTGCCCGTGGGTGCGCTGTAGCCTCTGTGACTCAGCAGCTGGGCCAGGCAGATGAGCCAAGTGCTGCCAGCTCTTTGGAGAGGGGGCAAGAGAATCCCCAGAGGGAAGAAGAGCGGGTGCAGAACCATCGCACTTCTAAGTGCAAATGCAGTGTTCCACAGCCACCTGTCACCTAGGGACAGCTTTATTACCAACAACTACCGGACATGTTTGAGTAACTTTGTATCTGTTAGAAACCAGACAAACTGCAGGTAAACGAGGGCTGATCAGATTTTTTGCATCGTCACAGAGTATCAAAGGTTCTAGTGCAGTTTCTCTGGCTCTAACAGTGCTCCATGAAGTTGGATGCTGATAATCCCTCTTTAGTTTTCTTAACCACTCATCTTTTCTCATCGATTTCTCTTTACAAGTTCCTTTGTACTATCAAAACCTGTTTTTTACACTTGGTCAGAGGTTTTATCACATCTACTATGGATATCTTACTCTGATTTGTTTTTTCTTTTAACTTGCTACAGTCTCTGAACTGCCCCTGTCCAGTTTATGTTCTTACTGAGCTAGATTAAATACAAGTAAGAGCTTTTCTCCTACAAGGTCAGCTTTTTCTCAGGTCCTTGCAGAGCTGTTTATCTATCCAGGTTGTTTTGGGACCCACAATACCACGTGAATAACAATGCCTCCCATTGCAGCTGGCAACCAGCTGCTAAAACCTGCTTAGGAATCTTCAAGAACAGACTGTCCTGCAGACCTTGGGGCATTAGCAAAACAGATTTACAGACCCAAAAGCCTCTGTAAGGGTGGGAGTACACTTAGAGAGGGCCCTCCAGGTCTGTTTTGACTGAAAGGAGTCTATTTGTGTGCACCACGGCTGCCCACAGTACAGCTCAGTGCGTGGTATGTGGGAATGATTACTGGATGAGCTTTAAAAGCATGTTAGAGCTCTGATTTAACAAGCTGTTGTAGAATTACAATGTAGTATCCTTAGAGGTACTCCAGTAAGTCCCACTCAGACCAACACAAATATCAGCAATTCTCTGCCCTGATTATTCCTGCTACTTTAGGGCACCAGGCAATATACCACCTCGCCCATTTCCACGCTAGGTTTTGAACCTTTGGTAATTGATTAGCCAGCGGGGAGCTCTCTCATCCCTGCTGGGAACAGCAGCAGGTTTCCCCTTGCTTCTCATCCTGTCTTTATCTCTGTTGCCCAGCCCCTGTTACCTCCTGCCAGCACAATGGGACCTGCTTACACCTGAGTTGAGCTTTAGTCCTCAAACACAGGTCTTACACTGATTCTTGCAATTTTCAGAGCTACCTGCAAAGTTTGGACCTTACTGGCAGTAACCTTAAATCCTTCTCAATCTAAAAGCTAAAGTAAAACCTTCCACCCCATGCCATATTTGTGTGACCTTTTCTTTAGCACAAATCAAACTCTTCACTCTCTACTTTCCTAAATGATAAATCTTAACCTATCCCTAATCTCGGTGCAAGCAGTAATCCTGTTACCCCAGCATGATTTGGTGTGTGCCAAATGACTGTGACTTTTTGGAGCCTGTTGCTTAATGGTTTGGGTTTCTTTTTCTTAATTGAACTGGAGGTCATTATAGTCAGTGTCATTTCTTTTCTCATTTGTTGCCAATTCCCTTGTTGATGCTAATGAGCAAATAAAAAGCACACGCAAGCTGAGTTATCAGTCAGGTTATGCTAACAGCAGGAACTAAGGGTTGGGGTTGTTTAGCATTCCAGGTTCAACAGAACTAGAATTTGTGGGTGGAATTAGGTGCCAGAGGAGGGCAGAAAGTTTTGTCTTTGAGACTGTTGTACCACTGTCTCTGGGCAGTGATGAGAGTATTAGGAAGTTTGGATTTGCAGTTACGCTGTTATGTGTTGAAGAGATTGATTTGCTCCTGCACTCCAGAGAGCCCACACAGGTGGTCTGGAAAGGGCTCTCCCAGCAAGGATACCGCCCACACCAGCACCCTGTGGTCTTCTGTAAGTAATGAAGGGGATTTTATGTTTCTTTCCCTTGGCCTAATTTAGGGTGGGGCAGTTTGGTCAGACATCTGCTGCACTGGGCATGGCACTGGCATCAGTGAGCAGTGTATGGACTGAGAAAATCCCACTGCAATGTCTTCATTACAGAAGCTTGTCCAAGAGCAGATGAGGTGCAGACGTCATTCAACAGACATGGTAATCAAGATTTTAACTTGCTGAGAATTAATATTTATTCCTTGGTAGCATCACCAGCAAAATGCAGTCTGTAAGAGTTTTATTCCCACGAGGATTAGAGAGAGTTAAAGTACAAGTGCCTCCTTCATCATCCCTGTTAATTTAAGTGAGCACCTGAAACTTGCATACCTTGCCAGCAGACCTGATCCAGCATAACAGGTTCTACTTGGAGTTGCCATAGCGTCTTGTTTAACCTACAAAAACAACAGAACCTGAAATTTTCTTGATGTGGCAAGAGGTTGATTTTCCTGAGCCAAAGGGCCTGTAGATAAAAGAAGGATCCCGTGACAAAGGTAAAGAGGCGATTTGCAATGATGGAGGTCCTTAAACATGCTGGGAATCGTATAAGAAGAAGTGATACAAACATATTAACATGATACCTGTAAAAACTGAATGTAAGTCTTGTTGAAACAAGTCATATTGGCAAGCCTAGAAAATGAATTCACTGGTTATATAGGGCTAGCTGCAGTTCATTTACCACAATTTACAACACAGGCCTGTTTGATGGCTGAATTCATCATGGTGAGCTTAAAGAGAGTCTGCACACACATCCCAAGCAGTTGGATTTTTCTGAATGATGATGAAATTGAGGATTTAAAGGGCAAATTTAAAAAATATATTTGTATTTCTGAATTTCTCAGCTGCTGATGGAGAGCAGGTAGAAAAATTGTGCTGTGTGGCCTGTTTTCAGCCTTATGTGGGTATGGGGCTGCATCTCAGCCTGAGACATTACATACAGTGTCTAATCCTCTAAATCATAAAATCTCATGTGAATAGTGCCATTGATGATGTTTGCAGGTAAGGGCTGCTTGTGTGAATGTCTGCTTGAAGGACCCAGCCCTCTAATTTCAGTCTATAGGGAACTTTCCTAGCTGTGTTTTGTGTAAAAACACATAAAAATCAGATCCTAATAACGTTCCTGGCAGACTTGCTGCTGTGGTGTAGAGGGTATTACTGATATTTAGCTGATGGCTGTGACTGTGGAAAGTGATGAACAGATTAAGGCTCTCAGTGGAGCTGATCCAATTGCACTGGGAGCAGACATCGCCCCCAAATGTTGGTGAGGCTGAACTCTGGGACTGGGGATAGAAAACAGAGACAATCAGTGAGAATGCCATGAAACACAGTGAAACTGACCTTCCAGTCTCAATTTTTTGCCCAAAGGAGAAGGTGGGAGGCAGGAAAGAGGGAAAGACTCTGGTTAATAAACTTGTGTTCATGATGTGAGTCATTCCTCCAGTGTCTCCAAAGAAGCAGTTAATTTATCTGCCAGGGATAAATTAACACTGTAACTGCTTTGCCAGTCTAATTACCTTACAAGCTAAAAGGAAATGAGCAGTTGTTCCTTAATAGCTTTTTCTACAATGAACTGCTGCAAACATAGGCAGTAAAAATAATGGAGATGAGGATGTGCGTGTGGAGTGAGAGCAGTGTCTTGCTCTAAGTAGTGAAGTTTGTTCATTCTTACAGAAACTGGAGAGAGGCAAATTTTATGCTGTAAGATACATTGGATATATGTGACTGAGAGCTGTCTCAGGTTAGGAAACTTGGAGAGTCTTCTTCCTTACCAAGTTTGCTCTGCTGCATACTATTTATGCAACTAAGGACTATTTAATTCTAAATATTTTACATGAATATGAACTATTGATCTCTCCAACCAAGAGATACTGGCTGGTTGGTTTTGGTGGTTTTGTTTGTTTTTTTTTCCCTTTACCATTCCATATATTCTTTCATGCAAGGCATAACTGGAGAGATAATTCATATAATTATTTGGACTCATATTTCAATGCAATATTACATTTTTTTTTGTCATGGAAGAGTTTTTCTGGTGCACCCAGGGAAAGGAATATTAAAACCGATATATTCCTGGGAAAGTGAATTTGGAGGTTTCAGAGAGCCAGAACTCTAATTCTGTGTCTCTTTGCTTTTCTTTGGTGTTTCAAATGAAGCTACAAATTTGGTTGTGGGTAGTAGATGTGGAAAAAATCAATGGCTATAGCATATGAAACTTGATCTGAGGAGAGCTGATAGGTAGTCATTTATCACATGATAAGCTTACTACTAGATGTTTCTCTAGGCAGAATCAAACATTTAAATATTTTTATAAAGACCTCTGCAGGTGGGATTTGAAATCTTAGGCTGAAAACCTCACAGTATTTAAATGTCACAGTACTAAAACACTGCAATACAGGTAAAGGAGAGGTCAGCTTTTTGGAGGCAGTAGTTGAAATAGAAAGAATCAAGAAATTCACACTGGGAATATTTGTACCTGCAACTTCCCACTCAAACCCAGTATTTACTGTGAGCAGGCTTTCAGAGACTGTCTGGTGTGACAGTTGCTTGAATTAAACGCCAATTATTCATTACTTAGTCACTGAAATGTCTGATAGTGCATCAGCTTCTTAGCAATTGTACAGCTGGTTAGGGAAAAAATAATCAATACAACACCTACTCAGCAGAATTTATTGATTTTTAGTCAAAACTAAAATGTTATGCAGAGATGGTTCTGATTCAGTGGAAGCCACAAATAGATATTTTCTCCTGGGACCACTGTACTTGATAAAAGGGGTTGATGCAGCTCCTCTGCCAGAGGCTGCTATCCCAGCTGAGCTCCTGATCCCTAAGGCCTGTCCTGCAAAATCAATCCTGGTAAATCAAAGGAGTAGATGGGGAATAATAAGCTTGGCTGTTTAAAGGAATGAGGGAGTGCTTGGGCAGGGAAATCCCAGGAAACAGTACCCTGTCCCCCCAGTATGGCTGGAAAGAACACCCAGAAGCCTGAGTGTCTGTGGCACTTGAGTGTCCATGAATCAGGTTTGCTCTTGTCTTTATTTTGACTCCAGACAATTTGTTTAAGGTTCCACTGTCAGGTAGCCAGTGTTACACCTTGGGAGTTTCCAAGCCCCACATCTCTCGGGCACTTGGCCAAGCAGAGGTTCTTTAGTGAAGATGCTAAATATTTTTTGTATTGGTAGAGTTTTGAATTGTGCTGGAGACAAAACTGTTTCAAAAGACTGAAGTCTTCTACACAGAGGGATCTGATCTCCCAAGATGTCTTTGACTGTTTTGAAATTAAAATGATATTTTTACTGAAAGTGCATTTAAAGACAGGCTCAAAAAGGGCTGGAAAGTGAGATATAAAGATGGTTCCTGTGCAAAATAGGCAATTCTACTCAGCTGACATAGTGTTGTAGGAAACTGGAAGGGTGGTGAAATGAGTTTGGAAACTCTCTTCAGGGAAAAATAATTCCGTCAAGGTTTGGAAAATCTCATGGGCTTTTCTGGTACCCTGTGTCTGATACCCTCTTCTGCCCTTGTTATCTCTCTGAAATAGGAAGAGGAAGGTTCAGCATGCAGTAATCTTCTCAAAACCTTCGTGAGGAATGCACTTTGGGGCAGAGAATTGAATGGAAAACCAGTTAGCCATGAAATGGCTGGAAATACAGTTATGACACCTCTCAATTTCTTTATTACTGAAGAGTGTTTGAAATACAGAGCCTTCCTGTGTTGTGCCAGTAGGGCAGTGGGTCTCCCACATTGTGGTTATATGGGAGCACACGGCTTTTATATGAAGGAAGTGGTATATCGCAAATAATGCCAGCAGGAGATGATTTTATCCCCAAGTCTCTCACTGGTGGCAGTTAATTCAAAAGATTAGATATTCAGATTTTGAAATCTGGAAAATCTATGACTTTTGGGGTAAAATTACTGGAATCTTGCAAAGAATTGCAGAAAGAACGTTGCTTTCAATCTGTGTTTAAATCCATTAAATGATGTAATGTAAGAAAATATATTAGTCTCCTAATTCTATATTTTCCATAAAATGTGATCTTATTTAATTTTTTGTTTTCGTTAATTCCTATTTCCAATTCTTGATTTATGTCCCTATTAATTAGGATTTTGTATACTCTCTGAAACAACACTCGTTGATTTCAAATCAGTTGGCCAGGAGAGAGTAAGGAATCACAGGAAAAGTAAGGCGATTTTGATGGGCAAGAAATCCATCTGCTGGATTTTCTATTAGAGATCTAACATTGCCTGAGAAAGCAAGAGTAGTTAGAATTTCAACAACAATATTCTGTGCATTAGGTTTCTTCCCTGACCCCAAATTGGTCAGATACAACCCAAAGTATCTCCTGTTGATTTTAAATGTGCTGGAGATTTTCATAATCATCTCAGCATTGGGGGAGAGGGAAAGAAAAAGATTGAGTGCTGGAGAATTAAATTATAACTGAGTATGATTGATTATATCTCTATTTTTTCACATCATTCATAATGTGTTTTTCTCTTAGAATAGTTTTTCTTTTGTGCCAAGATGCCAGGAAAATGTTTGTTCAGTGTTATGAATCTTATTTTAAGCTAGAAAAGGAGATGACTAAGTAATACCAAACCTGTATTAATTTTTTATATATGTCCTCAGTTACTGAGGACTTTCTTACAAAGCTGGATCTTTTCATGCCTCCAGGGTACATCGGTGTGATACACTGTTAATTGTGTTTTCTGCCCTGTGCACAAACATTTTGAAGATTGCTCTGCAATTATTAGACCACTCTACTCACCTGTGGAGCTTTCTTTTTATATATATACATATATATTCAGTACCTTCTTTCTCAAAAGACAGGAATAGTCACAGATTCCACAGTGTAACAGAACCACCATTCTTGGAAAATGGAGGCAGTGAAACAAAAACTGAATGAAACTAGAATATAATGTTATTAAAGTTGGTCAAAACCCAGAAATTCATTATTACTGGCTATGTTACTGGTGGCATTGCACCTGGCATGCTGGCACACTTTAAACAAGTGTGCTGTCCAGAAACTTCCATTACCTTGTGGAGACATGAGTTGTTATATTACAGTTCTTCATCTTAGAAGGTGGTCATAAGAAAGTTAGTGCTGAAACTAGAAGAATTATACCAGAAATAAAAATGCATAAGGTCATCGAGAATGCTTACACAAGCGTGTGTGGTTATTCGGTTATAAAAAGTCTTTAATTTAGTAAAATATCTGCTGTTTAGGAAAGGCTGGAATTCATATAAAGGTTGCTCTGGGCCTTAAAATCTATTAAAAAGTATTGTGAATAATTACTTGTGGTAAATGTTACTGACATTGACTCATGGGGTCTGATGTACATTGATTTAATGTTCCAAAAAACACATCTTAAAATCCAGATTCTTCTACTTTCAAGTGTCCCTAATACCCTGATAAATTAACTCCTAGATTAACACTTCATTGAATTAAGGTAACCAAATACATTCTTTAGAATCTGCATGACTCTTTCATAAGACTTCAGCTGTGTTTTTCAGAAATAATTAAAAATTTAAAAACTGAAAACCAGGCGTCTCACTTTCTCATAACTTCTGAAAAACAGATTAATCTTTCTTCTTCTGTTTTTTTCTTTCTTTGTGTAGCAGCATTTCTTCTTCGCTCACAGAAGCAGTGTTGCTGAGCAAAGATGGGTGCAGTGCTGTTTGTGTGTCTCCAGCCCAGGATGTGGACAGCAGGTGTTGCTGTGGTGGAGAGAGCAGATCAGGAGAAGGTGGCTGAAAGGGCTGAGGTCTGTCCTTTTGTGTACTGAGGGGGTGTGATCAGCTACTACTTGTTTTCAGGAGCACCCCTTGCTCCACTTTCATTGTGGTGTGTGTGTTGCAGTTACGGTTTAAGGATCTATCTTCAGTAGGATGTCTTTTCTCTGCAGGCACTTGTCTTTAGTGTGAGGAGTCTCAGACTTTGGATAAGAACAAGGAAATTTGTCTTCCAAAGAAACAGGTGTTAAGCCACAGCTGAGGATGACATCCTTTACCTATGAAATCACTGTATTGCACTATGCATTAAGTGCTGTACCTCTACCCCAGGTAAAGAGGTGAGGAGGAGAACTTCTGAAAACTTAATGTTAGTGACTATGTAAACATAATGTGCTTTACAATCAGTTCAGGATTTCACAAAGTGTGTTGTGCTAGAGAGTGATGGAATGCCCTTTTACTTGGGCATGGCATGGAAATTTCTATGCAGAAGTCATAACCAGGCCCTCTGGAAGTGTTCATTTCGCAGCCTATAAATAGGTGAGACCACCAGCTCCTCAAAGGGTTACTAGGTTGCTGCCACTTTCTGGGCAGGCAGAGAAGTCATAAAATGAGGATTTTATTACTTTGTTGTGGAACTGGAAAAACATTGCATTCAGAACTGAGGGGGAGAACTGAGTGAGAACTCAGAAAAGACATGAGGAGCAAAACCTTCAGAAGAGCAGGAGTGGAGGCTCCATGGGTGCCATCTGAAGGCTTTTGATTGAAGGCTGGAGAGCCCAGCTGAATGAACAACAGAGAAGGATTTTACTCCTCCAGAAAGGATCTCTGAGTTCTTGCCACAGACAATGCCAGAAGGTTGGGTGCCCACTACTTTTTGAGACACCAAGTCTTTTGAATTTGATCTAACAAGAGTTTACATCGGAAAGGATCTTAACATTGTTAGTTCCACACTGAAATACAGTTTACATCTACTTTCATTTCTAAAATACCTATAGCCTGTGTAAAACTCTAGAACCTATGATTATGCTTAACTGCTAGAGCTTCTGGAATTTGGGAGTGATTTTAATTCTATTTTTCATGACTTGGATATTAACTAAATAGAGTACATCCATGGCTGGTTGTGAAATGAGACCAGTTTGAAATACTGGTGATGTGCCATTGGTTTGACTGGTGTCCATGGATCAGGACCATGAGTACAAAGGAAGCATTTCCCCCAGTATATCTGCTCTTGCCTGTGTTGGAAGAAATGCTCTTTCTCACCTTCCTGAGAGGAGGAATGACTTTGCACAGATCAGTTTAGGTGTGTGGGCATAAGGCTTATCAGCACATGCAGAAAATATTTCTTTGACCAATGGGGTAATGTCAGATGTAAAACAGCAGGCAAAGCAGGATAGATAAGAAAAAATAATTGAAATATAACTTGTGCAATAAAAACTCAATAGGTTTTTGCAGAGAACAATGAAAATTAGTGTTGTAAAAGTGGCAAACAGAAACCATGCTCTCTGCAGCCATTCACATAAATCTCTTTACCATGATGGCAAATTCAGTGTAATTTTTTACTCATTTCTGAAGCAGCTAAGATTTTCGATTGAGAATTCCATTTACTGTGAATAACATGATCCTGTTTCAATTTAGAAAACAATTAAAGATAGTGGCTACTGATGCCTCAAAACCTTGGAAATATTGCCAACATTTATTGTTGGGTAGGTAGAAAAGAGTAATTTTGTCTCTACAAGAATATTTTTAAGACCTCATTTAAACAGCATTACAAATTTACAAAAGCATAACAAATGCACTACTAACAGGTGACTGGGGCTTAACCTGACCTACTTCTGCTTGCAGTTGCTACAGCTAATGCTACTGTTCAGAATACACCATTTTCCTGTGAATTTGTGGACAATAAGAAGCAGGACATGCTTTTAGCTGCTCTTCTAGATCACAAGCATTTTAAATCAGGGGATAAACATATTCCTGAAGTAGATTTGGCAAAAACTGTTGCTTGTTTTTTCTGCAGATCTGAAAAAAAAAAAAAGGTCTGGAAATCATTTTGTCAGCTCTCAAAACATGGAAATGTTCAGGTACACCCTCGTAAGAAAGATATTTAACTTACAGTGAACAGGATCAGGAAGTATTTTACAGCTCTTGTAAGTTATTTCTGTCTGTTAGGTAAGGGTTCAGTACTTAAACTTTGTTTATTAAGGGTGAAGAAGAGACTCTTTCAGTGGTTGCATACTGTTTCTCTTCAACAGCATATAGTATGTTCTCTGATAGTCTTAAATTTGTCACATCCTGACTGTGATATGTTGGGAGAACTTTATAAATTTGTTAGACCATTAAAAAACTGATGATTAATATTTTGGTTGTAAGTGTACCTATGCACAAACACATTATTGCCCATGTCTGTACTACCTCTGGAATATCTGACTTCCTTCTGATTTCAGAAAACAAACATGATAGGTTAATTTAACCACTTTCCCTGAGAAAACGGTGCAGACTTCAGGCACTTCTACTGTTTACTGGAGCTTACAGATTCAATGGAGGTTGGCCACTGTGTTTATCTGACCAGTGCTCTGTACTGAGGGATCAAGGAGAATGTGTTTACATGCTGTGAGAGTACTGGTTTCAGAAATTATATAATTTTCTGACCTGTAAAACCTTATTTTCTTGATTGTTCAAAGTCTACAAGTACCACATTGGTATCTACTGCTGTAATAGCTGAAAGACTACTTCCCTTGAATAAACTGACTTGGACAATCTGTGGAAAACTTAGAATCACTACAATCATAATTTATAACTTTAAACTAATTTATATTGCATGTCTAAGGAATGGATTTTTTTAAAATCTAGAATGAGTAAATGTTACTTTTAGTAACAGATAATTGTATTTGAGCATATAAAACTTGCATTTGCCAGAAAAGTACCAGACCTGTTGAGAAACATTTTCCTAAAAACCCTCTTAAATTAAACTTTGTCAATGAAATAGATTTTTGTAGGGGAATGAATAGTTTACTGTGATTGGGGTGGATATGACAAAAAGGACATGTCACCTCACAGTAAGTTTAGGCAACAACAAAAGCTTTCCAATGAAGTTTCCAGACTTCTTTCTAGCAGATTCAACAAGTATCACTAATTAAATGCATGTACTGAGTTGAACTCTGGAAGAGAGCTGTTAAATCAGTTCCTGGGATCCTTTTAGCTTTGCTTTCTGTTTTTCATTCTTTCCCATCACCTCACCACCCACTCTGCCCCCTCTATCCCCCACCAAGGAGCTGGTCATTAGTCCTTTTCAAAAAATGAGTGAGCTTTTCTAGACATCCCTGAAAAATCTGTGCCACATTGGTTATAGCCCTGAGGTTTCTGTGTCACAAACAATGAGTCAACTATTAAATCAGGTGTTAAAGCATCTCATGAAGTTGTTTTTTGTCTAGGCTTAGTTCATGAATATGCTTTCCTCTCACTGTCAGACTGAGCATGGAAATCCCCTGAAATGGACTTTCCTCCTCTGAAATGTGGGCCTTCTTCTCCAGCCCATTTGTGGAGTCAAAGCCACTCAAGAGCAACCCCCTCGAGGCAAACCAGGGAGTAACTACTGGCTTATTCCCAGGGAAAGTAGATTCAGAAACCAACCTCTAAAGGCCATCTGGTTTTGAGATGGGATGGAGTAACCAAGATGAATTCAACTAGTACTTAACTACCTACAGAAATGTGGGTGCATCTGAGTTACCTGGAGTGTGGCATACCCTTCTTAAAGGAACTTGTCCTCATGCAGTTTTCATTTCAAAGAGAGATGTTCTCATGGCTGACAGACAAGATATTGTCTTTGGAGAGATAGTCATTCTTAAAATCATGCCTCAGAGTCAGGTTTTGATCCATTTGTTTCTCTATTTGAAAGAGCATGACAAAAAGAGGGGGTAACCAGGGCAAGCGTACACATTTTGAAATACATTCCAAAGCATTTTTATGTTATTCATTAGTATGGGGTGCTTCACCCACACTTCACCAGGTGGTATCTGGCTTTACTGAGAGTGTTCTGTCAGACTATTGTCATTTGCTGGGCACTTTAGGTCTCGAAATTAGGCTGAGTGTGCTACAATCCTCTCACGTCATACCTAGTAGCCTTCTTTGGCAGTCAGGTAACACACTTGTTTTCTGTGTGTTTGCTAAAGGTTTTGAGATTGCTTTGTACTATTTTAAACAATGGTATCTTGATATTCTTTAAACTTTGTTCCAGTGCTTGGTGCAATTTATGCTGCATTTAATCAGTGGTGCCTGCAAGATCGTCTTTGTTCCTTTACAATGTAAGTTAATTCCCAATAACACTACTTAAAATAATAGCTCACTTGCAAAGTCAGAAAAAGAACAATCTCTTTGAAAAAATCTGGATAAGTGAGAATGAACGGAAGTTTACTCCTTGATTTACAAATGGAGAAATAAAATTTGATGTATAATTACTTATTTAATCTCTAACTGAATGTAGGCACTAATTTTCTAGTGAGAATATATTCATGTTAATGGAAAAGTTAAAAAATATATTACAGATGTTTAGGAATTTGTTGATCAACCAGTCTGGTTCTTTTAACCAGTGGGTCAAAAGTAATAACAAAATTAGCATGTTGCACAGCATTACATGTGTAGGACTTAATGCTGGCTGGGGAGTGCTTAAAGAGATGAAGGAAGACGTTGTTCTTGTCTTCTGACTGGCAGCAGGCTCTAGAAAACTTGAGGACTTCCACAAACCCTACTGGTATGGTCTTAATGGGAAGCTACACTGAAGCAGAAATTCAATTCAGTTTGGATTTATATTGTATTTTCTCTCCCTTCTGGACACGCATGCTGGAATCTGGCGCAGCCTGAGAGGACAAACTGTCTGAAGGACCCCAGATGGATGTATAGGGATCAATCAGATAAAATATAGGTTGCAGAAACAATTCACTAAAAATTAGTTATTTGAACCATAGCCATGTCAAGCCTTTCCCCTTCTTATAGGCAACCATAAATCCACGAAGATTAAACTATCCCTCCCTTCTCAAGTTTTGCCAAGAAGTTACACAAAACTTCCTGATCAGCATTTTTCTTGATGCTTTTTGCAAATCTTAGTGTTATAACTTATCTTTATTTAAGCCTGGAATAGTGCCAAAAGAGTTGTATCTCAGTCATTTCAGGAAGCAATTTCTGACACTTGCCCAGTCCAAAAGGAAATAAAACTTCCAAAAAATTTATTTGCGATGTCTGGCTATCTCCTTGCAATTGCAGTCTTCACAAAGGAGACTACAGAGGCTGCTTCTTCAGGCGCTTCCAGGAGGACACACCACCCTGATGGTTCAGGGAAGGGTTGGAGCTGAGGTGGCACTGTCACCCTCAGCATTAACCCAGGTATGGCTGGCATTCAAGGGAGGGAATAAGGCTTTATTAAAGCAGATGGTGAAGTCCAGCTTCTGCTCTGCTCCTCTGCACCTCCGCTTGAATCCTTTGATACCCTTAAAATCAAAGGGAGCTGATGAAACGTCTGCCTAGAACTTTCTAAAATCCTACTTATAGCTGGGAATGCCCCTGGTATAATCTTTTTTTGATTCAATACAGCTGCAATCAGAGGCTGCTGGTTCCTGGAGGGAGGGAAGTGGGTGCAGTACAGTGCACGTGCATCTCAATGAGCTGTGTGACCAGAATACAACAGCACGGTGTGTTTGGGATACCCACACCCTTAGAAACAAAGTGTGGAAAAGGCTCTCATTGTTGAGGAGTCATAGCCAAGCAGCTCTGCAGCTTTTTGTAGGTAACATTTTCTAGCTCTTACATTTTATGGCTGATGCTTAGGCACAGTAGAAACGGCCAGGGTGTGAAGAGAACAAACAGTTCAATGTCAAGAGCAAATCATGTGGCTGCAAGTCAGCCCGCTTGCTTGCCGCACTGAAAGTGCAGCCAGGTTATAGCTGGAAATTCCACTTGGGACATAAAATCAGAAACGGTTTTGCATTGAAAATAGTGGAGGTGTGGAGCGAGACAGCCACCCACAACAGCAGGGAAACCCCCATGTTCTTCAGAGGGTTTTAAGAAGGTGGAAAATCAGATTTTGTGGTGAAGGTGAAATGGCAAAGGTACCTGGGGACTTCAGTGCAGTCCATCAGAGATCTGGAGCTTGGAACTGACCAAGCCATCCTGCTGTGCTGCCCACGCCTGCCTCCAGGCTTTCTCTGGCAGCAGCCCTATCCCGTCCCTCACCCCTGTCCCACTGCCTGTGCCTGCTGCCCCCGGGCAGCTGCCGGCACACAGAGGCTGCTCACAGCAGGGCCCAGTCGGGCACTGGGGACTTGCTGCCAAAGCCCATTTTACACAGGCACATTCTGGCAGAAGAAAGTCAAAGAGCTTTAGGGATGTTTATTTTTACTTCCACCCTTCTTCTTGCTTATTTTTGGCAAAGGTATACGCTGCACTGGCTTTAGCAGAGGATTGATGAAATGTAGCCTCCCCTTCTTGACGTTATGCTGTTCTCAGGGAGCAGGACTCAGTTCTGCTTTCTCTCCCTGTTTAACAGTTAATGATCTGGAAAAAAAAAACAAGGGGTAAGGTGACATTGGCAGCTCTGCAGCTCCCGGGGGAGACGGGCTCTCTGCTGGAGCTTGTGCCCTCTCTGGCTGTCGAGGGCCAGTAAGTAAAGTAGCTGCTGATGCTTCCAAGTAACAGCCACTTCTCATCACATCTTTTATGCTTGAGACTGGGATGGGAAGGCAATACTGGGAACTGCAGAATGTCTTCTTTGAAAGCTGTTCTGAACAAGACTTGACTTAATTTACCATTCTGAACTTTCAGAAGGTATATAATTTTCTCTCAGAAAATGCATGTTCAAGAGATATAAACAGCCAGCTGCTGTTCTAAAATTGTCACCTCATCACAACTGCTCTGGTATCAAGAATGTCAGCAGTACATCAGGTCGATGAGAGCAAGGGACTTTACCTCCCACCCTGGATAAAACCACCATGATCACAGTAATGATATTCTGATTCTCTAGTTTATAGCAGAGAAAAGAATCAGAGGTGGTAAGGAAGCATATTTCTGTTTTATACTCTCAATAATGTTTCAAATATATTCATATTTTTCAGTTGGGTGAATTGCTGGAAGATTAAAAGTTTTATTTCTTCCATGAATCTAAGTAAATGTGAAGGATTGATTTAAAAATAAATAAGTATTGATTCCTTTAGTCACTGTCACTTTAACACTCACAGTGGCAGTGCTGCTTGGAGAAGGTGAACAATGTACTTTACTGGCTTTTAAGTCACACAGCAGAGAAGACAAAGCTCTTCCTGCTCAAATTCTTGATGGTGCACTGCAAAATGATATGATAATTACATCACGTTGAGCACATGTTCACAAAGTCAGCAGCTCAGTTTTGCTTAGCTTGCAGCATGCCATGGGCATTTAGGGATGCTTTTCCATTTGCTGGTGAGATGGAATCTTTTACACATCAGTGTGGCTTTGGGACTGTAGTCTGGAGCTAATCAGGAGGTATCTGTATGGCATTTTCTGTTAGACCTTCTCCTTATGCTCCTTCAGCCAAATCATACTCTCAATACTAGTATTTCAGGTTTGGTATCGGTCCCTTTGGTTATCCAAAGGGTTATCCCTTTGGTTATCCAACCCAAGAGTTCTACTGCATTTTTTTACAGAGGGATGATCAAGAAATGCAGTCCCCAGGCTTCAAAAACATAAAAATGTTGTTGGTTCAGGTGCTTCACTTCAGAAAGGTGAAACCACAGCAATTCAGACTTCTCGATTTCCCTGTGTCCCATCATGTGAGACACCTTGAGTCAGGTTATTTGATCTGGAAGGGCAAAACGCTTGCACAACTTGTCACTTGTGGGAGGATGAGATGAGGAGGCCCAGGCTTTAGGAAAGAAACTGTCCTGTCTTTGAGCTGACGGTGGAGGAGGCAGGGAGTAACTGTTGCTTAAAATGCAGCTCCAAAATGCAGGAACCTGTTCTAGTTTCACCTTTCACGGTCCTTAGGACGTGCCTACAGAGCACAGCCTATTCTGCTATGACCTGTCAGGTAGATAAAGTGGTACAAGCTCATTAAAGTGGGTACAGTATAAAGAAAGCAAGGTTTGTAAAGAAAAGTAGTAGCCCTTGTTACTGCAACCAGTGTACTGGAAAATAAATAGAGAAGATTTCGGGTACTTGGGCCTTTTCCCAGATTGTCTGCTCCTTACACAACCACAGGTACAGACATGGTTACTACAACACTCTAGATTTGCTGTCGTTACACAGCTGTTCCCTGGTGGAAAAGGAAATGCACAGCTACCCAGCCCTGCAGTGGCTGATTGTATTAAAAAAAGACCCCAAAACCCAAAAAATCCCCAACCAACTGAAAAAAACCCCACAAGCCAAAAAAACCCCAAAGTAAACCACTTTAACTAAACCAACAGAACTCTTCCCAGCTCAGTTCGGCTTTAAATTGGGATTTAGAGCAAAGCTTATCCTGCCACATATTACCAAAATATGACTTTGCAAACAAGACCAAGTTTTCCACATCCACTTCTGCAGAGCAGAAAAAAAGCATAAGCTTTTCCATTGCAGTGTAAAGCTGGTAATTCCTTTTGCTGACTGATCAGGTCACACAAGGCATGTACACCTGGATGCTTGGTGATAACTGGGATCTGAAGGTTCTGTCAGTGCTCCTGGCTGCAATGACATGAGGTCAGGGCAGACTGGAAAGTCCAAGCAGTGACTCTGAAAATAGATGAGTTCCATGCAGTTGTGAATAATACGTCCATACATTTGTTTTCCTGATGCTTCTTGTATATTCAGTGTTTTATGCAGTGTCTGGATCTCATGCTACCTAGAATATCCATATTGCCAGTTCACTGATATGCTGTAGGAATTATAGAGGCTGAACCTGGAAGGTTTTGACCACTAGCTAGAATGTTACTGGCATTCAGTGAAGAATATGTTTTAGTAACACAATTATTTGTGGAACAGCTAAAAAACCTCATTATCCAACTGATTGTCTGCAGCTTGATGATGAAGGAGCCCATTGAAATGCGAGAGGTGATTTGTGCTTTGCAAACACCATTGATTTAGTCTGGCTGCCAAATTTGGGAATTAATGCTGTAGTGATTTGTGCATGCTTCATGTTTTCACAGACGTCGATCTGGAGATGTAAATCCAAAATCAAAAGCAAGCCCTTGAATTTGGGAGGACTGGGGGGGAAATACCAAACTCCACGGAGCAATGATGGAAGACTAAAATGCTGGATGCCATTCAGCCATGCTTGTTAAGGCAGACTGTACCTTTGTTCTTGGGGGCTATTTTCTAGATTTCTAAAAAATTTATTTCTTTTACTTTCTTCCAACAGACTGGCAAGGAAATATTTCAGAACTACAATAGCCTTGCAGTGGTATTGACTTTGAATTTAACCTAGTTTCTCTATGCATTTGAGATAACAAGGAGATCATTAACTGTGAGATTTGTATTGGGCTAAGCAAACTGACTAAGAAGCCAGAGAATGCTTCCCATTTGTGAGGAAGTCTTGGCTTTTAAAGTGGCTGTATAGACAATAGTTCTTTTCGGACACTGAACTGAAAAGTTGCTTATTTGATCTGCAAGAAGATGGAAGATGTCTCAGCACAAAATGCTGAGCCATTAGGAGATTTGGATTAGGAAGGAATCATTTCTGTTCTGAGAGTAAGGGAATACTGCAGCTGAGATTTTTATTCTACAAAGATATATAAAGGGCTAGCAGCAGAACATTGTGCCACTGCATTGGCAAGATGACAAGATTTGAACGTGACAGATTTTAAATAAATAGGTGGAAATGCAATTACTTAAAATAAATTAGGTTTTGTCTCTTTTTATTTCACTATTTTTCTCACTTTCTTTCATTATTGCTGTTAAGGACTAATTACACTACGATTTGTATTGCAATCTGTAAGAATAATTGGTCCTGTTTTAAAGCACATCCTATAAAAGGACCATGTTACAAGGCATTGACAGGAGAGTGCTAAATCCATTCTTGTTTGGTGTGCAATACATCTCTGGTAAGACACAGTACTGATTTCAAGAATGAGTTTCTGTGGTTTTGATTATTTATGCAGAATAACATCCTGCTGAAATTTGGGATCATACTAGAAATCAAAGACAGGACTGCATCATTAATGCCTGAGTTGATGTGGAATAAAACAACTTCAACCTTTAACTGCCCTTTAATATTTTTAATGTAACATTTTCCTATAAAAGAATGAAAGTTAAGAGTAAGGCTATGGATACATACAAAAATTGCCTTTACTTTAAAGGTTTATTTCTCTCTACCTTCCTCTTAAGTGCAAAAACTACTCATGGAGCAAGATTTTGGGTTTGTTTAAAGGGGGGAGGGGTAGGCAAAGCAGCTCATGGTCAAGTATTAACCAGAGTAATGTCAGAAACCACTGAAGAAAGGCTGCAGGCATAAATTTGTTTAATGTCTCCTGCCTTTGGCTGCAGGGCAGAAGGGAGGTTCCTCATCTTGGAGGGTTTCTGGTGAACAGGCAGTCACTGAGCAGGCTGGGAAATCTCTGCAGATTCTACCTCTGTGAGAAAGGGACTGCCTGGAAACAAATGAGCACCCATTTAACTCCAAGCAACACCATGGTGGATAAAACCAACTTACGTTGGGACGTGATGGGAAATAATTTAGCTGCTTGAGCCAATGTTAGGGTCCTAGATAATAAACAGAGAAACTGGAATTTCTCATTTATGAATGTAAATTTAATAGAGCTGGCATTGCGGGAACTTGGTGGGAATTTTCTGCTGATTGAAATCTTTAAATCACAGGTAAAAATCTCTTAAGAAAGGTTTAGTGGACAGGAGGGGATAAGAAATGGCACACAAAAATAACAAAAGGACATGCATATTTTACTAGTGACAAATTAAAAAAAAATTATCTCATGGACTGACTTTCCATTGTGAGAAGTACAAGAGGGAGTAGGAGTTTGTGAGAGAAAAAACCCCTACTTTTTATGAGGAACAGGTGACTGGCTCTTTCAGTTACTATCTATAATTTATAGGAGGAAAAGGAAAATTGTGGGTTTTGTGGGAGACATTAATCCAAATGCCATATGCTGGCAACCTCATGCTGCCAGCACTGAAACATCTTCAGAATCACTAAATAACATTCTTAATTTTCTTTCTTAAAAATGATTGCTTCAAATATCAAGAAAACTGCAGATTTTGCCTCAGCAGAGGAGAGGAAGCACAGTAGTAAAAATTAGTGGTACAATAAATATTCATAACAAATGTTCATTCAAAAAACGTTCATAACTCGATTATGTTTGTTCAAGGAAAACAAAATGCAAATTAGTAGTTTTAGCTGATACAATTTCACAAAGTGGAAAACAATTCTGAGCTAAGTCATTTGGGGGAAAAAATGTAAACTGTAACTGTAAAATGTCTAAGAATATTTTCCAACCTGCCTAATAAGGGTGCATTCAATTCAAGAAAAACAACAACATCCTGGCTGAAAGGGAACTGTTAAAACAATAACCCTCCTCTCTGTGAATATAAAACAGGAATGGGGAAGCTGAGAGTAACAAATACGGGACATAAATTTCTAGCTGGAAAAGCTGATACACCTCTTTCCATAGGATAAGATACTAATTACGTGGAATAAGGTAAGATATCAAACACTTAAGCCCTAGACCTTCCTAAGAATAAAAATCCATCTTCTCAGCCCAGCTATGCTCCTGGTCACCTACTGATGCTGTTGGCAAAAGAAAGTCTTTGTCACTAACAGCAGAGAAAGGACTTAGAGATTTTTATAGATACAAAACAGAGACATCATAGCTATTTCATATGACTATATATCTTCCTCTCTGGTAATAAATTGGGAGATTGCTAAATTGCAGCTAAACACTTCAAAATGTAGCTTCCCTCCAGGAAACGTAGTGGACTGAGAGGTTGCTGGGGTGAGTGGTGTTGTGGCCACGAGGGAAGCCCTGAGGAAGGAGGGGAGGAAGCTACACAGCTCAGAGCCATTAGGATTTCAGTGGGCACTCCCAACCCTGAGTCTTTTGGATCTTAGTCACAGGAAAAATAGCAGAAAGCTTAATGGGGGACTGGACTGATAACAATTTGAAAACAATATAATGAATGTCAACAGATTGACGGAAAGCACTTTCCTATCAAACTTGAGAGGTTTGTAATGTTGTTTTAAGAGGTGGCTGATATATATTATAATGTTGGCACTGTACATTTAGAGTTGTAGAGTGATTTTTTTTCTTGGATGGTATTTGACACTTGTGTAGAAATTGGGAGTGGTACAAAAGCAGTATAGAACACTAACATAAGTAAAGCCTCCTCCAGCAGGATAGTAATAAAAATTATTTACTTCAAGTGCAGTCTCTGAGTACTGGCCTTTTCCTTGTAATGTTTCATCAAACTCCTGAAAGGCAATCTCCACCCTGAGGCCTGACGAAGCTTTCTGAAGTAGTGACATGAGCAGAGAGTTAAGTCATTTCTGAAAAGGATCAGTTTGAAAATTGTGTCCTTGGTGTCCCTATGCAGCTGGTCTTCCTCAGTTAAGCAGAGAAAACCAGACCTTCCCAGCCATCAGTAAAGACTAATATATTGAAAATAGAAAAATATATCAGATGTTTTAAAAGTGGCATATGTTAAACTTAACAATGTTAGCCTTGTAGAGACAGATTTCTCCAAGGGCTATTCATGAATAATGAAACTCATTTTCAGGTCTCATCTTTGGGGAGTTCGTAATTTTTCAGAACTGTTTCTTGCCAATGTTCTTTAGTGGCAGTTATAGAAAAAGGTTAGCGCTTGCAGCAGGTCCTAGGAAAAAAACCTTAAAAATTGAATAGATCAATAGAATAATTAAGTGGTATTTAACCTTCTTGTCCCCCACCCATACATTGTGCTGATACTTAGGGCAATGACAGCAATTTCTGGCTGTAAGAACTGGAGCTTGAGATGAGCTAAATTCTCATGTATTTAATAGGATAGAAGAGTGCTCTAAAATGGCTTTAAGGTGTTAATTCAATAGCACACTCACTCTGGTAATACTAGACCATATGGAAATGTGATGTTTGTTTAGTGAGTTTGCTCATGAGAGCCAGAGACAGGGTTTTAGGAAATGTCTGTGCTTTCAGAGTAAAGAATACCAGGAGAAGGAAACTTAGGACAAGTCTATAGGGAAGAGTACCCATTACTACATTCACTGATGTCTCTTCTCAATGACAGCATGACCAGTCCATTTACACCAGGCAGAATGAGTTCTGAAAGGTTTTCTCCACCACCTTAGGTCTATCAATGAACTCCATATTTGTTGGCCAAATTAATTTGGAAATCTTGACTTTGAATGGAACAAATGAAGTGGTAATGAAGAGCAGGAGTCAGAAATGCTCTACATGAAAAGTGCTAAGGATGCACAGAGAAAAGCAATAGTTCCTCTCTGCCACAGCTTGTCTTAGGGTCTCACTTTTAAAGAAGAAAGGGAAATAATTATCTTCTTTATTTTCAGTTATGTTGCTAGTTCAGTGCAGGTTCACCTGAAGTCTGTTTTTCACCAGGTTCAAAGTATGTTAGATCTAGTCCTTATCCTTCTGTGCTCCAATTCACTCTTGCTGAGGCAATGGAACTGGAGCAACACACCCCCCCCTTCATCAGGCTGTTTGTAAATATAACTGTGCTTGAAGAGCAAAGGCATTAGAATATTTTGCTGACTTGCTTGCAAAAACTATTTCCTCCTTTGATATTCCATTTGTCTCCCCAAATCTTTTAAGGCATGCTACAAATTCCTCACCACCATTCTTCTCTCCTATGGCATGTACTCGAAAAGGTGAATTTGGTTTTAGAGAAAAACATGCTGTGTGGGAGAAATACACTTGGCACCTGCAATGTCTCAGTATATATTTTGGGTACCAAAAAAAGGAGTAATTTCCTTTAAGAGTAATGTGTTTCACAAAGTTCCTCTCCCAAGGGAGATACTAGGAGGTGTAATCCCCTCTCCCTTTGGCTGAAGGTCAGGACAGCCTCTGCTTGCTCTGTGAGGGAGTCTCTCTTGGCAGGATGTGCTGTGGTCCTGCTGGGCCGCCCTCAGGTGAGATGGTCTTGTGGCAAAGATGTGCAGCACTGTTGGCTAACCACAGAGTGAATGTTTTTTTGGCTTTGTAAGTGATTCTGTCAGATGGATGCTTTAAGTTCCAAATCAAAGAGGCACGAGCAGAGCTGGGTTTTTGTTCCACCCTGATAATGCTTAGGCATGTTCTCCATGGCAAACCATAGGATATGTTTTCTCTCTGATTGCACAGTCAGTGTTTCACACAGCCCTTGGGGCTTTTATAAGTTCCTCACACTCTCCATGTGGATTCTGTTATGGTGCTCTGAGAGCCTTGTGGTTGATTTCAGATTCAAGAGTGGGATGGGAAATTAAGAAACACAAATTCTCCCTGATTCCTTGGAAGCTAACACTTCTGGAGTGGCATCAGGTCTGCCCTCAAATATCCCCAAAGGCAGCCTTTGCCCTGGTGTACTGGGCCATCCTCTCAGGGACAGTCTTTCCTCCTAAATATCTTCTCTGACTTGTGTAACCAAGCAGGTGGAGTCCAGCACCTCCCACCTCCACTTGTCTGCAAGCAGGCAAGCTGGTGTCCACGGGAGCAGGCAGATTGGCTCAGAGATGATGTTTCTTTCTAGAGGGCCTTTTGAGGTATTTTGTGCTCTCCCTAAGCCAGGCTGTATTGGCAAAGTCCACATCATCAGCGTGGTTGTGAAGCACAGGAGGCAGACACAAATACAACCCTAAATGGAAGAAGACCTGGGATGAAGGGTAGCTTGCAGCTCAGTTCAACAATGTGGACATCCCTCTGCCTGTCACATTTCTGACCGGGGCTGCAATTGATGATTTTGTTGCTTGTCTGTTTAAACATTGTAAAGTTAGATGTTTACTTCTATAAAAGAAATGGCATAGTTGTACATGCAGCACAAAAAAAGAGCACAGCACAAACTTTGTGACACAATTGTGCTTTTCCCCTGGCTTTTCTGCCAAAGTCATATGACTACAATATCCTTTTAAAGTAGTATCATCTTCCCTGTGTAAGTGATGCCATTTTCCTTCGTGGCTTATCCTGCCCACTCCTCTGGGGGTAAGTATTAATTTTCACCACTGAACAAAATTCTATGCTTTGTGTATTAACAAGAAAGTAACGTAATGGTCCCTCCTTTCAACCCCAGTTGCAGTGACCATCTGGAGACCTCCCCATTCAACTTTGGATGAACTTCAGCTGAAGTATGAGAGCCATTTTGGCTCCATACGAGCTGTTCCAAGCCTCATTGTTGCTCTTAGCAGTTTGTCTTAGTGACAAGGCTGCATTTTGCCTATTGAAGGTTCAGTTTTAGTGATTCAGCGTGTTTCCATTGTCCACAACTGAGAGTAGATCATTCAGGCTCTTATGTTTCCAGTGCTGTGGATACAATAGCTCATTATCCTGGGGTGGCTTTTTTGTTGGGAGTTTTATGGGGGTTTTGGATAGATGCATAATAGATGCAAGCTCTTTTCAGGGGCAAGTTCTTTTCTTGATACCCATGCACAGTGTTTATTGCAGTGGGACTCTATGTGATTTTAGCCTTCAAAGCAAGCCAGTCATGGAATAGAGTGAGGGCTGTAACCCCAAAATTTTGTTAAGAAAGGCTGCAGCTCCTCAGCCTGTATCTAGCTTTGTCAATAGGTGATTTCGTCTACACATCAGAGCACAGGTGAGACTTACAGAGGCCACACAGGAGAATTTGGATTTTATTGTCTTCTAAGTCCATTGGCAGCAGTGGCTTGGAAAATTATTGCAATGAGGGTAAAGTTATGGTGATAAGGAAAGTTACTTGAAGGACACATTCTTTGTTTCTGATGACATGAAGCTGGGAATTACTGTCAAAACAGTGGAGAGTTGGACTCTTACAGGAAAAACTGGAAAACTCCGATAATCCAAATAGCAGTGATGAGAAGGAGTGCAAGGTCATGAACCTAGAGGCTTAATAATGAGCTCCCAGCTCATAGAGGAAATGGTTATCCACTGACAGCAACGGAGGCAGAGCAAGCCCCAAGTGCACTGGTTAATCATAAATGGGCTATGAGCTATGCTATGGTGTATTGTGGCTGAGTAAAGGACTAGCATGATTCCAGAGTGTTGTGGAGAAGAATTTTTCAGGAGTGCCAAGGAAATATTAATGCTGTTGTGCTCATAAACCTGCACCTGGAATTGCCTTTATAATACTTGTCACCTGTATTGGAAGACATGGATTCAGCTGGAGCAGGTGCAGTGAATGGCTACAGGGATTAGCACAGGGCACTCTAATATACAGGAGTAAACTGTTCTAGCAGAATAAAGGCTAAGGAAGAATGTAACTGTGCTCTATAAATACAAGAACAAATGAAACACATCAAGTGAGAAGGCATGTTTAAACAAAAAACCAATATTGCCTTGAGTAAATAGGTGTGCGTGGCTTGGCTGTGAGTTAAGTTTCTAAACAAAAGGTTCTTGAATATTAATAGGAGAAAGAAACCAAAAATACTTGTTAGATTTTAATAATGGAGATGACTATGAAGTTGTTATCTAAGTAGAGAAATCAAGCCCACATGGTCCCTTTTGCAGTGTGTTCCTAGCCTTCCTGAAGTACATTGTTAATAACATGTTTTGATCTTTGTTAAACACATTTTGTGTGTCTGTGTCAGATATTATATGTGCCTGAGTAGCACTTACCTTAGCACTAAAAGCTGGTGAATGCAAGTCTTAAATACTCTGGTCTTGGACTAAATCAAGCTGCCTCTCTGTTCAGAGAGGTACAATGTATAAAAGGTACCCACCTTTGAAGATTTCAACTTAGGAACATGAAGTCAGGGCCCCTCCTTCACCAGAATACTTCTGATGAGCTTTGTGGATCCTTTCCAGCTCAGAATATTCTGAGATTATGTGTGCTTCCTCATCCCCATGTCCTTTAACTCTTCAATCTTCCTCTCCCAAGACTGGCCACTTGAATGAGTTATCAGCTTTTATGACACTTGATCCTTTCCTTCTTTTGTGTGCTTTCTACCTCCTGATGTTTCACAGCTTGCCTAGACGACCTTTCTGTGCTTCTCAGTGTCACTTCCCAAGATGAAACAGCTCCTGGGTGGCACAATGAAGTGCCTACTGCTTTTCCTCCATACACTGCAGTGCAGGAGCTGGTCTCCCTTTGGGAGTGGTGCTAGCAGCTGCAACCCAGCAGTTGTCCCAGGTCATGGTACAGTGGAGGCAGGTGCCCAGTTGCTGCCAGCCAGTACTGACCACCTACTGCCTCTGCTCCTGCTGCCTTATCTCACACCCTCCTGCAGCAGCCTTTCAGACAGTCTGTCCTCTGCCCTTTCCTCTCCACCATAATACACCTGGGGATCCAAAAAGAGGCCCCTAGCCCCATTGTGCCCCAGGTGTCTGAACTAGCACACATGGCAGTACCCTGTGCACCATGTATCACTATCAGTGCAACAAGCCAGGACACACAAATCCTTTCACCACTGGCTGTCGCACAAAGTGACATACGAGAACAGTCTCTTCAGTGAAAAAGATTAAATTTCCAGCTCTTTGAAGTCCATTTCATCACATATTGTTCTGCAGACTTGGCTTGTGACTGTACAGCACTTCCACCCTTACTGTGTGAGTATCGGACCATAGCCCAGGCTGTAAAATGGCACAGGATATGGCAGAGTGCCCTGGCTGCATTCCTGGTGCTTTCCCTGAGTGCCCTGCACCCCTGAGCTAAAGACACCTTCTACTGCTGTTCAACAGCAAGTACATGAGGATGCCTCTGCTGGGTGGGAAAAAACCCTTTCTTCTGCTTACAAAGAAAGGTTAGCTTGGAATGACTTAATTGCATCTGGACATTAGTCAATCGAAGATGTGGTGAGCTAATTAAGAAGATTGTGTTTTTCATTTTTTGCCTCTCTCTAACATTCCTGTAACTGGATATCTTCTTTTTTATTTGAGAGACAGATGGAAAAATAACAAATTCAGATAAACTTTTGTAGCTCCTCTGGCTTTTTTGCTTTTTTTTTCTGTGCTCTCTCTGGTGGCATTGTGGGCATCAATTTAACATGAAGTACGACTGCCATCTAACTCCAGCTGAGATTTTTAGGCATGCTGTGCACACCTCTTTCTCCCTTTTCAGCTGCACATCTGTATGCAGTGGTACTGCTCTCAGTATTCTGGGGGGCTGAGCTGAGGGGGAGGCGTGTGGGATTCCCCAGGTAGGGTGCGAAGCCCATTCCCTATTGCAGCTTTCCACAGATTAGTTGCCATGTGAATCATAAAACTCATGGAGAAATGACTAGCACTTTTGGAATTACAACGAATTTGTAGTTACTATTTAAGTGCATGATACCTGAAAACTAAAAATGCAGGAACAGAAAAGGAGCAGCACTGAGGTTAAATTTTGCTTTGAATTTCTCCTTTCTGTAAGTGCTCTTAAAGAGGGTGAGGGAAAAACTCATATGTGGAAACTGCATAAAGTGCAATATCAGATGGCAATTGTATTTAAAAACATCTTAAGCAAAAGCTCTTAACAATTTTCATCTCAAAAAAAGCTTTTCCACTATACAATGTCCTCCAGGTTCTCATTACCTGAAGAAAAAACAATTTGCACCCAGACCATGATTGCTTGTTTGCTAAAGCTCTAGCTTTTGTTTCTTTCAGGAAACGCTGGAATTATCTGGGCTCAATGTGTGCTAAGGTTACACCTACCTCCCACTGTGACTGTGCTGCAATGCCATGAAACTTCCAACTCTATTATTTCAGGGAATGGTTTCTCAAGACAGCTGTACAAAATGTTTGCATAGGCAGGGGTTTGGGGTTTTCCTTTTTTTCTTTTATTTTTTTTTACCTCCAGACTTTCCTGCTCCTTGGAATTCCTGTGCTTCTGTAACAAGGTATTTTGAGAGTTTAATTATCTGGCATAGCAATTTTTCTGTTTGTAACTCTGGAGCCATGACTTGGCACTGGGAGCAGCTGCACAAAGCTCTGCTCACAACCACAATACCTATAGGTAGGCTGGGGTGTTAACCTCCTTTCGGAACTGCTGGGGGCTACAGTCAACTACCAGTTTCTCTAATATGCAGACAGCAGGTCTCTCAGCTATTCTCCTGCAGTGTAAGGAACTCTTGCTTATATCCTCCAGCAGCTTGACCAGACTGGTTCCTAAGTTCTTACCTCTGGTTTGATGAAATTCCAGCTTTAGAAAGGGGAAGGCAGAATGAGCATATATGCATATGGTCCCCAAAAATGCAAATCAGCTAGGAGTGGGAGAAGGACAGAAACTTTGTTGGGGCTGCTGTGAACCTGATAGCCCAGAAATTTAAGTATCTAACCAGGAGTTTAAGTCTCTACAATTGTTAATTCAACTGCTAACATACAGTTATAAATGCAGAATGGGTGTCCGGTTGGTTGGTACCTCCCCTACTGTGTTATTTCCCCACACAGTCGTTCTATGCTCAGGAATCTGCCAGCAGCAGAGTCTGAAGGACCTGTGTCAGAACAGGTCATCACTGTGATCTTCTGAATGCTCCTTTAGAGGGTTCTGCAGACTGGAATAGGAGCCTCACTTCAAAAAAAGGCAGTGCACATACAGGGACCCTCCACCTACCCCTCTTCTAACTGCTTGGGAAACATGGAGTAGGGAAACTCCAAGGAAACCTGCCTTGATCCAGTTTTCCCACCAGATCTCTCTTTACATTAAGGAAGTTTTAAGAGAAAGATTGCCAAGCATAAGCAGTGATCTTCTGGTAGGTCAGAGGTCAGTCCAGAATTAATTTCCAAGGGAAAGCACAGTTCTCAGATTGTTCTCTTCTGCAACACTCCAAGGTGCCTCATGTCTCTCCAGGAATGCTCTCCACAGCGAGGATTTTATCTCAAACTCTGGGCCAAAGACTGACCTTTACTTTCAGAAAGAGCAAGTGGTAGGTCTGAGTTTGGGATGTGCACATCAAAGAGCAGCTATTTTAAGTATATATTCAGGTACAGCAACTTGGACGTCCTCACCGAGAGCTCTGCTCAGCAAGCTGCTGTAAGACACACCTGCATGGTTACAGCACACCTAAACTACTGAACAAGTCATCAGTGAAAATATTTTATTAGAATTCTCGATTCATCATCACCCACTAACAGAAAAAGCAATTTCCCTAAAGACTGTTCTATGGAAAAAGATAGAGTGAGGCTGCAAATAGGCTGTACCTTGATTTTTATTATTTAAAAATATAATTTAGCTTTTTAAATGTGGGGGTTTTAGTTGTGTACCATTTTAATCATATGGGAAAGATATTGAAAAAGCTCACTTTGGCATATGGAAAATTCATGGATTCATCTGCAATTTTTAGAAATAAGGTTTTTCTTTTTTATATGGGTGACAATACGGTATATGACAAGATGTAATTCAGGAAGATTCTTTGTGTTTCCATAGAAGGTTCCACCACAGTCACTTTCCTCCCTCTACACCTTTTACATCTCTGCATGCTGTAGACTATGACTGAATCTGATGCAAAACATCTACAAACTTCATCCTTCATGTTTTTAACTATCAAGAAATGGAAACTGCAACAGTTCAAACAGGTTAATAATTGTTTAGTAAGTCTACAAGAGGATGGTTTGGAAAATCAGTTTGAAATACTATTGTGTTGAATGACTGTCCATGAAGAACAGATGGCATTACTCCTACAGGGAGTCACACTGAGTAAGATCTAAGTATTTAAGTGTTGATTATAAATACCAGTGATGAAGGAAGAAGTAAATAACTACTCAACTACTACTACTACACATTTTTCCCCAGAAGATATCTGTAATTCATCATTCTCACATGAATATAACCAGAGTAATCCACAGGATTTCTAAACCCAGAGGTTATTTTCACCTCCTGCCCAAGTTAGCTACAAGTAGGGAATATTTTTGGTTTTTAAAATGAACTAACATTTCCACATCTTGAATTTTGATAAAACAGGGATCTAAATGCAGGTGTAATTTAGCTCTCTCACAATGACCTTAATAAGCATCACATAACAGATGTGTAGATGTGGCATTAGGATATGACTGAGTGGTGAACTTTGTAGTGGTGGTTGGACATGATGATCTTAAAAGCCTTTTCTAATCTAAAGGATTCTGTGGTTCTATGTTATTCCCTTGTTTCCTTTTGTATTTAACTCTTGGTGAACAGATCCTTGTTCCAACAGAGTTTGTCTGGTTGTTGTCATTACAAAAGTCTATGCTCTAGAAGGAAACCAAGCCCTTTGGCAACCATGAAGTTTTCACACAAAAGTTCCAGTCAGTTCTTTAATTGGTCAGATACCTTACACATCCTCTGGGGATTAAAAAATCAGCTTCACAGGCATAACATACACAATTTTAACCTGGTGTTTTTAATATCAGTAAGAAATGGCTCTTAATAACATGGTAATGTTTACTTAATGATTCACTGTGCTTTAACTACACTGTAACAAGCGGTTGTGGCTCCATCTTGCATTACTGCATAATGTCTTCTTAAAACAGATTATTACTTCTGCAAAAGACAATTAACTGCAGAAATTAATTTCTTGACCATCCCCACAGCTTTCTTGCTCTGACTAGCAAGTCCCAGGCTATGAAAAAGAAGCAGATTTCTGATGCTGAAAGACACCATTGTCATGCCTCTTTACTACTTCTAGCTGAATCACTGGGAATTGGACTTGTTTTTCAAACCATTTGGCTACAGTGAGAAGCTGCTTCTCCTGGAATGAACGTCCAATGAACTGAAGCCCAACTGGCAAGCCTCTCTCTGAAAGAGCTGTAGGAACATTTATGGCTGGCAGTCCTGAAAGAAAAAAACACACATGCAAAGACTTACTATTAAACTATAGAGTAATTTTTGTATCAATTTTAAGAGAACCAGAAAAAAAACTATGTAGAGATAAAAGACTAGCTAAAGTAATTTGATTCAATGAACTGAATGCTGGATGATCACAAGAAATTAGAGAGATTTAAGAAGTCAGCATCCTCTGAAAAAGATGATCAGCCCTCCTTAGAAAGAGATTTCTGTCTCTGGAACAGATTCATCTTACCTGCAACTCACACTCAGCTCCAAGGTGCCCTACTTCAAAATCTAGTCTTACATTTTCAAGCATCTAATAAACTATCCTTGGACCTAGTTACCCCTGTAAGACTTACAATGTGGGGGTGAAATATTTTGATTCTAAAGAGAAGGTGAAATAGCTAAAGGGACTGGACATTTAAAATGACTAGGCAGTGGAAAACATAGTTGAGTTCCTGTCCCTACTCACCAGCCATGTTTGCAGCCTGTGTCAGGATGTCATCTTGAGCGCTGCGGGTCCTGTTGTCTTCTTGGATGAATTCTGTGTACGGTGCTGCATCACTCAGAGTGGTGGGAGTGAGCAAAACATCAACACCGCTCCTGAAAACCTTCACAAAGTCATTGGCAATGAGACGTCTCACTTTCTGTGCCTTGACAAAGTACTTCTCATAGTTCCTAGAAAGGAATAGGGACATAGAGGCCAGACACTTTAATTCCCGAAATACAAAACTATTTCTCGGTTATTGTGGAAAAGACAGGACCAGTAACCCTTTTGGATAAAACTTTGAGTCACACTGGAAGTTTAGTCACCACAAATATGTTTATGCTCTCATAGCAGAGGAGCTGTCAGAGAAGGAAGAGATGAGGGCATAGAGCTGAAGAAAAGTGAAGGGAAAACAAAACCCTACTTTACAATAATTAACTGAAAATCAAAATAACACTTTCATGACCATTTGGAAACTAAACTGTGTATTGAATTTCACAGAACCACGGAAAATGCTGAGTTGGAAGGGACCCATCAAGATAATAGAGTGCAACTCCCGGCCCTGTGCATGACACCCCGAGAACCACACAATGTGCCCGAGAGCACAATCCAGAATGGCTTGGTGCTGTGACCACTTCCCTGGGGAGTCTGTTCCAGTGCTCAACCACCCCCTGGGTGAAAAGATAGTATTTAACCTAGTTTCACTGTGGGGCAGCACAGCAAAGTCTAGAAAATACAGAACTCCACAGGACTGAAAAATAGGAATTAACCATTTAGGATTCAATCCAGCAAGATACTTGAAGCATATGAAAAAGTCCCATCATCTGTGCAGAACTCCAAATGGATTTAAAACTACGCATGTAGTTGCAGTATACCTCTCTGTAGAATACTATAAAGACCTTATCTTTATCCTTTTTTTCCCCCTCATGTAAACATGGTCTATGGATTCCTCTCTTTACACAGCTCTGAAGCAAAAACACATTCGTCAACTTTATGTCTGTCGTTTCTTTTAACTTCATATGCAGAACCAGTAAATATGGAATCTTAAATTCAGAGAAGTTCAGTTTCGAAAGTAACTGTCATCTAAACCCTCAGCTATTTGGGAAAGAAGAAAAAAGTGAAGTGAAAGAAAAATGGAGTGGTGTATTACCAACTGCTACACACCAGAGTGTTTACAGATAAAACAACTGCAACTGCTTAAAATCCACTTTGTTAGAGTAATCTAAAGATTTAAGATTCCGAAAAACAGCAATGAAAATTGTTATAATCAATGAACAGCAGATTCAAGTTATTAAGTTATATAATGGGAATTAGACCTTTTCCTACAATCACTTTGGAAATCAACCTAGCTGTTAACTTCAGAAACTCCCTAAGAGCCACATCTAAATATCTTTTAAATATCTTCAGGGATGGGGAGTTCACCACTTCCCTTGACAGCCTATTCCAGTGCTTGACAACCCTTACAGTGAAGACATTTTTCCTAATACCCAGTGTAAACCTCACGAGGTGCAACATAAGGCTGATTCCTCTTCTCCTCTCACTTGTAACCTGGGAGAAGACACTGACTCCCACCTCGCCACAACCTCTTTTCAGGTAGTTGTAGTGAGAGGGATAAGGTCTCTCCTGTTCTCCAGCCTAAACATCCCCATCTCCTTCAGCCACTCCTCGTAAGACTTGTGCTCCAGACCCTTCACCAGCTTCATTACCCCTCTCTGGCCTCGCTCCAGCTCTTCAATGCCCTTGTTGTAGTGAGGGGACAAAAACTGAACACAGGATNTGTTGTCTCTAAAGACGTTAAACAGAACTTCCTGAACAATCACCAAGTCATTTTGAAACTTTGTAAAGCAAAATAAAAATAAGCTGTAAAAGGCAACATTTGCAGGAGACACAGATGGGTTTTCTCTACTGCTTACTTTTAAGAATGCTTTTTGAACCCTGCACTCTTCAAGAGTAATTTACTGTGGAACAGGAACATAACTCTCCTGTTCCATCCTGGTGGAAGTAATTGTGTATTCCTTCATAGAAGAGTTAACTACGTGAATTTTGAAGCAGCCTTAGGAAAGGTGATCTGGACAGTTGAAAGCAGAGGGAGCACACTTGGCAGGAATATCAGCATTCCATAAAAGCTGGTTGCTACAGACTGACTGACAACATTCCTGTCTCTGAAAGCAATTAGAAGTCACATCTGATGAATACTCTTGCTGACAGAGCTCTTTCAAAGCAAGCGCACTACAAAGACTGATTGCATGCCTAATATTTTTGTTAGTATCGGAACAAATACAGACAGAGGAAAACAGCACTTTTACTAACATAAATTAGGACTGTTGGATAAGGATTGAAAACTAAAAATGTAAAATTGATCCATGCACCAGCTTCTCTATGTGAGCTGGACAAAATCCTGGCTTCTGTAAGAACTTCAGTTCAGTACTTCTGCCAATGCTTCTCTTTCCCTGTACATTGAGGCAGAGAGCTGCAGTTAATTTAATTGCTATGTCTCTGGCTTTCTCTAGAACACCTCGTGACAATGTACCAGCAGTTTTTCTATGCAGTTTTAATGAGATTAACAGCTATAGAACTTGTAACACTAGGACAGTAATGACTTCAGTATGATTTCAATGTCATACCATAGGGTAGATTTCTGTCTAATTTTACTAATGGATGCCAATATTGCTCTGGTAGGGGAAAAAAAAATCACTAAGTTGTTTTACTTATTTAATTTAGAAGGCTCACTGGTAAGACTCAGGGAAAACATTGTCATTCATTATTAGCAGTCCACTAGGTATTATAGAGCTAAAGCAGTAATAAAATACAAACAGCTACTAGTGTAAGGGCAATTTCTTTCACATGTCATGACGAACACCTAATCATCATTTGCTCAAAAATTCGTTAACCTGGAAAAGCTCAATTTCAAGATGTTCTGCTTACTGTTTCAACAAGAAGTAGTTTCCTGAGAGAATCCTTCCCCTTACAACATCATTGAAGCCCTCTCGCCGTGTTGCAGCATACATACTTTCCGTGGAATCCTTCATGTCAGAACGATGGCCTGGAAAGTAAAGGCATTCTGGGCACTAATGTTTCTTGTAATTGTTAAGATCTAATAATGTCATAGTAGTACAACAGGCCACTGTTTGCTGCAGTCTGACATACTACTATTGTGGAAAAACAACAAAACATATTCCTATTTTATTATGGAAACACGAAACTAGATTTTGAGCCCAGACACTCATGGCTAGTAGTGACAAATATTATATACTTATTTACATGTTTCTATCTGCACAAGGTTTTTTACTATATTCCATCTTGGAGAAATAACATCAAGCTAAAGAAAAGCTACGAAAACTAACACTTTTACATGGCATCCAGCAATGTTTCTACTGTCTGAGAAAAAAGTTTTTCAATGGCCTTACCATATTCCAGTCCATCAAACCTGGCCATATTTGATGCCACTTCTGCTGTGCACAGCACATGATAGCAGACAATTGAGTAACGAGTGTGTGGTAAGCTCACTTCAACCACTTTAGCACCTGCATTCTTAAACAGGTCAGCAGCCTTTGACCAGAGTGCCAGAATTTCACTAGACAGCCCTGGTGCATGATATTCCTTAGAGGAAAAACAAGAAGAGGAGTTATTTTACACACTGGTTTACTTCTAAAAACAAACAAAACACAAACACTCCTTGCTAACAATACACTGAAACCATTATCTTACCACTATATGGTTTAAAGTACTTATTAAAGCTTTTTGCATCTACTAAATCCTATACCATCAAGGAGTATTAAATTAATAGGATTCAGTCTTCTTAAGAGTATTAGGCTAATCTCAGCAGCATCAACATATGTATCACAGCTCATGGAATTTCAGCAGTTTGTTCTGAAGGTGTGATTGGCCAGTTATCCCAAGACTGTACTGCACTGCTCTGCAGTCATGGGTAGAAATTCTTCAGGTCTAAATCCTAAAACTAGGGCTGCTGCAAGCATGAAAGGTAAAAAGAAATGGCCACAGTGTTATCAGTGGCAACTGGCACACCTTGGTGAAACAAATACAACCACCCACCAAAGAAGAACTACAAACAAGGGTTTGGGGGAAGACTCAGATTACCTACATTCCTATTTCACAGCCAAACTATTAATATTCTATAAAAATTCCCTATTTTTAAGATACTTGCTTTAGTTCTAACCCATAACATCAGGGTCATAATACTGTCTGATTTCTGAGTAGCTATGACCATGTTTAATGTATGCATGTATCTACTTAGAATAACCTGTAGTAGTAGAAAAAAATGTCCAAAAGATAGGAAAAATTAAGCAATATAATCATTTTAGATTTATCAAGATTTAAACAGTATGCAGCCAATCAATTTTCTAGGCATGTAATTTTTCCATTTCACAGACTGTGAGTAATTGATCAGTGGACATCTCTGCTTACCAAATTAAAACTTTTGGTATGCCTGTTCTAGCTTAGGTTCCAACACTGAGAATCCAATTAATAAATGTTACTCACATTGTCTCTTTGAAGGCAGAGCCTTTATTAAATTAAAAACAGGGTGAAGTTCCAAACTGTGTTCCTAAATTTCAAGTACTCTTATAGTTACAAACATGATTGAACTGCACACATCAGATGCCAAATTACAGATATCTTTCAGTTCTTATTAGAACCCTGCAAATCACAACTCCTTGTGCCCTTCAGTTGCCTTTAAAATTCTGCTCTATATTAACACAGTGCCATTTAGGCAAGTATCTCAAAGCTCAGCACAAATCAGTACCAAGCTCACTGTGTGGAAAGGCACCAACAGCAACTTGTTTGAGTTTATAGAGCAGACTAATGAAAAAGCAACAGAGAGAACCAAGAACTGAAGCTCCCCATTTCCCATAAAGTTCCTGACAATGCTTCCCATCATGATGTCAACATGTTTTAGATACTGCATTAGTGTATGCTTACTCCAAACTGCCTGGACAGGCAACAGAGCACACACATCCCATTCTTTTCCAGGAGCTCCTTTTACTGTCTGCACTGTTTCAAATCACAGGAGACTGGGAAGTGGTGGGCAAGACACAAGCATTTTTTTGTTATGTGTCTTTTATTTGTTCTTCCTGTCCATAACTGTTAACAGGATCTAAATGTTACCTTTGGAATTCCTATTGAAAGTTTGCTGACATCAGTCAAATTAGGTAGTTCAAACGGCTTAAAGTCATCCTGAATTGTGGTAGAGTCCTTAGGATCATGTCCAGCAAGTGAACCTGAAACAACATGTGAAGACCAGGAAAATGTACATTAGTTAGTCAGAATTCAGTTTGTTTTGAGGAAATGCTGTAAACAAAGATGTACGACATAGTAATACCTAACAAAACTGCTGCGTCATCCACACATCTGGTGAGGATTCCTGGCACATCCATGGAGTTCACTAGAGGAATGAGACCATGGCGAGAGATCAGTCCATATGTTGGCTTTAAACCTACAACACCACAGTGAGCAGCAGGGTTTCGGGTAGATCCTCCTGTGTCTGACCCTAAGGCTCTATGGTTTCAAAAGGATCATCATTAGTAAGATAGTTCCAAGCATTTCCAAATCATAAGAATGTGTGGTTTTAAGTTGCATGGATTTAAAACTTGGTGAATTCTTCCAGAACAGAATTCACAATGACACAGCCTAAATTCCAGTCTTCTCTCTCTGTCTATTTTTTATTTATTCTCTGATTTTTCTTAGGATCCCTAAATTTGCCATTAGGAGAGTGCAGCTCTCTTCACAAAGCAGAGGCAGGCAGAATTCAGACCATCTGAAAATGGCCCCAAATACCTTCTTCTGCCTTCTCTGTTTCAATACTGTGGACTCCAACTGATATATCTTATGTGATTTAAGGAACAATTTTCAACACTGGTATCTTATTTATTGGGTAGCCAGTGCACCATGAATCAGCATTTTCCAGGATAAAAATGAAGAGCAACACTTCTTGCCCCTAACAAGAGGGCATACTTTGGAAAGATGTTTTTCCTGTTGCCAAATCTACAAAGATTGATCAGAACTCCCAGTTTACAGTAGCTCAGGTACAATTAAAACACAGTATGTTATTATTATTATGTTGAATTCCTTTTTTCTTATTCACAGGTGAAACCTTGTTCTTTCTTTTTTTATTTCAAAAATTGTATTGAAATGAAACATGCTGTTCTCTTGTTTTTAATAAATTTAAGTCAAGCAGCATTGAAAAGAAAAAGCAGTTTTCATTCAAATCTTTGCCAAAACCAATTTAAACTCCAGAAACAGGTATCATGTTTTTATTGAAGTGAGTCTATGACTTTTCCCATAGCCATTTCTTTCTGAAATGGCTGAACCAATTCAACCGACTTTCCTGAAGTGGATTTTTTTTCAAAACCTTTATGCTGATGTAAAACATCCTCAATTTTATAGCATTTTTGGACATCCAAATCTCAAATTGAAAATGTAAAGATTGGCAGCATTCCTGGTGCTTGAAAGACACTAATAGGATGGATATACAATAGGTTATACGCAATAAAATAGCTGGACAAAAAATCTCCCTGGTCTGACAAAGTGCTGAGCAGTGCAAAATGGGAGTCCAGCAACATAAGAGAAGGTGCCAGACCCTCTCAGGATCAGCCCTTTCTGGCTCAGGATGAGGACCAGTAGTCCTTGGGAATGGCTGCACCGCGTTCAATTTCAGTAGAATTGAAATGTTGAATAGGTTACATCCCAGTAATGCGTAAGGAGATGAAGAGACAAATAATTTTAAAAAGTAATTTAAAAAAGTTGTAATCAACATTAGCATGAATATTTTAACAACAAAATAGATGCCTGTAATGTAGTCTATGAGTAAACAAGGATAAAGTAACTAAAGAGCATTTTTAAACACCTTCCAATTAGGGGAACAACTGAAATAAACTTCTATAAAACATGCTCCAACATGTAGCTCTAAAAATTGCATAAAATGCAAGGTGTGAAGGTTTGTGATCAGTTTTAACAGTCAGATGGGGAAGACAGTATAGACAACTGATTTGTTAAATAGTGTGCTGCTATTCCATACAGTTAATAATTACTATTAAAAAAAATCCAGCTTGTTTAAATTCCTTAAGGAAAAAAACTCCAAACAACCATAAACACACGCTTGCTTAAAAAAAACCCCAACACTAGAACTGCCTTCTAACTTACAAAGAGGGAAGTATGTAAGTGTCTATGTAGTAAGCACTCTGTACTCTTTTGTTAAATAAGGGATTTGAAAGCTTTTAGGTCTCAAATCTCATGTACTATTATATAACTATGCTATAAAAACAAAGGAGTGGAGGAAAGATTATTATACTGTTACAAATTAAGGGATATCTTAATTGCTGAATTACATTTTCAGTGTGTACTTGTGTAATGCAGTTAGTGAGGAAGAGGATGTGTCCCAAACCCAGTAAGACTTTTAAAGAGATTATGTGGGAATAAGAGTAAAACTGTCACCCCTTTACTGCCATCATAATTTTATTTAACACAGTGCAAAGTGGTCATACCACTGAATGAGTGGTCATACCACCAAAGTGGTCATATCACTGAATAATGCCTGGAATGAGTTAGGAGAAACTTGCCTGCATGGATTACTTCTGGCTTCGTGATATGACATGAATAACCTGGGGATGCTGAAATAAATTTTTGCATGCCAGTGCCAATAACCCTCCTATTTCATACAAGCTTAAGAGAAAATTATAAAATCAAAACATTCCAGCAGATTTTGAGACATTTAGGGGAAGTAAAAGCCTCTTACGCAAAACACGTGAAAGACGACACAGCAGCCGCGCTGCCTCCTGAGCTCCCTCCTGTTATTACCCAGCCAGACTCTTCGTCTTCAGAATGGGATTTTGGGACAGACTTTTCCTTGTACTGTTTTGAGTAACTCCAGGGATTTCTGACTGGTCCAAATACTCCATCTGTACTCCCAGATCTAAGATAGTCAGGACAAATACAGACAGAAGTGACAAGTGACCCACTGTATTCACCAATGTAATTTTTAAAATCCAATTCCTCATCATCCTTGCAAATTCAATTTCAACTCAAGAAGACTGGTGTATGTAAATCCTTATGCAGTCAACTTCTACAACATTGCATACAAGTACTAAATTTATAGCTGTTCATCAGTTTCTGACACAGAACCTGAACTAGTACCTCTTTCTAACCTCTGCCAATGCCACTGAAACAGAGTCACAAAGACACAAAACTGATTGAAGCTATGTAAAAGTACAGGAGCGCATCTCTTTCAAAATCAAGGTATTCTGTTTTTCCAGTCCTGTATTTGATGCAAGATCACAGTTGTGAGGAAAAACATGCTGCTAGAGGTGGAGAAAAAGCTCCACAATGCCAGGAACACGCATTTCTCTGAACTGCCACACTATTATTCACCCTGTAGCCCTCTGCAGAGACCAGAGTTCACTGGTTCAGAATGCCAGACTGGCTTCTCAGAAACTGGTTTCAGTCAGCTTGTGTCACCTAAGTGTGAGCTGTCATCCAGAAGCAGGGGCAGGGCATACTTTCCTCTTCCTCAGGGCCTCTACCCCATGCTGCCCCTGACTGCAAGGTGCCAGTGTTACCAGCTAAATCATCAGACAGAACAGGCAGCTGACAGCAATTGAAAACCAACCCTACTGAGATATCATTACATTAGAGCTGAATCCGCTCCTTGATCAAGAAATCATGCAAACACGCAGACCAGAATGTGAAGCCAGTATTAGGATAACCTTTTTAGGAGAATCCTGTGCTTTAATGAACTTAGACCAGCTGTAATACTGCATTATCAGGTTTTTCCCAAGCTTTTTGCCTGCTCTTCCTCTGAAGAATAGCTTTTTTTACCCAAAAATTACTTTATTCAAAACAATATTGTCAAAGTATTTCCACCCCACCCATGTGAATTTCCAATCAAACCTTGGACTTTGGTTTAAGTATAATAAAACCAAAATGCAGCATTTACTGTTTTTCACAGGTAACTAAAGTCCCAGAGATTTCCTTCCAAACCTAGCAGTAACTCCCACCCCTAACAACCCAATGCTGTCCTCTGCTACACCTTGGCTGCCTTCACTGATTTGTGGAAGAATAAATTTGTAGGAGCATTTTTCAGTGTGCTCCTGACAAAAAGTCACCAACATTAGCTTAGGCAATTTAAAAGCCTTGCTCTTGATTATCCTGTGTGCAGCAAGTCAGAGAGTACCCATATAAATTACCCCAGTGGCTGACTGGCAGAGGCAGTGACTGTCACTGGGGGCATGATAACAATTACCTAAGGGCAAAAAGCCACCAGCAAGGAGAGAGGAAAAGGCAACAATTAACTGTGTTGTAACCATTTCTATTAACACACTACTGAATCAACAAGAAGGCCACTTGTCCTTGGCCTTCTGCAAAAGCTGGACTACTTCTTGGCTCTCAAGCACAGCTACATTTGAACACTATGTTCACAAAACTCAGCGTCTGTATCATTTACGCAACACTAAAAACATTCATGCAGCTCTGTGTACCCTTCCAATAAGTATTCATTATTGTCTCACCTCACAGAAACAGGAGTTAAGAATTAGAGGTAGATTGGAACAGATGGTGTGTATGCTATTTTATGTAAAATCAACACATTAAAAATAATAAACATCACTCACCCCATTGCAAATTCGTCTAGGTTTGTTTTACCTAAAAGCACAGCTCCATGATCCAGTAATTTCTGAACGACTGTAGCATTGTAAGGAGAAATATAACCTGAAAACAATCAGAACAATTAAGAGCAACTGGTGAGATACAAATTATTTTTACAAATAGCTACTCTGAACATTTTGAAGTTGTTATTACCACTCAGACCTTACATAACCTAGGATGAGAACTAAGACAGTGACACGAGACCTCAGTAGTGACCAATTCACTTTGTGAATGATGACAGGGGCTTCTCCACTCCCACTTTCATCAGGAACAAGGACATCACTCCTAATATTCATTGCAATCAATCGCAACATGTCTGAGAATGTGCTTTAAGGAAAAGCATCTCAGGTAATATAACAATTTTTACAACAGTGAAGTAATATTTTGTTTCTTCTGCTATTAAAAAAACCCAATCAAATTAGAGGTCTGCTAATTTATTTCTGCTATCTTCCACAAGGATTAATATAAAGTTTTACTCTGTGCAGAGTAAAACAGATATAAGAAATGTTTCCTACTTTTGCTTTTACTATAAAAACATTGTAATGCCTTGAAAACATTCATGGCTTGTTAATAGAAACAATAAGTTTAGGAAATTTAAAAAAAATGCCTTAAAAGCATTATAGAACGTAATGTATGTTGCTGTTGTTGACGTCTACTTTTCCTACAGCCATATGGAAAAACTATTTAAGGCAACAATTATGAACAGAGCAACAACAACAAAATACGACTGGATTTCACTAGGCAGAACAGTACTGACTGCTCTCCTCTGGATCTAAAGGCAATGTAAAGGAAAATGCGAATTTTGGAACCATTTTATTGTAGTATATGTGTTTTTATTATAACTGTTGTTAAATGCACACAAATATAAATAAAGAGATAATGTGCTTAGAAAAACAAAAAGATCCTTCTGTAATACCAGATGAACCTGGCTAGTGAAATTGGATAAATGTATTTCCTCAAATGACTCCAGCTCATTTTTTGAAAATACTTGGATTTCTGGGAGACTCCAGTCCAAAAGCCCTCTAAAGAGCAAAAGATCTGATTTCACTTTAAAAGCTTTACTGTACCTTTTAGCATATTTGATGCACATGTTGTCTCAATGCCAGCTGTATTAAAGTTGTCTTTTACAGCAATAGGAATTCCATCCAGAATGCCCAGTGGCTGACCTGCATTAGGAATGATTGTAAAATAGCACAGATTAAAGCAAAGTGTGCTCTCTATATATATAATGCTCTCTTTGATTACTGTTTGCTTCACACGTCCCTTTGGGTGCTTTTTGGAAGTAAGATTGCTTTCCATTTGGCATTTGATGGTTGTCTCCTCCATTTTCAAGAACCATCTTCCATTCCAACTCAAGCATTGAGCACTCTGCCCAAACCAGACCTGGTCTCACAGAGCAGAGCTCTGTGAACGTGTCTAAGCCCTCCAAATAGGGCTTTCATCCAGGCTGGCTATCCTAAAGGAGTGCACACCTCTTCCAGCGTGACCACACAGTGCTTATTTCAGCCACAGGTGATGCTAAATCCACTCCATCACTAGACTGGGAGCCATAAACTCTGCCTACCTGATATACACAGTAGATATGACCTGAATAACTACTGAAGCAGAGAAAACCCTTCCCAATTAATTGATTATCCACCATCAAAAGCCCAAAACCAACAACCAACACCAAATAAAAACCTCCTGAAAACTAAAAGGCTTACATTAGAAAGCAAAACAACCTGACTGACAATTTTATTAAGCTGCCACAGGACAGCAAGTGTCACCCAGGAAGGAAAACATGTACTGTATTAGGGGAAAATTTACCTTTCCTGTCTTTCTTGAAACACAAAGGAAAATGAGGATGGCCATCTTCTAAATGCTGCAGATAACAGGACTGAAAGCTGTTCTGTTCTTCAATTAATAACTGCAATTAGTGAAGCTGCTTTATTTTAATTTGCTTTCTTAATTAAAAACTCAACAGGTTGTGCCAGCTGTTTACCTATCCAGTCTGGAGTCCTGTGAATGACCATTGCATTTGCCTATTCATGGTACCTGTTGGCGACACACTCCAAAATACCTGCTGAGGGAAAGAAGCAGACACCAAGTAGCAGTGCCGTCCAAGAGGCACAGAGACTATTTAACCTGCCGTGCCTCGTTTGGTCCAGGTTTTCCCCTCTGATTTTTGGACTAAGTATTCTCCTGAGTGCCAAGTGTACATCCAAGAGCACCCACGGAAATCTCAATCGTGAGCCTCATCCCCCAGCAGTCAAACAAGCCAAGACATCCCCTTTAAAAAGTAAAGGTGCTTCGTCTAAACACAGACAGTTCCTTCACAGCAGTTTTTAAAGGACTGGCATTGCTTACAAACCAACATACCTTTTTTATATCTTTCCTCTGATTCTTCAGCCTGTTTCAAAGCGGTCTCTTCCGCTATGGTAATGTATGCATTCAGAAACTTGGTGCTTCTGATGAGGGCCAGGCATCGCTGGCAGAGCTCCGTGGGAGTGACTCGTCCTTCTTTCAACGCCGCCGACACCTAAGAGCGAAACCCGTCTTTCAGGGCAGCCGAGTGACAGAGGCCGCGCCGGGGGGTAGGGGAAGAAAACGCCATTCCCGCTGAGGGAAGGAGCCCACGGGAAGCGCTCTCCCGGGCCGCCCTGGGGACGGGGGACGCCAGGGGACCCCGGTCACCTTGCGAACCCGCCCCGCTCCTCGGCACCTCCACCCCGCTCCTCGGCATCCCCGGCAGGCGGACAGACCCCACTCACCTGTCGGAGAGAGGCGCGCAGCATGGCTCTCCCTGCCTGTCGCCGAATCCTCACAGCCACCAAACCACCCCGGCTCTTTCCCCGGCGCAGCCGCCGCGCGCCGCCATCTTGCCGCAACACCCCGCGGCACCATTGGCAGGGCGACCAAGAAGGCGGCCGCCCATTGGCTGCGGAGGCCGCCGGGGCTGAGCGCTGCGGCCGCGGGAGCGCCCCGGCCCCATCCTGATCTTTATCCCGATCCTTATCCCGATCGCGATTCCGCGGCTTGGCCCGGCCCGGCCCGGCCCGGCCCNCCCGGCCCGGCTGCTCCGGCCATGCTGTCGTGGGGAGCGGCGGGCGGGCGGGCGCTGCGCTGGGTGAGCGGGCAGGCACCGGCCCGGGGGCTCCGCGTTTCTCCGCGGGCGCCGATCGCCATGCCCAGCTGGGTCATAGACCGGTACGGCAGCAACGACGTGCTGCGCTTCACCAGGGACATGGTGTTCCCCATCATACACTTTCCGAACGAGGTCATCATTAAGGTTCATGCTGCGAGCCTGAACCCCATCGACCTCAGCATGAGAAGTAAGTGCGGAGCCCGAGCAGCCGTGGCCGGGCTGCCGGGATGGCAGGGGCTGTGCTGGGCCCGCGGCCCCGGCGGCCCGAGTGGTGCCAGGGCAGACACCTGCCGCGGCAGTGTCCAGGGCTGTCTCAACACACGTGTTTGCCCGAGCCCTATGGAAAACCGCCTCCTCTTGGAAACTTAACTTCAGGTTCTCAGGGAAGAACAAGACAAAAATTTTTTTTCCACGTTCTTAGGGGAGAACGATACAAAAAGCCACTGACAAGTGTGTGTATGTGTCTGTTGCGAGGGTGAGCTTTTAATTGAGTGATTGTGGTGCTACTCTCTTGACCGACAGACGCCCGGCCAAGGAGCAGCATTCCCCCTAAGTGATGCTGGATTTTCCCATCTCCTTGAGGAGGGTGGGGCTGGAGGTCCAAGTTGCTGCCAAGTCGGCATGTGCGACCTAAGGCAAACCGCGTTGTTCATTGCCATGCCCATCCTGAATTGGCATCTGGGGACATGCTGTCATCCCGCCCCCGAAATCTGTCTCTTCCACTGCCCGGCTCTTTGTATTTGACGCATTTAATCAAATTTTGTTCCCCAGTTTCTGGGTTGGAAACACAAGAAGGAAGTTGTGGTAGTAGAATACCTTATACTTCCTGTGTAGGAGTGCTTGCATATCAAATCAGATTCAGTAGAACAAGTAGAACAGATATATTTGTATCTGCAGGAAGCCCGCTGACAGAGATGCAATCTGTGTTTTGGGTCTCTAATAAATGAATTTTAAAAAATCTTTGAATATAGTTGGGAGTTTGGTGATGGGACATTTCCTATCTGAGGATTCTGATTCCTGTTAAGACACTTTCTAGTATGATAGTGCCCCTAGGCAGACTTGTCCAAACACTTGAATGAGCATACATGCCCAAATGCAGGCTATTTTTAGGCTGAGCACTGTTATTAGATGGGTAATTCTGAGACTTCACAGCATTTGCCTGTTGCTTACTGAATAGAAGTCCAGGTTACTCAACTTCGGAGATATGCCTTATTATTTTTTACACTTGCTCTTTATTTCTAAAATCTGTAAAAGTACAAAATATTGCAGATTTTTTTACATGCTTCAGTTATAACACAAACGAGCCATATTATGTATAGACAATGCTTTCTAATTAGAATTGCACAATTAATAAATGAACACTGAGTGTGATGTGTTGTAGTTGATTCCATGTTTTACAGGTGGTTATGGTGCAACTGCGTTAAATATGAAGCGGGATCCCCTGAAACTCAAAGCTGGCGAGACTGAATTTCCTCTAACACTTGGTCGAGATGTCTCTGGTGTTATTATGGAATGTGGACTGGGTGTGTCTTATTTCAAACCTGGAGATGAGGTGATACCACCAATCTCTTTTTTTTTTTTTTGCCAAAATGTATATTTAAAATGTAGTATGAGACGTTCAGCATTCATTCTCCTCTTACTTATTTTTTAATGCTGTTGCACTCTTAATGAGGCCTATCTGGCAGTAAACTAGCATACTTTCTTTCCTTCATTTTTTCTCTGAAAAACATGGTCTTTCAGAGACTTACTTCTGCAAGTTAATTTCCCTTCTGTGTTTTAGTTTTGGTCCATTTCAGCAGTAGCAAGAATGGAATTTATTTGTTTGTTTGTAAGTGCACACCCAAAGTGCCATTTTATTTTAAATTGAAAGTAGAATTCTAAAAAGAAGGGATTTTTTTTTATTTTTCTTGAGTTACTTGGAGTAGGAACTTTGGCTTAACCCAAAGAAGCACTTCATGGGTGCCCACACAAATACTGATACTGTTTGCTTTCACCTTCACCACTTGCTTTCATATTTCACCAGTTTTAGCATAGCAAATCCTGATTCTGCACCATCCTCACCCCTCTAATCTGGGCTTTTCTGGCATGGGAGTAGTTTGAGTGGGGCAAGGTGTGAAAAATTATGTCTTATACACAATGCAATGGTACAATTTATTTACATAACCCTCCAGTCCTTAATTTAGTCAGTTTTGTGATTTTTTGGGGGGTGTAAAATAAGCTAAAACTGGTTTCTGATATACAGTGAAAGCATTCTGTGAATTAGAGGAAAGATTTCTGTAACGAAGGAAAGTTCTGTGTACATACAGTTATGTGCAAAGCTACAAAAATGGATAGTTGTTTTCTGTTTGGTTTTAGGTGTGGGCAGCAATTCCCCCGTGGAAACAAGGCACTCTGTCAGAGTTCGTGGTAGCTAGTGGAAATGAGGTAAACTTTCAGAACTGTGGGTAACAAAACCTGAAAGTTGTAAAGACTGGCATTTTTCTTCTTCAGTATCTAAGTAACTTTATTTCTTAGTGCTTGGGTTGATTTGTACTCCAGCTAGTTTTGAAGATGGCTGAAAATGTGCAATACACAATCTGCAATTCAGTAAAGCTTTTAAAAATATTTCAGTGTCATATAGGAACTGCTGTGTGACTTAGTGTGATTTTATTTCAGGTATCTTTTAAGCCAAAGTGTCTCAGTCACACAGAAGCTGCTGCCTTACCATATGTTGGTCTCACAGCATGGTCTGCACTTAACCAAGTGGGAGGACTGAACCAAAGTAATTGTAGTGGGAAAAGGTAAGTAAAAGGTTCTGGTACTAAAACTAAAGTTCTTAATTTTTATATTGATGAGCTGCTTCTAAGACACATGCAGCAGTGATAAAGACTGTTACACCATGACATGCATAAAGATCAGCTGTCTGAGGATGATGGATTCTGCCTACACAGCTGCTGAGAGAGGCTTCTTTAGAGGAAGGCTCAGATGAGGTCCCTATGTAGAGGTAAAAAATGCCCAGAGAAGTTGTGGATGCCCACACATCCACAAGTGGAAATATTTAAGGCCAGGTTGGGTGGAGCTCTGGGCAACCTGCTCCAGTGAAGGGTGTCCCTGTCCACAGCAGGGCATTTAGAACTAGATGATCTTTGAGGTCCCATCCAACCCAGGCTGTTCTATGATTCTATCCTAATCCAATGTAAGTATAATGTATGGGCTATATAGAGAATTTGAGGATGTTATCTCCAGGAATTTTTAGGGACTTTGCCTTTCTGCCTGTTAAGATAGCTAGCCAAATGTAATATCCTTTCAGGTATACTGGCAACTCACAAAGAGCCCTCTGAAGGACAAAGATGTGGTTCACTCACTTCCTGCATGCGTGGGCTATTTGGAACAGACTGGTTTTCCAGCTTTTTAGAGAAAAATGAGCAGGTGACTGACTCTGATTTGACCTGCAGGCCAGAACTTTGATGGGGTCAGGAATGCAGACAAGAAAAGGAGAACGTGCAAGAAGAGCAGCCAATCAAATAGAAAAATTGGCTTTGTTTATCAGTCTGTTAATCTGACAATGGCAGATGAGGAAAAATGCAGTGAAAGATTACAGCAAATACCATTTTTCTCCTGATAATTGAAATTTTCCATGATTTTGACCTTTGGATGTTGGAGTAAATAGATAGCGAGATCTTCAGAATGGGGATAAGGGCAAAAGTAAAACTATGGGAGTTGAAAAATAGTAGTTAAAATTACTATGCTGCATCACAGGTTTAGGTCATAAAGTAATTATTGGGTAGCAGGAGTCTGGATGCCTGACCTTATCTTGGCTGATACTTTGTAATGCAGCACATTGCAAAGAACACTAGATCTACTGAAATTCTTCACCCACATCTCTAGAAGACAATAGAGTGGGTGGTTGTTCATGTGTCACAGTGAACTTCAGCATGAAAATATTGAGTAATTGTTTTTTCTAAAGATAAACAATGCTTTGAGAAAACGAAATTGCAAAATTTAAGAGTTTTAAAGAGGCATCATTGCAGTTAACTTCCAGCTAGTAATAAAATTCTAGATAAGATCACCTTACTATTTATTTTTCAGTATTTAGACTTTTTATTATCTTCACTTTCACATGTAATGTGAATGACAATGTAAATAAAAGTAACCAAAAAGTACACTGAAAGGCTATTCTTATTTAAATTGTCTTTCCAATCTTCAGGTAAGTGTTTAAATTGTTAACGGTAAAATTCAAACTGCATTAGTAATGTGTCTTTACATTTAATATTTACTTTCATGTTCCAAATAAATTTTTTATTACTCTGTCAGCAAAAAACCCATTTTAATGTGCTTAAAAAATATTATGGGTTCTATCTATAAATTTTGAACTGTAAAACCAGCAGTGAATTAATTACTTATGTGATGGTACCTTTTTTCCCGTGAAATATTACTTGTAGGAAAGTGTTTAAAATGAATTGAAGGAGCTGTGCAAAATTATATTCCATGAACTCTCAGAGCAATAATTTAAAAATACAAGAACTTATACAGTGTTTCCTAATTTCTTTAGATCATACATTTGGTTAGAAGTTACCTACATATGTGATTATATGTCAGTCTTTTTGTCTTCTGTAGCTATATGTAAATGGCTATGTAGAAGGGTGTATATGCACACAAAAATGTCTTATTTTGGAAGAACAGCTGTATTCCTTGATGAAAGCTACTTCACTGGTGTTTTAGTGCAATGTTAAGACATCATAGAAGCAGCGAGATTTTTCTGTTGGTGTGTATTGTTCTCTTTGCCTCTTTTAAGGCATTAGCTGGGCTAACCAGAAATACTTGCTGTTAGTCTTGTGTCTGGCTGTACCCTGATCTGACAGATTATCTGCTCCATCTGCATGCTTTCACAGGTTATGTTTTTACAAGTTTCCTGAAGTGTGCTCTCATTGTTTGTGAACCCTCCTGCAACTCCAGTCGTTTTTCCATAGCTTTTTATTCTGTACCACTCCAATTAATGTCAATATTCTTGTAGAAGCTTAAATGTTCTTGCTACCCTAAATGTTAAAAATTACTCTGTTGTGTTGAAGTTCTCTGTGGATACGTGGAGCTTCTCATATGTGCCACTGACGTGTTTCAGTAGAAAGGGGATATGCTTGTTCAACACTAGCTGTTAAATATCTTGCTTTCTGTATTCACAAAATGCATGACAAAAACAAACCTGACAGTTTGAGAAGCTGTTCAAAGTGCTTTCATTGCTGTTAAGTAAATCTTTATGTAAATACAGAGGCAATATCTTAGACTTTCAGGTATGCTGGGCAGAGATGCTGGATTCTTTTAATGTAAGCTACCAAACGTACACTCCTGGTTTATGTGGTTACAGTGAAAGTTTGAATGGTATAATACCCCAGGAAAATATTTTTTTCAATGTCTGCGTTTTATTTCATCATTTTATCTGTTGAGAAGTACAAATTGAGTGTAGGTTGTAAAACTTCTTGATAGAGTAAATACTGCATGATCCAGGAATAAATTTCTTAGGGATATTTTGTTGATATAATCAAATGAAATATAATTTTATATCCAAATAAGGTTGATATATTTAGTCAATAAATACATTAATTTTATAACTATATAAAATTGATGCAGCTATTCAATTTTTATCTTGCATTAACTCAGTCTCTGAAAGTTTTTAATTGTTTATAATCTGGAGAAAATATTAGTCCTTGATCTGTACACCCACTCCCCAGCCTCTGTGTGTTCTGGTGGGGGGCACACGCAGCTGAAGCAGGTCCTGCCTCTCTGGTGGTCGTTTCTGACCGCACCATAGTTCCAAGCAGGGCCCAGGGAGGTGGGCTAAACTTTCAAATCTCATGGTGTGCCTATCTGGAGAGATCTGCTCCCTATGATCATTTGAGCTGCTGGAGGCCCGTGGGGGGCTTGGTGAATGTTGTGCCCCTGTCAGAAGGGAGAAAAGCCGGAGGTACAAATGTTCTTTTTGTTCTTTTGAAAGAATTTGTTCTCTTGAATCTCTGTCCAGGTCAGAGGATTTGTTAGTTTGTTCCCTGGTGCACATACTTGTATATTAGTTTACTCCTGAGCTTGCCTATGCAGCGAAAATAGGTAGTTTCTATGATGTGTTTTCTCCTGGCAGTGTTTTTCTGAGGCAGTGCAAACAAAACTGTTCCTGCTTTGGCACTTGTCATCATTTGTCATTCAGTACTGTCCTAACAGGTCAAACACCTTCAAACACTTGCCCTCTTACCTGTGTGTCTTGCTGTTGTCAATGCTGTAAAAATGCTGATCTGTTGAGCTGCTGCACATGGATCTCCTGTGCAGATGTAGTTTGTCTCAGAAATGAAGTGCTTTCTTGAAGTCACAATGTGTGGAGAGAGTTCTAATAATTGGAAGGTGTGGTAGAAAATAAAAAAATAGTCCATGTAACATAGGAACAAACCGAATCTGGAAAGTATTTTTACCTGAAGGAATCTTGAGGGCATTTATTGAAGGGGAAAATAAAAAAAGTCCTAGTCAAACTGCTCCCCAAACTGAAAATGTTACCTAAATCCTTTGAGCAAATTGTACATTTTAAGATGACAGCTTGCCCCCAAATATGTAGTAGAAGAAATGCCCTTTGACTAAGGAGTGAAATTGTAAAGGCAGTTTGAAAAGGTTTTTTTGAAAGGATTTCATTTTGACTGTCCTTTTTAAGGATAAAGATGGGTTTAACCCAATATCTTGAGTGTAGTATCCCAGAGCCTTTTCAAGTATACCAAAGTTAAAATATGCATGTTGCTCTGGGCATCTGTCATTAGAAGCCTGGTTCTGAGGATAAGTACATTTTGGCAGATTTAAAAGCTGCAAGCTTTGTGGTATTGTGGTTTCATATTCTTAATCTGAATTTTGCAGCTTGGATCAGTGAAATGGGAGGGAACAGAATCTGATCACTTACAAAAAGAGCATTTTAAAATGGATAGTGTGACCAAAGCCAAGTCTCTTAAGCTACTTCAAAGAACTTTTGTAAACTGAGACTCCAGATTGTGTAGTACAGTTTTGTACTGTAAAAAGCAATTTCCTTCAACATCTTTTACTGTGAGATTTAAAACAGGAATTTCACCAGCTTCTGAAGATTCTGAGATTTTTCTGGCGAACAGAAGCTCTGAGAAACATGATGTTCCCCAATCCTATGCCAGAATTCCATCTTGGATCTTCTTTTTGTCCTAGAATTAGCAAATGGATACAAAGTCAAAACACTGTTTGCAACTTGAGCTGCAAGGTTTTCTTACTAATTCACTTTCTGATGTTTAGTTATTTAATAAAATATTTGGATGAAATTTTTGAACAGTGATTAGGCTTCTAGCAGTAAGGTCCTCACACAAGTAAACTTGTATTATTTTTAAAAAAAAATTTAGTTAAAAAATCAGTTAAAATGAACTCTCAATTGCTAATAATTTGGCAGTATACTCTTTCATTTTCTTGCTTGTGTGCCAGTTTCCACAAGCTGGCATTTACACGGTCTTGTTGAGATGTAAAGGAAGGAACTAGAAAAATTCTACTGTTTCGTTTTCTAAAGAAAAAGACACCTATCTTAATTTAATAGAAGTTAAACTTGTTAATGGTGACGGTACTTCATTGTATTTTTTGTCTTTTAGATAAACATTATGCAATATGGGATATGCATATGTTCTGCAGTTCACAGTCTCCTTAAATAATGTGATACTAAACTGCTTTTTCTCTTAGATAAGAACTATTTGTGTAAAATGTTGGTGAATAGGATTTTTTTCTTTAGGAGATATGACAGTGGAGTCTGTGAGACAGAAAGGACTCTTAATTGATTTTGTCCCAAACTAAACAATTACTTTTGGGAAAGTGAGGACAGGTACAGGATTTTTGAATGGTGTAAATGCTACTACCTGACAGCTCCACTGCCTGCATTTAGTGGAAAGCACATATGAGGAAGTCTCTTTGGCTGTACTGAGATCATGGTTTTGGCACAGGACACATGATCAGTAATGTTAAGTCACATTTTTGGCTATCAGTTAACTAGTCTTGAATGACATTGAATAACAAAACCGACCTTCTGATAAAAATCATTTGGCATCAGAGATGTGTAAGAAACATTAGAATACATAGTTACTCCAGAGTTTATTAAAAGATCTATTAAATATATTTTAATTTTCTCTTACAGAATATTAATATTAGGAGCTTCAGGAGGAGTTGGTACATTTGCTGTACAGGTAATGTTATCCAACATGCCCAGGATGAATCTTCAAGCATTTCAGTATGAAAAAATAATAACAGAAGGGAATTGAGAGAAGGAATAGAGAAATAGCAAGCTACTGATCAGTCTGTGTGATTGAGATGATTGATATTTCCAAAAGTAAAGTATGTTCAGATTTATTGCTTTTCGTTTATTATGTTGTATTATTTTAAAGTAGGAAGCAGGGACTTTCAAAGAAAGGAGTTGTGTGTTAGATCATATTTCACAATTTGGGTGCAGGAAATCTCTGGTTGGTGTAACTTGAAATATGTAGCCTGTTCTCATTATCTTTCATTCAGCTCTGCACTCTAAATGTGAACAGAACTTGGTGTATAAGTAGGAAAACTGATGGAGAATGTCACCTACCACAACTGCTGTAGTTGGTCAAATGATGTGATCAGGCTTTTGTGTGCAGTGGCTGTAAAGCACAGAGGCTTAGATTTACATTCTTTCACTGTCTTTGCCCTGCTACCCTTTTGTCTGTTCCAGTAGCTCTAAAGTTTGGAAAGTCAACGTGCTCTTCTGTTGATTCATTAGTTGTGGAACATCCTTTTTCATGCTCTCAGTTAATTTGGGGGTTTTGATTCTCGTTAGTGTCATCTCATGCCGAAACATCTTTCTCTCAAGATTATAAAAAATACAGAATTTGGGTGATTACGTCACTGGATTGCATCACCATGTTACTAGGCCATATGCACAGTGGTTTTAAAGAGGTTTACAGCAGAATTTTTCGTGGTACACGATTTGCCTGATCTGCGATAAAGCAGGTGACTTGCAGTATGAAAGGCTGACCAGTCACAATTTGTAACAGATCAGTCCTGGATAAATTGCATTAATTAATCTGGAATCAAGGTAAAAAGTGTTACTGTGAATGAAAAAATGAGATGCAAAAAGAGATAAATAACTAGCAAAAATCCTTCACTTTGCTATAGCTTTTGGCGTAGAAGATAACCTGATACTGTCCTTGTGGTAAATCAGAGATGATTCCTTCTTTTTCTTGTTGCTAGTACTTAACCTATTTGCAGTAATATGAAATACTTAAAGGGCATATTTAGTAATAGTTAATGGTACATCTGGTGCCAGTTTGGTAGATTGGCAACTTTGACAGTACCTCATGGTGTATGTTTAGCTGGTAGATTCAGATGGCAAACTGAGAGCCTTGTTTTTCATGAGACCCGGTATCTTTCAGTGGCATTAAAAATCCCCCACACTCTTTCCTTCACACCAACTCCTCCTTCCCCACAACCACCTTTAATATTGATAAATTCTAACCATTATTTTGTCTGTGGGATTTGTGACAAATTATCCTGTATTGGAACAGTCTCCCCACTCCCTATTAAAAGTGCACATTTGTTCTATAAATATAATGAGACTTTGGCTTTTTAAGTTGTTCTCAGTATTTCACTAAGTTTTAATCTTTGGACTTCTTTTCTATATACTTGTTTTTAGCTAATGAAGGCCTGGGATGCTCACGTGACAGCAGTTTGCTCTCATGATGCCAGCACACTGGTGAAAAAGCTTGGAGCTGATGATGTGATTGATTATAAATCTGGAAATCTGGAAGAGCAGCTTAAAACATTACCCTTGTGAGTGTTCGTGTTGCTTAATACTGAGATGGAGGAACTGGTGGTCAGACCTTCTGCCTTTTGATTGCTTGACTCTATCAGAACTCCCTAAATTTTACCCCCTATTCCTAAAGCATTATTTTGTAAAGCAGATTCACCTTTTTGAATGCAATTTGCAAGTGAGTATGCCCAGATTTCAGATTTCATTGTAAGAGTAAGCCGGTTAATTGGGAGACAAGCTCACTTCCATGTGTTTCTCTTCAATGACTGTGATATGAACAGTTTTGTAGCTTCCATCCAAGCATTTTGGAGAATATACAATGCATGAATAAATTGAAATAAGTCTCTGAAATCCTGTGCAAAGCTGGTAAATGTAAAATTGATCTTGTAGAGAAAAGAACTATATCATGAAGAAGCAGTGACTTGCCACTGTGCAACTCAACTGGGAGTAAATTTCTCTTCTGTAACATTGGATACAGCTGCCTCTGAAAAACAATCACATTTATCTTGTCACAGCAGCTGTGTTTAAACTGGCCTGGGATTTTTCTCTAGAACAGAAGTGTTTTTGGCTTTTGTAATTTTTCCATCTGTTTAAACGTAGTCTACTGTGACTTGTATTTGAATATGGTATTTACACTGCTCTTTTTAGCTAGATTGAGCTAACTTTTTGGGAGTGGAAATAAAAGCTGCTCGATCTGTGGGAGAATTTTACTGTAACTGTGCTAAGAAGCCATGTGCCCTTTGACTGTAGTGTGATTGTCAGCAGGCCTGAGGGCAGTTGTGAGGGCAGTGACACTGTCTGTACAGCAGGATGGACTTTGCAGTTGGTGCAAAATTTGCCTTTGTGCAACACTTTAAATGCTAAACACCCATTCTAGCAAGTGACCCTTTCTAAGAGACATCAACAACAGTGTCCTGGGGTGCAGTTTAATGATGCAGCTAGGCTGCTCAGTCAGCTCTACTGAGTGGGATGTTCCTACTTCCCTCCCCTTTGCGGTGGTACTGACTCTTCAGGACCCACAGTCAGCTGCTCTTTCCAGGAGCATTAGTTTTCATGATCTTCTCTTGCTGGCAGCCGTTACATTAACTGAACTTTAAACATGAAATCACACCCTTGGAAGACAGGCAGGAAAGTTGTCATTCCAGAGAGATACGTACTTCTCTATTTAATTTGCATAAAGTATTTTCCCTCATATTTATAATTATTTAGGTTAGATATATGTGGATATACATATCTGTTGCAATCTGGAGATTGCTGGAAATTTACAGATGAAAATGAGAATGAGTTGTGCATTTAACAGAACAGGTGCATAGCTCCCTGTTGCCCTATTCAGCCTTTGCAGGCTCACATGCTGGTATAATGAGAAGGAACACTGAAACTGTGGCTTTTTGCCAGAGGCTGCATATATCCATTCCATGGGGGAAGGCTTTAGATCCTTTGCATTTTTAGGTTCAATGTTAAATAGGTGGATGTGAAGAAAAGAGCTGTCAGGAGAGGTAAAATGGCCCCTAAATAAATAAGGAATTAAAAAAATACTTGGAGAAGTGAAGCTGAGAACTGGGTCAGAGAAAAGATGTGAGGAAATAAGCATTAGTAGAATAATTTGTTTACGTAATTTTAGCCACTGGAACCGACTTTCGTGTACAGCAACATGAGTACGAGTACAGCATGTACAAGAGCTGTTCCTAGTTGAGGGCATGAGTCCAGACTAGTTTTCACATGTACATACCATATTGTTCAGTGCTAGACCTCAAGACTGTTCCAGTAGTCTCTGTGGGAGGGCTGAAGAGATAGAGCTCTAGAAGGCTTTAAGCAAGTACAGAATGTAGTTGTGTGTCTAAGTTTGCTTTTTGGAGTTTAAGTGTACTTTTTAAATAGCCTGTGTCTGCTGCACAGTGAATGGGCAATAACCTGTAAATTTAAATCCCACTGTACATTAAGCTGGAGCTTTGCTGAAGTCTTGGGACTTTCTTCCTGCTATCTTGCAGGCTGATTATTTTTGCATTGCAGTGATATGTAAAAGTGTGAATTATAGCTGATTTCTGCTATTAATTAGCTCAATTATGGTGAAGTTATTTTTCCCATATCATGATTTAAAACCTATTCTTTATTTGTCTGCAGATTTGATTTTATCCTAGATAATGTTGGTGGATCCACTGAGAAGTGGGCACTAGATCTCTTGAAGAAATGGTCAGGAGCAAAGTATGTTACCTTAGTGACACCTTTCCTGATCAATATGGACAAACTTGGGGTGGCTGATGGCATGTTGCAAACAGGAGTCACTGTTGGTTCCAAAACTCTAAAGGTATTTGACAAAATATTTCATATTTTGTAGTACTTTAGTGACTACTTCTGTGTCTTGGATGTCAATCACAGAGCTCATGGAGAGGCAGCTGTTGCATTGTCCTCATATGTCATTAAGTATACTATTCTTTCTTTGTTTCTTGCACTGAAAAGAAATGTGTTGGGGTGGTGCTGCTGGGTGTATATAATGATTTGGGGAGCTTTGAAGTTTGATTCTTTATTGTACTTTCCATTGTGGCCTTTTCCATATGGCCTCCCTAGTGAGTCCTGCTGACAGCCAGGGTTTCATAGTAAACACAGCAAATCCCTGCCTCACTGAAGTTACTTGCTTTAGGCTGGTCAGGCTTTCTCTCAAAACATTGTTCCATGACTGATTCTCTTCATCCTGTTCCAGCACCAGGGAGTAATAAGCGTGGTTGAGGGTGGCTAGAAAGTCTTTCATCTCTTTCATGTTCATGTGTCTGGATGGTGATACTGATTTTTCTAGTTTTCGTAAGTGGATCTTAAAACATTGTGCAAGTGGCCAGATCAGTGGGGCTTTTTAGAACTTTTCTTTTCCTTCGCTATGCTTGTGTACTTGTTCTCCAAATGAATGCTTTTCAGGCAGTTGCTATGGTATTCCTGTGAAGGCTTGGCTGAATGGGATTTTAAGTCCTGCTGCAGTACTTTCACAAGAAAGCCCGAAGACAAAATGAAAAGACAAAAGGAAATAATGTAATGTTATTTCTCAATGTGCAGTTTCCATGATGAAGAGGATTCTATGCCCTATATAAAAATCATTTCTCTTTGGCAGATGATGGCTTTTATTCCTGTAATGACTTACTCAGAGGAGATGCTCTTGACTTGTGTGTGTGAGACGTTCCCAAAATGCTTTTCATGTGAGCTGCCATCTGTTTGTTGGACAGTGATGACTTTGGCAGATATTACAGTGGAAAATTAAGTCACTGATACTGAAGTGGAAGGTTCTAAATGTCACAATGCTGGGTTTATTTCACCCCTTTTGTAAGTGTACATGAACACATAACACCATTTCTCTCTTACGTAACAAATAATGCTGTTTCTAGCTGCAGATACAAGGTAATTGTTTTTCTCTACTAGCTGACCTGTGCAATTGGACACAAAATTCACCCTGATCCTATCGGGGTAACACAACATCCTAGTCTGTACATTTAATCCACATGCTTAGGTGCCATTTTTTTCAGACACTAGCATATAATTTCCATGGTTTTTTTCTAAAGTTACTTCTTCAGAGATTTTGTCATTAATTTTAGTTCCCATTTCAGTTTGCTCTCATGATATTTTAACAGATTTGTGATCTTTCTTGCAGCATCTCCTTAAAGGAGTCCATTATCGGTGGGCATTTTTCATGCCAAGTGGCCCAAGTTTGGATGAAATAGCAGAACTGGTTGATTCTGGAAAGGTAGGTCAGAAATGGTTACTTGGGTGTTTGTGCTGAAAGAAATGCTGCTTAGACTCAAAAAATGGTGTAGTTGACTATTGGGAAAGAAAATGTTATGAGAGTCATGGTAAGGAAAAGTAGTTAAAAATCAACTTGTTCCAGTTTCTAACTTTTGCCTTTTACATGGAATTTAGGAGTTCATAATGCTTAAGACTGTTCTGCCTTCTCCCTCTTGAGTGTACATTTTTAAAACACAAAGCTTACAAAGTTACAAGGAGTAATGTCCAGTGATTGTTTATTTTTGCCAGTGGGAATCATTTAATATGAACTCTCTATGAAAATTATGTTTTAAGAGGTCTCACTTGCTTCATTTAGGCAGAATAAAAACGGTTGTGTATCTTCATATGCAAAATTGCTTAGCCTGGATGGTTGGGCATCCTGCCCGTAGTGTGTGCAGGAGTAGAATATTCTAGTTATTGCATGTAATAGATGGTCTCCATTGGCAGAGTGGTGACAGGAGTCTTGTGTTTCATTATTTCAGTGCTGCAGAGTATGATGTTGGTGCCAATTCAGCACAGGGACTTGGAATATTGTGAGCATTCATAAGCTTCTGGGGAATCTTAGTGGACTTGGGGGGAAGAGCCAAGATAGATTACAGTCTGCTTTTGTGGTCTTTTCAGGTTTATGAGCTTGTTACAAAATATATTGTGGGAGTGAACAGTTGATTTCCTATTGGATTGTGTGGTGATATAGGCCACAGCAGTGTCCTCTTTTGGAATTTTGGCAATATGAAATTATCCAAGAGTAGAGAATATGGACAACTGCTGCTAATCTTCCTGTGTGGTAGATAAGCAGAAGAGTAAGCAGAGTCTGTCATGACTGCTGGTAATTCCAGTATGTGAACTGCCATCTTGTGCTCAAAATTTGTGCTTATTAGTAAAATTTAGATCTCTCAAAGTCTGGCCCTTGATTCCCCCTTTTTGGTATCCAGTGTGATCCAGAGTTTGGAAAAGAGTGAATAAACTGCTGTTGTACTGAAGACCTGATTGCTTCTGTTTTGCCACCTCAGTGCTGCTGATAAGACTAAAAAGTTCTCTGCTTTGCATTATGTCCAGTGCTATAGGCACAATGCTGTGGTCAAGAAAGAAGCTGTAGAAGGTTCTCATCCAATGATTGGATTCAGTCACACTGCTAAATTATAAGTGTCTAAGAAAAAGAAATGCCCTTGTCTTTGTTCTTACCATTTGTCCTGTTCTCAGCCAGTGGCAATTTGTTTTGTGTTCTGCTCCTACCTTGTATGCAAAACAAATGCAGAATATGCTCATGAAAGGCTCTTGGGAAACAGCTGTTTATGCAATAGAGATAGGGCTTAATCGGTGTTCTTTGCTTAATAACCTGGACAGGTGAATTGCAATGCCACTTAAAATGTACGTCATACATACATGAATGTCCTGATGTACTTCTGGTCGTAAGATGATCATGAGGACAAGGATGTTTGCTTGGTCTTTTATTCTCTCTGCAAAAACAGGTCCTCACGTCAGACTGTTTGTCTGCAGAATCATTATTCTAGCAGCATTTTACTCCATTTTGTGCAATGTTGTAAACATCTGAGCTGTCATCAGGATTTTATAAGATCCAGTTGTGTTCCATTTAGACAGATATTAATGAGACTATGACCTTTCTTGTTTAGACAAAAGAGTTCTCCTAAAAGGACAGACCATCCATTCAGAAGAGTAGGTGGTTGGGAGAAAAGGCAGGAGAGAATCACTGGAGAAATTGTACCACAATTTCCTATAAGTAAGTGAAAATAAATGTTTATGTTTGGATAGGAAAGAGTAAAGGAGAAATAAAAAAAGCACAAAGCAATGAAGTGTATCAAGAAGCTTGGGGAAGCCAGCAAATTGAGCTTATGTCGTTGAACTTGTTACCTTTGAGTGAGTATTTTGGAGTAATGCAGTTTTTTTTAAATTTTAGTATTTTCTGTTAAAGCCATCTTAATTTTGCGATTGTATGAAGTGAATAAGAGAGCAATTAGAAAGCTCCTGAAAATGAGAGGCTTTTTTTCAGGAATAAATGATATGGGGGGATTAAATGTAAGAAATTAAAAAGACATGATGGTTTAAAGAGATGTTACAGTAAGTGAAGCATTGAAGAGCATACCTCTGAAACATTTACAGATAATTTTGATTTGACAGTGTTTCTTCTTACAGTCCTTCTGCACCAACAGAGATTTTTAGTTCTGATGAGTTAATCATCTTCCTTTGTGAAAGCAAAAGGATTCTCAATCCTTCAGTGAATGAAGAATAAGCAATTTTGTTTAAAGTTACTTGGTTTTCACCTGTATGATCTTTGCAGCAAGGAATAGAGATTTGCAAAATGTCAGCTCTGAGGAGGAGTTCTTTTAACAGCCTTTTTTTAATGGGGAAGCAAAGGAGAGGATTTGATGAGTTGGTAGTACAAGGAAAGAGAATAAATTTCCTTGTGTAATTTGCCTGCACATCAGTCAGTTCTGGGAACTGTAAAACCATTTTCAGTTTTCTGTTTGCTGTTTTCTCTGCCTTGCAGCTGGACATCTTGCAAAGAGACTGTTGCAAGACTGAGGGGCTGGGAGGTTGCTGCAACAGTTGTGGGATTTCCTTGACAAATTTTAGAGAGACTGGCTAATTTCTAAACTGCTGGAGAATCGCTGTTGTGGTTTGAATTGCAGCACTTAATTATGACCCAGTAAGGACTGGCTTAATGTGAGCTCCACCAAATGAGTTGACAAAGCCCATGTCAGAAGCTGCTGTATCTCTTTTCATGGTAGAATGTGTCTGGTGAATTACAGTTCTCATCTAAAGACAACTGAAATCAAGAGAGCCTTTAATTCAGGACACAGATCTGCTGGCACACTGTTTGGTGAAGCATCATCACTGAAAGGCTCGTTAGAAATTGATTTGGTGTATTTGTGGTCAGTGTTGTGGATGGAACAGTGACAATTTCGTTTTTTGCCACTTGCCCAGCATTTTCCTCCGAAGGACATGTCATATAGTCCTTGCTGAAAATAGGCCAAATTCATATGAGTACTTAAGTTGGTGGAAGCTTCTAACTCATAACTGAGCAGTTACTGTGCCTTTTATAAGGCCCGGTGGAGGAAAGCAGGTTCAGAAGACTCCTTAGTGTCATAAGCAGGAGCACTGAGTGTCTTGTGTGTTCCTGGAGGACCATAATAGGATGTGGGTTAACATGCAGCCCAACAGAAATGTGACATTTTCATTTTAATTTGGTGCTATTTAAATGCCGTACAAGTGTGTGTGCAGCATTTCTGGTGATTTAATATTCTTCCTTTCAGAGCAATGTTGCATCAGATGGGCTGATGGGTGAAAGTTGTTTTTGCAGAAGAAAGGCTAAAGGGCAAACAGAGTCTCCAGTCATGAAATGAATAGATCATTCTCTCTGATGTTTGCTTTTTAGATAGATGTTCCAGCACAGGCATCCATAGGAGGAACAACTGCATGCCTATATTAATGTAATTTGTGAGTAGTGTTGATTATACATTTTGCTGAAGGCAGTAGATGCTTTGGACTTAGCACCTGCTGTTATGGTTTGGAGGGCAGGATGCTGACTGTTCTTTGGCCCTGCCGCTGTCTTCTCATGCAATGCTGAACAAATCACATAACCTTTTGTCACCATAATTTCTTGGTCTACTAATGAGGGCTAATGCCCTTTATTCACCTTTGGTGATTTGCTCTGAGATACCTTGTTAAAATGAGGAATTGAATTGTTTTCTGTTCCTGGTCTTTCCTATTCAGGAAGTAAATAACATAAATGGATATGGTCATCCACTTTGACATGCTGTGGGTTCTGAGAGTTGTTTGGATGGCCATGATTTAAGATGGCTTACACCTACTGCTAATGTAGGTCATCATAGCTTCTGGACTCTGTATCCTAACCTGTGTGTATTGATTTGCTTCCAATTCATCTTGTTACAGTTCTGCAAATAACTTTTTTCCCTGGCCCTTATTGCACTATTGTTGCATTTCTTTCAGGTGTATGAATATCAAACAGTGAGTGTAACACTGAGTCCTTGAATGTTCTCCAAACATGGCATCTATACATGTGGCCTTCTCTACAGTAATTCCAGACTTTATGGCTGTGCTAAGGCATCCTAAGATACCTGAGAATTCGCCCTTGCGTGGTGCCTGCTTTAAAAAGGCACTACGGTGCCTAAGTATAGGGGTTTCCACACTTACATGTCTCAATTAACTAGAGATCAGTCCTTCCCACTCTCTTTACTCACACTTGCTCTGATGAGCATCTTTCTTCATGCTAAATTGCAAAGCTTGCACCGTTTGGGTTTTTTTTGCTTTTAATTTAGTGTTTTCTTCTTGCAATGCATTTGATTGCCAGGTTGGTTGGCAAGAGCACAGAGATGTTGACCAAGGAGGGGTTGCCAAAAGCTCTGTTCAGCCTTTTCTCTTCCAAAAAGAACCTCTATCTGCATTTTGTCACGGCCACCAAAAAAAAGCCACTGTGATTTTTATTAAACCATACCTGCTCCTGTTCCTCCAGGACATGGTAGCTTGCTTACGCTCTTGATGAAAATGCTGTGTGGTTACATCACAAAGTGTCCATGAAGGGCACTAATGGAAATGTTGCATACTGTGGGGAAATAGGGTTTCAATATATAAATTCACTTACACCACAGTGAGGTCAGGAAAAAAATTCATCATCATCTACCAGGCATTTAATCAGATGTGTTCCCTTAACCTGATGTAATTGTAAATTGAGTGGAAAGTCAGTCGTGGTGTTCTGAGCTCTAGCCTCCTGGTGTAGGAGGGAATTGTGCCTAGTGCAGACAAGTCAGCCCTTTTCTGCTGTGAGTTTAGTTTGCTGAGACTGGGAAGATGTGGATCATCTCTCTATATGATATGCTTTCATATGTAAATATGTATTTATATTTAACTCTACCAAAGTTGGTTCTGTCTTATGTATATGGTGACATTGACCCAGATTGCTTTAATTACCAGCATAAATACCAGGACAACTACCAAGAATGTGCTTTACCCGGGATTCCAGAAGAGATTAATTGCGCTTTCCTTTAGTTAAGAGTTTTTCAGCATGGTCCAGTACATAACTAAACCCAGGATCTTCCTTATTTCTACTGCTTTAAGCTTGGGCTAGGCTGGCACACAGTGCAGTTCTGGGCTTGTCCCTGCTCTTTGTTGTGTTCTGTAGAAGCTATTCTGCTAGGGCTAATTAAAAAATGAGTTTTTGAAGCCTTTTCTACACTCTGAACTGTACCCTGATAGCCTGCTTAACTGGGATTTGTCTGCTAGCATTTTAATAATTGTACATGATACCCATGAGTTCCTGTGGGCTGCTGTTAAGAGATTTGATATGAAAGAACACACTTTAGCTTAATAACCAAACAAATAAGACCTGATGATACAGTTGTTGGTAAGATAGCTGTGACATTAGACCCTGGGACACTTGCCTTCCATTCCCATGTCTTAACCATTGCAGCACCATTTTTGTTATGGGTGGATTGTTGGATCAGTTTTACTTCTGTTAGGTATTTGGGACAGAAATATCATGTACCTGATGCCCTTTTATGTGCTCATGGATGAAAGTGCATATTCTCAGAAATACAAGTTAATGAAAAACACAGCAAGGAAAGTTTTTTACGAAACATTCAAAGATGGGGCTCTGAGCAATCTGGTCTAGTAGATGTCCCTGCCTATGGCAGGGGGAGTTCGACTGAATGGCCTTTAAAAGTCCTTTCCAACCCAAACCATCCTACAATTCTATGCTGGTACTGTGCAGTTGCAAAGCTACCTGTACGAGATGTTACCAGAGCCAGCTGTTGCGGAAGGTAAGAACTTCAGTCTTTGTCTTCAGTGAGGGCTGACCCTAGAACTTGCTGTTGGCAAGCAATATGAGGCTCAGCATACATTGTTGCATGCCATTTTAAGGGGCGGAGAGAATGAAGAAAGGAGTGAGATTAAGATCCATGAAGCATGGAACATGAGTACAGCAGGGAAGATGCTCAGCTAAAGTAGGAGTGTCCCAAAACAGCATCTTTTTTCCCCATGGGATGACAATAAAGTAACAAATGGATAACCAGTTGTTTAGCTCCAGGACAAGGACTGTTCTTTTTAATGATTTCTCTTCACAATTCTTGTTGACATTGATAAGAGACTCACTAAAGGCCAGAGGAGGTGATCAAGCTCTGCATTTGTGCTCATGGACTGTATTTAGGCCTAGTGGTAATTTCTGGAGGAAAACGGCCTTTATCTTTTAACTCAGCTAGTCAAAACAGCAGGCAGATCTTTTCCATTATGGCAAGCCCTCGGGAGGATGTTGATGTCTGGTGGGCTTTTGTTCTGTACACGTTCCATTCCTGGAGGGTGTTGTATGGAAGCCTGAGCAGCCTCACCAAGGCATAGCAAGGGGATGTGCTGTGGGAGGCAGCAGCTGGGAGCGGGGCACTCTCCCAAGCAAGGCTGCCCGGCAGCTCTGACACGGCCATCCTTTGCAGATCTGGAAGAGAGCCAGTGCACTGTCACTGTCCTTTGAGCGAGGGCACTTTTGTCCTGCGCTCTGAATTAGGCTTGCGCTCAGTTCGTCGCTCTCCTGAGAATTTCAAGGCTCTCGCTCTCCCTCCAGTGGCAGGAAAAAGCTCCACACTTACTGAAGTGACTTGTTGCTACTGTGAGGGTCAAAGCCGTCTCCATTCCCTTCATGTTTTGTCACTTGTACCCTCCTGATAAACTAAAACTGTGTCCTTGCTACCGCAGAAAGTGGGACCTGTAAGGGTGGGCCTGAATTTGCCACGAGCAGGAGTGTGTTCCTGCTGACCAGTCAACTCCTGCCAGTGCTGTTCACTGCCTACTGCGTTGAGAGCTGGAGTGGCTGGGACACCACCTCTGCTGTACGTAGGATGGCCTTAATCAGCATCAGTAATTACTCTTTTTATTTTTCCAAACACATGAGTTCATTTCAAGAGACCTGAGATTCATTTCTATAGTATGTCCTGCATTGGAGAGAATGAAGAGGAAGAAAATACTTTTCAGGCCCAATCTGTTTTCAGATAAACATTTCAATGTGGGTATGTGTAGTCCTTTCTCTCCCAGACTTTAGTTTAATCCCTTTTCCCTGAACAAATAGGTGTCCTCTGGCAAGGAACTGATGCGTGGCTGTAAATAGGCAGTGTTTTTATTATCCAGTTAATCTCCCTTTATTATCACACATTCAACAAACAGCAGACGCTCCTCTACTTGTTTGTCTGCTCACAGGAAGAAATTTTATCTTAGTCAGTGGATTATGGTAAAGGCTGAGTGAATCACTGTGCTGCAACACGGTCAGCCCTTTCAGGGTTATTCAAACAATGGGGCTGTCCAACCAGCCAGATAAAATGTTTAATGCTCTAGATTGCCAGGATCATCAATTTGGTATTCATGTCTCTCTATAGCACTGCCTAAAGCCAGCATTTAAATGAAGCTAGAGGTTACATCAATGTAGCACATGGGCTTTGAGCATGTGGTGGCTGCAATACACACGGTGTTTTGAACTCTGAGGCTGAATTCAGGGCTCCTCTGAATCCCTGTGTCACCACTTTTCAAATGCAATGCTTTGAATTCTACCCAACAGGCTGAGGATGTAACATACCTCACTCTGGAAGGGTTATAAGCTGCAACCTACAGTAAGGGACTACAGAGGGTTAGCAGAACACTGAAGTGTCTTGTTCATGTTTTCTCAGTTGCTGCACGTGTCTGAAATTAACTTCTGCCTTTCCCTGGAATGCCTTGCACTTCACATCCCCTGTGCTGATGCTCTGCTTTCTTCCCTGAATACTTTTCCTCTCCTCCTAGCCTGTTGCCTTGCCAGGGTCATGCACCAGCAGGCTGGGTTTCTGTATCTTCTTTGCTCTCTTAATTGAAGCACAGCTTTGTACACAACTGCCACTAACAATAAGTAGTGTACAAGTGCTTGGCTCAACAAGGTTCTTTAACTGTTTTTCCAAGCATCTGCTATGAAAGCAAGGGTTGGTCTTCCTCAAAACAGTCAGTACTGATCATCAGCACGTTCCTCGTGCTGATGGTCACAGCAGCTGCAGCTGCACTCAGATGCTCAGTTTACCCCAAACCATTGTCTAATTCAGTGTTTTTGCTGCCTTGAGTCCGCGTCCCTGACTTTGCTGATGTCTAAGACAACATTTCCATTCTGTGCTGAATGCTGACCAGATATGACTTTGTCTTGAACATGATAATTTATGCCCAACATTTTTTCCACAGTTGGGGTATCTTTGTGGCTCCTCTGCTGCATGTTGCTACTGACTTTGCTAGGGATTGGTTTACAGATATTGTCCAGGCGGAACAAGGGAAATAAATTACTAAGCTTTGTACCTTGCTGAATGGCAACTTGGAGGCACTTGGTGACTATATTTACAAAGTGATTATTATTACAAAGTGATTTGTCTTCAAATTCTGATGCATTCTTAGGAGGGGGTTCATTTATTCCTGATTTTCTGCCATGTAAAGTTTCACACTGTGGCTAAGCTTGACTTGACAAAATAAAAAGGAAAATCTAGTGATATTAGGCAATACGGTGGTGCAAGTTAGAGTACTGATGTCTTGGATTACTGTTATCATACAAGCAAAGCCAGTAGTTATTTAAGTGCAAGGAGTGGATGTTAAGGTAAAGCACAGTGTATAAATGAAGAGGAAATTAGGAGATATAAGAAAAGGACCTCCTTGAGCATGGATTAGCTATCAAAGAGCATTTGTTGTGCTCTTGAGGAGGGTGCTGGGTGGTCAGCACTGCTGCTAGGAAAGTGTGTGTGTGTGTATGAAAACCTTTCCTTGGTAGTGCTGCACACGCACCTTCTAAGCAGCACATCTGAAAGCAAAACCCTTTGTCTCATGGTAAAAGCAAGGCAGTTTTCTGAAAAACAGCACCATTCCAAAGCTGGCACATTGTGTCCTTATTGTCGCTGTATTCCTTTTCTGTCTAGCACAATGCATGTCCTGCCAGCACAGAGAAATTACCAGTTCTGGCTTATTCAGCAACAGAGGGTGCATGCTCACTCTATAAGGAAAATGCTGTTTTCCTTATAGGAAGATATTTTTTCCCACACAAGTGAAAAGGATCTTCATCTAGCACTGTAAATTGTGTGTTTGGATCTTTGGTACTTCAGATCTTCATCACTGCAAGCGCTATCTGTAGACTCATCTATTGGTCATGTTTTCCTCTGGTAAAAGGATTAGGATCAGTGCATCAGTGCAAGGACATGCACTGGGCTGGTGTTACAGGATCCAAGGTAAAGGACCAACCTCAGGGCAGGTAGATCTTTGGTAGGAGGTGTGGGACATACTTTTGTACACAAATCTTATTTTGGCGTTTTGAATGCTGACTCAGAACTTGCCAGCAGAAAATAACCTCTTCCCTTGGACCAGCAGTGACAAATATTTTTCAGAAGAGCCAAAATTTCCTCTGTTTCTGTTGGTACACTGTGACAGCTGAAGAAAATGCTTGTAAGGGTTTCAGGCTCCTTAGTTCATAACAGGGAGAGCAAATAAGTAGTTTCACTGTTGTTGTTGTTAGAAATGAGTCTAAAACAATCCAGAAGGCCACTCTACAAAATTAATGTCAGAATAGCAGTTGATGCAAGCTGGGCTTAATAATGATTTATGCCTTCTGGAATACACAGTGGCCAAGTTTTCAAGTATAGTTAAATGATTCAGCAACAAACATTGGTGGACTGGTTTTTTGTACTTCATTTGTGGTCTTTTAAGGGTACTGAGCCATGTACTGATGCAGACAGGCATCAGAATTACAGGTATCTTTAAAATATCTGACATTGTGAGAATTCCTGAGTTTAACAAGAAAAGCAGTAGAGAAATATGAGGAAAAAAATGTTCTTTCTGTCAGCGTATCACTGTGGACAACAAAAAGTTAAACCACAGTGTCTGTTTTTGAAAGGATGTAGAAGTTGGAGCCTTACATGGTGACATCAGTGGTGGAGGCCCCAGGTAAGGGCTCTAAACTGTGCTAGTGGAGGTTTCAAACTCGGGCAAAGAGCAACAGAAAGCCTTCTTCTGGATGCAGAGGTATGCCTGAAAAATCTTAAAAGCTCATGGCTACATGGCAATTTTTGTCCTAAATACCTTAAAAAAACTTCCCCCCTTTCTTCATACAGTTTTGAAGTGCGAGGGTGATACATGACTTTATTCCTAACATAGTGACATTTTTTTCTTTATTCTGTAGATTCAGCCAGTTATTGATGAAGTCTTCTCATTTTCTGAAGTTCCAAAGGCCTTTCTGAAGTTGGAAGGAGGACATGCACGTGGAAAAACAGTGATCAATGTAATTAGTAGACAATAAAGTATCTCTAATCATTGTTCTACTTGCAGTCAGTCCTTGTATATGAATTGGTATGTAGCAAGTGTTTCTTCTTTAAAAGCTCATACAAGATGCATAACATATAAATCTTGTTTTAGAAAAGCCTCTGATTCCTTCATACATTCCCTGTTAATAAGCAGACAAAACATACTCATGTCCCTTAGACATTTCTATTGGAAAACCATGTTAAAAAGGTAGTTGTGACTTTTGCAGAACACCTCTCATTGTTAGGATAAGAGGAACAGTCTGCAGCATTTTCCTTTTGTATTATCTTGGAGCTTTTATTTTTCAGATGTAAGTCCTGAAATGGTGAGGCACATTCTTATCTCCTCGTCTATAAGAAATCTGTGCTGTTTTCCTTTGGCTTACCTATTTACCTTCACTAATGTAGATTATTACTCAAACTGTTTCATTCTCAGAACTAAATGGTCACATCACTGTCTCAAGACTGATACTTTGATCTTGTTATGGCAACTCTCTCATGACATAGCTAATCTAAATAGAAGCAGGGACAAAATCAATCTGTAACTGATAATTATTCTAATTGCCCAGCTCCTGGCCCAGATTCAGCTGACTGCAGTGTTTATGAAGGTAGGGTGGACACGATTTTGTGTCCCTGTTCCTACTGTGCCTCATCAGTGCTGGTGAAATGCTGGAGGGGGTATTTATGTCTGGTGGGCTGTTTTTCAACTTGCCATTTTGCCAGAGATGGGGTAACTTCCCTTGCAGTTATGCAGGTGAATTGAAGGAAAGTGGCAACCTCTTAAGTGAGAGCTCTCCATTTACTGCAATGCAGTTGTGGTGGTGCACAAACCAGGTCATACAATGCTTCCACCAGGGGACAGAAGTGGCAACCGTGTGTATGGTGGCCCCGTGCACAAATGCACTGAACATGTACTTGTGTAGAAGAATCACCCAATCCTCAGAGACTGTAGCTGTTCCACACCATATATTCACTCCTCAGGGGCTGGCTGTCACAGAGGAATTTTGGACAGAGATGGGCAAAAGATGAAAGCAAAACTGAACATAAAATGTCACCCCTCTACCTTTAAAAATAATTTCAATAAAAAGTTACCTAACTTAAATTTATTTGTAAAATGCTATATAATATATAGCAAGAGCACATCAATATGACAAAGTACCACTGTTTGGAACCAGTAACAACACGTTTTCTATTAAAGACTAAAAGCAGCATATTTCAGAGCAACAAAACTTCAGTGCGCCTTTACAAAAGGAAGAAAATTAGTAAGGCACTTCCTTGAGGGTGCTAATAGTAAAAGCACCAGTATCCTTTGAGGCAATACAATAGTAATGAAAATGTTAATTTTAAACAGACTTATTATGCAAGACAAAGGCCTGGATGCTCCTTGGAGCAGATTATAATAACACTGGTCTAAGTCAGAACAAAGCACAGCAGCATAGTACCAGAGTTTGTATTTATCGTTTTGCCAACATTATTAAGGAACACTAACATGACCAGGTTCACAGCAGGGCAACAGAAGGACCTCCTGCAGTCATCAGAACATCTTACGTGTCAAAAGCTCGTTACTAAACCAGTAAAACTTTTTTGGAATGGGCACAGCCCTTGTGGCTGGGCACGTATCCAGGCCTGGCTGTGCCCCTTCCTAGAGGAGTCTGACACTTCTGTCCCAACAGGGAGCCAGGAGCCCACCACAAACATTGCTCTCCAACATCTCCAGAAATACTGGGGAGCTGGGCACCCTCCATGGTAAGCCCAACAGGCAGTGGCTGGAAAACTCAGTAACCACAGCGCTTACAGGCTGTTGCAGTCATCTTTAGTAATACCTTCCCTAAGAATTCTTGTTTCCTATACAATTTCGGAGTTCAGTAAGACTCTACTTACTGAAACTGTTTTAAAAGGTACATGTGTCTTGGCAAAGAAGAAAAATACTCACAACTCAAGAAGTTAGCCTAGAAGATGGGCAAATTGTTCACATTCCAATGTACCCTTTTATTCTGGCCCTCTCTTTTTCTAACAAAGTATCTGCTACTTTATACCCTCTATACATGAGAAAATCTAAAATTTTTTCTTAATTTAGGACTTACTATATTAGCATACTAACTATACTTGAAGCCACATGTTAAAACATCTTTGGATGTGCTGTAATAGCAGTCTTTAAATTTTCAGTAAACATAAGTTTGTTCAGTGAACCAAATATATTAATTTCCCGTAGTGAATATTTCTCTATACTACAGCCCATAGGTCCAAGTTGCTATACCCACATACACACTGCATTCCTGTCCTTTATAAAATAAGTTACACTTACTGATTATTCTGGGTTAACTACTCACTGACATGTTGTAATTCTGTGGGATCTCTCCCATATTCAGTTGTTCCCTTCTAGCCTGAGGCATACTGCCACTCTCTATCCAACACTGAATTGTAAGGATTTAAAAACAAAAAACAAACAAGCAAAAAAAAAAAAAAAGGTTTTGAAATACTCCAGCTTTCATAGGGAAAATAATCTTGGATAGGGAGGAGAAATCATTCTGTTGCTTGTTCTTTTTAAAATTGTGAAGAAAAGACAAAACTCTCATCATTGATCCTGTATCCTTCAGAGATGGCAGTGCCAATTCCAGTGTCCAGAACAGTGGCCAATTCAAACATCATCTTTTCTTCATTGGGTTTATACAACCAGCGGTTCCCAACACTGCGTTAACTTTTCTTCATTGACTGTGTTGACAACAACATGGTCACAATCATACTGTGTGCCTCCTGTAGAGAGAAATGTCAGAGGGGAGGTTATCTTTGAAATAAGAGACAAATACTCTACGTTTCAGAAAAGCTCTAGTAAGGGCTGGTGTAGACAGTTTCTCTTTGATCCATGGCTCTGAGAAGACAAATGTATTTTCATCACTGCCTGCTTCTGGAATTTATTTTTGAAACACTTTTTGAATTAACCAGGATGAGTCTGCCTTATTCTCCCCACCCCTTTAGCAATTCAGTTTCTTAGCTTTTTCAGCCTGGATGGATAAGGAAAGAAACACTGCAGTACAATCAGGTGCAACTCCTTGAAGACTGTCACTTCTCAAAAGTCGTGCTTGACTATTCAGTTTTCCTGCAACAGTTGTCAATTGTCACTTAGCTCTAAAAATGAAGATGTTTAGATGATGAAGTAAGTCCTGCTGCTAACAGACAATACACACGTGACCATGTCAGGGACAAGGTCTGGCACTCATTTACTCCTTGCCATTATCCTTTATTTTGACCAGATGAATCACAAGTCATCATGCACGATGTTCAGCTGTTTCCACTGGCAGCTGAACATAATCTGAATGCAAAATAGAAACATCTCTTAGAAGAGTTTAATCTACTTACGCAATGCAATGCCAAACATGTTCTCATAGAAGAGCACCATTAATATTCTGACTTAAGAAACTGGGAAGCAAAGACACATTTGACTGGAGCTGAAAGTCAGAACTGATATTTTTCCCTCAGATCTAGTATGTATGGCAGAAAAGTAGGACACGTGCATTTACTGTAGTACAACACACCTGCAAAGCAGGTGGTATTCCCACTGGGAGCAGCCATCTGAGGCAACCATTTATACAAAGCACCAGGACACTCCCACAGACACGGTCTTTTTGTTCTGCACCCCAATTGCCTCACCCTCCCTGACTGAGCAAAAGACAGGCAGCTGAAAGCTTATGATGAGTGTAACATACTGAGCTATGTAGCTTATGTTATGTTTTTGAAGCTCCGTTATCACTGTGAGTGCAAATATTGTTTTTAAGTGGTGTCTGATAGAATGTAAACATATTAAAAGGGGAAAGGATGGGATCTCTTTTCAGTGGCTTGACTATTTACTTTGATAGCATGGTGCTCTGGACAAGGCTTTGTGCTATGCCTGTTTATCCACAAGGTGGCATTGGCAACTGCACAGTTACACAACTGCATTCATTTGCTGAGGAATTCTTTAACTGCACAATTTGTGGTCCAGAATGGATCAGCAGAGTTGGCAGAAACAGGCAATGTTCCTACTAGGCTTTCTCAAATAAAAGCTAAATGTTTTGTATTTACTGTACAGATTTACTCTGTTTTAAAGCTAAGAGTGCATCTATACTTCCACCACCAGACCTATCCATTGTAAAGTTCTTCAGTCATAAATGCAGAATACATAATTGCTTTTAACATGATGAACTGAAGAAAAGGCAATGCAGTAGTATTTCTGCGTGTTTGGTGCAAATTAGAATGGACTTTAGAAAAAGGTATGCAGTCGTGACTAAATTCTCCTTGAACTGGAGTGGTTTTGCCAAGTTTGTAATTTTGGCAGTAAAGAGAATTTGTGACTATTTCTGCCACAGTTGTATTATGATCAGACATCAGATAACCCCGATGGTACAGCACCGAGAGTCCTACCCGGCTGAGACGGGTGATTGTCCCACTCAGCTCTGTGCTCCCCTTGAGTGAGCAGCCTCACCTCGAGTTCTGTGTGCATTTTTGGGCACCACAATATAAGAAAGATATAAAGCTATTAGAGAGCATCTGGAGGAGGGCAACACAGATGGTGAAGGGCCTTGAGGAGAAGCTGTATGAGGAGTGGCTGAGGTCACTTAGGTCTGTTCAGCCTGGAGGAGACTGAGGGGAGACCACACTGCAGTCTACAACTTCCTCATGAGGGGGAAGCACAATTCCTCTCTTCTCTCTGGTGATCAGTTACAAGACCTGAGGGAATGGCATGAAGCAGGGAGTTTTAGGTTGGATATTAGGAAAAGGTTCTTCCCATAGAGAATGTCTGAATGCTGGAAAAGGCTCCCAAGGAAAGTGGTCACAGCACCAAGCCTGACAAGAGTTCAAGAAGCTTTTGGAACATGCCCTTGGGCACATGGTGTGACTGCTGGGGTGTCCCATGCAGGGCCTGGAGTTGGGCTTTGATGATCCTTATAGGTCCCTTGCAGCTCAGGATATTCTATGATTCTAGGAGTTCAGTCCTGTTTTGTTCTAAAGTGCTGACTGTTGACTATGGTATTTTTCTGGTTGATTTGGTTTTTTTGGGGAGTAGTGACATAGTGTCACAGCATCAATTAAAAATCAAATTTAAAACAGCTAAAAAGATTAATAGAACAGATATAGAAAATGTTTACTCCCTTCACCCAAAAAAAGCAATTATGTAAGAACATTTGATTATGATAATTCTGCTAATCATTCAATTTGTTACTTTTTCAGACCTGTGAAGCTCTGAAAACAAAGTTCAGAAACAGAATCTACACAAATCAAATTACTATGACAAAAGTGATTCCAAAATACATATCAAGTGCTCACAGACTCCAGGCTGCTATGGCAGAATCTCATGCTTGCCATAGAGGCATAGACATTAATAAACAAAAAACCCCCACCTTTTTGCATCTAATCACATCACTATACAAGCCTGCCTTTGCTTTCCTAATACCCTTTGGCTATTGCATCTGCAACTACTCTGTAAGAAAATTTGCACTTACAGAAATTAAAGTTAATGAGAAGTTAGGTTGTTCTTGCTTCACCATTTTAAATAATCATATTCACATTGCCCAAAAATTAACTGAGGCTATCTACAGTGAGTGGACACTGAGAATACAAGATAAGCAAGTACTGTGAGTTACCAAATTATATGTAGGAAAAATGAAATGAAGTCTTAGGGCCTGTATAATTCAGGAGGTCAAACTAGCTGATCGGGTCTTTTTTGCTTCTAGATTAAAGCAACTAAAGCACCATCCTTAATTTATAGGCATATTTAGTGTGTATCCCACTGCAAATACCATGTAATTAAGACCCAATGTAATGAGATAACATTTGCTTACCTTTGATATCTAAAACCAGCTTGGGTTTCATCTTGCTGTAAATTCTGCCATCAGGACTAATATGCCAATATTGTTTGTCTTCATTCCGCTCAAATGACAGACCGAGTTTAGAGCCAGGAGTTATAAGATTTCCAACAATTGTCAAGCAGCAATCCTCTGCCATCTGTGTCATCAGAAAGGCAACAGCAATTATTCAAAATGGCCTTACTTCTAGTGTCCACTGTTTGTTTTTGTCAAATAGGAGAGATACCATCAGGTGAGAACAGAATTTAGGAATTACTTTCCCTCAAGGAATCTATTTTTGCCCCAAATTCAAGACTCATCTTTCTTTTGTTCCTGTTTCTGCTGACACTCTCCGCTACATGGCAACATTAAAATAACTATGCTGTATCAAATTAAAAAGAACAATTAGCACCTGTCTCTAGCAGCAGCCAATGATTGAAGATTACATTGATACCATGGAAGACTACATTGACTGTACTCTTATATGCAGTATATTCCTGGTTATCTCTTCCAGGCTACAGCAATTGCCAGCCCAGAGACTCTTCCATGCATCCTGGTATCTTTATTGCTCATTTTCTGTCCCATGTGTGAATTTACAAGTTGCTACCCATCAAGATCAGTGTAACCCTTTTAGGTGAACACCGTTGTGTATTGTAACCCTTCCATACTGTGGCAAGCAGTTCTGAATCGTAATTATCACTATTTACAAAAAATAAAAATAATTTGATATGCAACTAGTTTTATTTGATGCTCTCCTCATCCCTTTATTGTTTTAAAGGATGTGTTGTCCATGCTATGTTTGCAGAGACTTCAAGCACATCATCCCTCAAAGTGTACCCTCTGTAGGCTAAAATGTCCTCACTGTTTTGTCTCTTCCGAGCATAGAGGCTCTCCATTTCCTCTGAACATTTTTTTTCCCCAATCATTTCTAGTTTTGCAGTAACCTTTTCATACAAAGGACATAACTGCACAGTATCAAGTGTATGAATTTCACAGGGTATCACAGTAATATTTGCTTCTTTGTTCTACAGTCTTTTCCTAGTCACCTGTATTACTTGATTCCAAACATCTGCAAATGTCTTCTTGGTTAAAAAAAGAGCTGGCAAAAATTAAGCTTACTTCAAAAGAGTATTCAGGCTGTATTACTAAGTAACAGTTAATTTTTCTAGATAAACAGTGATTTTTCAGTAGATCATCATAAACTGCATCTTTTAACTACTGAATGCACTTCTGCAGCAGATTGAACACTCATCTGTCATTGTTAAAATGAATCATTTTAACAAGTACTTTTGAAAGCACTGTTTCTCAAAAAAGTCATACTTCTGACTATCATAGTGTAGAATTAAAGAAAGTTGATGTAGTTGTGAAATTCTCACTTATGTCTGAAGTGTTCTCTAGTGGAACTAGGAAAACTCCAAGCTTAGATATTAGGTCCACTAGAACCACAGAGCTTCACTCATCTCCATGAAACTCACGAAGAGTAAGGAGACCTGCATTCATATCTGTTTTTGAAAAAAGAGCAGAATGACTTCCATATCTTGCTTACTGGTTATCCCACATACTTAAAATAGCCCTTCCTTGAAAACCCCAAGCACAGCTCAAGGTCACATCTCAGTCACTGAGATGACCCAAGCTTACAGGAAGGTGCAGGTTCTTCCAGGGACCTAATGTCTGCCTCTGTGCAGGTAGCTACCCACCCAGGAGCTCAGTTTTCTTTGTAATATGTGGTAAAACCCAACTTTTGGTTTGTGCAAAATGAATTTCACCAGAAAGGTTCACCAGAAAGATGGCAGAGCTCTGTAAGAGTTCATTCACTTAAGATCAGTGTTGCCAGCTTACACTCTGCACTAAGCTACCTGATTGCTCTACAGCACAAGCCGTGTATTTTCTGTGCACAGAAAAATTGCCTTATGAGATACAGAAAAAGGGGCAAAAACCAGGAGCATTTATCCAAAGCCATATAATACCACACTGTCTCAATATGAAAAGTTTCAGTGACATGTTTGAGAAGCACCATCAAAAGACAAGTCTTTTGTATGTCATATTAAAGCTTTTCGCTTACTTTGCATCATTTTGCTGTCTGCTAAATCCCTTTTACAATTGCATGTGTCCTGTAAACATGTCCGAACAATGCCTTAGCTTATTAACAGTAAGATTCTTCCCTCCAGCATAGATGACATAGTTATAAATGGCTCCTTTGAAGTTATACAATCCTATAGAAAAAGTTCACATGATTCTTTGCAGTCAAGCTGTTTAACAGTATTAAAGTAACTTAATTTTCTTTTGGCTGGCATCCCTACCTAAGATTTAAACATTATATGAACTGCACATACCTCTGCTCACCTCAATGACAATTTGCACATGATTAGTGTTATGGACTGTGAGAAAACTAAGACTTCATTTGGAAACTTGTACAGAGGAAAGGAAAAAGGATGGATTTGACAAACATGCGGATAACCAGAAAACAAACAAAAAACCCCCAAACAAAATAAAAACAAACCCCCACACACATCTAAATGGCTCAAAGGAGTGGGATTTTATCTTCAAGCTTGCCTAAATGCAGAAAAGGATATTGTCCTAGGGTGACTTTTCTTAATTGTCTGTTTCCTCCCAAATTTGCCCTAAACCAGTACAAATACCAAGCTACATTACACTAACTGTCCCACTGCAAGGTATGCATAGCTCATAATATTATCAGGAAGGGTCTGTACTTTAAAAGGTCTCCCCTGCTTTGATACTTCTGCAACATTTTCTCTCAAAATCTCAGTTATATCAAAAAAGTATCATACAACTAGCTTGTGTCACCTGAAAATGCCAGAGTTGATTAGAACAAAACAAAACCCACAAAAAACAACTCTCTACAGAAAGATTACATTATCGTTGAAACAGATTAAACCTATAAAATCAATGAAGATACTGCATAAAGCCCTACTACTGGAGAGGAAAAGAGAAAATGCACATTGAACTCAAACCTTACCCGACACCTTATGAATCCATCCTGATAAACCCAGACTTGATCATCTGAGTCTGTGTCTTCTGCAACCTGTATTCTGAGAAGATTCAGATTATCTAGGTTTCCATCAGCTGACATGAATTTTCCTGTTTCCTTGTTTCGAAGCCTGAAGTACACACGTTTCTGCACAAAACAAAAGAACCCTTTAACCACAATCTCAGCAGAGAACACATACTGCTCTGAGTTAACTTCAGAGCAGTTACTCTTAGTGCTGAACCCCAAACATCCCTCTTTCTTTCTGAAAGCTTAACTTTTTTTTATTTGAGAATTTAATTCAGAAGCCCATAAACATCTGGATGAGACAAGCTGTGAGAACTCACACTCTGCATGCAGATTTTTAGGCTTTCCTATGCACTGAAATCAGCACACAGTGGAAAGCTACAATTTCTTAATGCTGAGCAGAACTAACTTCTCTCTGGTAATTCCTTCTGTATATGTTCTTAGCTTTCATTAAGGGTGCACTTGTGTGGCCTATTAAATGTGAACACTTCTGTTCAGACAAGCTCTCAGCAGGGCAGTCAAAATGCATTATTCCTAATTCTGCTTAAGGCTATACAAAGGCAAAGCTATGACAGCAAGCAAATGGTTGGTTACAGGTACAAGTAACCTGTGAATTAGAAAAAGCTGTTTCTACAATGAAATATGGCTCAGCAAGAGCCTCAGATGTTAAAGCTCCCAGGGCTGCTGCATCACTGGACAAGATCATATGGTCTTTATTTAGAGAACAAAATAAAAGAGAGCATGACAAGAGTAAATTTTGCATTAGATTTACAAATTATTCTGCCAAGTAATAAGCATGGAGGGACTTTCCCTCTAAAATCAACACAAAATCACTACTAACTGAATTATCTTTTTTTTACCAATTTTCTTGTTATTCCATAAATAATGCAGATAGTACAGACAGTATGCCAGCAACCAGTCTGGGTGCCAGTTATGAAACAACTTAAAATCTTTTATATATAGCAGTTATAGCCATTATTTATTAATCCTTAATTAGTCCTTACATGCTGTCTTCTGTACTTTGGTTTAAAGGATGCTTAATGAACAGTTTAAGCAGTGTAACTGCAAAGCCATGTAGCATATTCAAACAGCTTTTATTACATGCAAAACTCCGGAGGGATTTCTTTACACAATTGCCAACGCTGAAGTTTGTCACATGCCTGTGACAAGGCTGCTTTCAACTGTGTAATAGCCCCCCAACCCCAATGCAAGATATAAATTAGTGCTTGATGAGCTCATGTCAAACCCCACTCACCTGCAGTAAAGGTCTCAGAGAACCTATCTGACAAAAGCCACTGGCTTTATACCAGTCTGGAATTTCATTTGGTGTTAACAACATCTGACGTCCCCTGTAGTTACTGTGTTCATAAATTATCCATCTATGAGGAGAAAAAATAAGATGTTTTAACTGCTGAATTCTGCTTTGGAATCAATAAATGTGTTTAATAGAAATCTGTCCCACAATGTAGTAGTGTTTAGCTTTGGAAAGCCAATGACCTTCTTTGTAACAGGCCTTAAAAATAGTAAAATAACATCCTGATTTAGATCAGCCACATTGAGATGGGTACACAGAAGTTGAAACATTAGAGTCCTATTGTTTAAAAGTTACGAGCTGAATAAAGCAAAGCACTTTCTTGGGAGAATTCAACTTTTAAATACCATTTGTTTTCAGGAGGCACTGACTCCTCAAGGAGCATAGATCTATGTGCTGTAAATGCTACATTGCTGCAGGTGTAGAACCAGCTGCTTTGTGTATCTGAATTTGGACAGGCCTGCTTCACAGGAGAAAGAACTACTATGGATACAGACTGCAACAAGCAAATACTGGAAACTGCAACAGGGTGAAGTTCTCTTGGGTATTTGATAAGAGGTTTTATTTTATAACATCTCTCTTCTTTCCAAATACCTGCAAGGGGGTGGGGAAGAGATAGAGCAAGAGTACACATAAAAAAAAAATTTGTTTAGCATTCCCTAAAACACATCCAACTACACTTAAAATCACACATTGAGTGTAATCTGTTGGAATCCAACTTCTGATTCTCCATTATTGGCACAGCCAGTGAATGATGTCTGGGCTTCAAAATAGGCTGCCATACAGTGCAGTTTCTAGAGTTTTCTCACAGTGATGTGAGGGACTGTCCAGTAGCCATGGGGATTTGAGTACATGAACACTCAGTAAGCTCGTTTTCAGGTTACTTCCTTCCTCTGACTCATTTGTCACCAGACTTCTCCATCCAGAAGCACACTCACTTTAATTTTGTTGCTTTTTCATTGCCTAATACACATCTATCCTGAGGTATGAAATTAAGAGAATTATAAATGGAGGTCCCTTAGCAAAGGAAGAGAAGATGAAACCCTCTCCAATAAGGATGCAGCAGGGGCAAGGAAACTGTAAACCCTCTATTTTTACACATTTTAGCAGCTGACACTGCTATAATGAAATCAGAATTTTCATTCTTTCCAGTGATCCACCAAAAAAAACCCCATATATTCATTGGACAGGAAACACACACAATTCACAATTCAATTACCTGGATCACGATATTGGCAAAGAAGTAACTTGATGTTTGATTTGAGTAATGGAAAGCAAGAATCATGGTGAAAGATACTGAAGCCTTGGGAGGCTTCATAATACTAATATGTACCTTTTCTTACAACCTTTGTTTCAAAGTTCAGTTCAGTGTGCTAAGGAAACCCTTTGACCAGCTTATCCAGATGGGGAAAATGGTTTGCTCTACAGATTTGCTTATTAGCTATCCACTTGAGGGCAGTCTTAAGCTACCCAACAGCATCCCTCTAGCACATACCTTTGAAAATATATCTCTTCAAAAGAACACATTTAAATGCAAAGCAACAGTAACATAGATCCACCCTTAAAAACCAAAAAAAAACCCACCCCAAACTACAAAACCCACGAAAACTGGGGGCAAGTATCTTAGAAGTAGAGGTTAACAAGGGAAAAAAACCAAAAAGAGAATTTAACAGATCTTCTGGAATCCTAGAATATAGGACACTAGTTTTAAAAATGCTTCCAAACAGCTTTTAAACTTCATCACAGACTACTTTTTACATGCTCTTGAAGGGTACATTTAGAGAACACAACTGCTTAAAAACAGCTGCCAAATCTAACTGCTAGATTCTCATCCAATTCCTGAAGTAACAGGGACTATTACTATTAACACCAAAAGAGGTGAGACCATGGTCTGATTGTACTTCTGTGTCCATAGCAGAGGTTAAAGGATGACAATGAAGCCTTATTAAAATACATTTAGAACTTATGACACAGATCACAAACCAAATGATTTTTTTACGACTGAGACCTAAACCAAGAGGACAGAAGTTGGTTTTAAGGATGCTATCCAAGCTGATTTTTATAACATGGCATGAGAGAAGACATGAGTTTCCTTGAGAGCCTTATTCAAATTCATTTCAACTCCTAGCACAGGACGAGTCAGTGATAACATATTGTTGAGACAGGATATGAAAATGCTGTGTAAGATGAAATAGGATTAATGCACTACACACATTATGATATTCTAATTTTACATTCTGTCGTTCCATTACACCTGTAAAGTTGAATAATACAACTTAATTAGTCCTTACATGCCAAAAGGTAATTTTAAACTTACATGCCACCAAGGACTTGAACTGAAGCTATTCGAGGATTGTATCCCAGGAACTGAAGATTTAAGATTTCTGTACTGAATTCGATTTTCTTTCCTTGGAAACCCATCTTTTCAAAAAGAGCTATGCAGGGCTCAGACAGCTCCTGCAAAAGGAAGATAAGTGCTTTTATAGGATGTTGGAACTCCAGATGGTGACTGTGAAGATCAGTACCCTTTTTATATCAGAGGTTTCTTCTTGATTGTCTAAGATCAAAAACCCTGAATGTTTCTTCTCTTCAACTCTCTACTTTAACTTGAAAAATCATAAAAAACCCTTATACAAAATACACGAGGGATCTTCTCACATGGAACGTAAAATTTCCTTATCTTCAGGCACAAAGACCTCTGTGGCAGCTTCTTGCACAATACCTTAAGTATGTTTTAAAATACATTCTATCAATGTCATATCTCTCTTCCATTGCACCAACCCCCACTCGTGGGAATTTTCATACAAAGAGCTGAATAGACAGTAAGATAATATTGATTTCTACAGCTTCAAATGATGACAACCTTGTCAGCACTGCTTATCGCTTATTGCATTAATTTTTAACTTTTACAGTAGGTTACAGCAACTTCAATCTCTGACTAGACAAAAGACTCAAGATTCATACTACTGAGCTAAAATTCATGACAAGTGAAAACTGTAACATTGGAATCCTCCAAACTCTCCTTCTCTGTCAAAATGCTTCTGGTGTCAGAGGGATTCTGCCCACGTGAAGCTCTCTGCAACACTGAATCCAATTTGAATGTCTCCTGGAAAAGGAACCTTGGACTCTTTTCTTTGGGGCAAGGTATCGGTAGTGGACTCAAAATAACCTGTCATAATGAAGGCCTTCCTGTGGAAGCTGGGAGGTAGGGTTTGAAATTCCCCAAGGTAAAGTCAATTAAGCCTGAGTGTCCTGTTGTTACAGTGTACACTCATAGACAGAAATGACACTGCCACTCCCTTTCTCACAAATCTTCCAGCCAAGGACTGCATAAAACCAATGCCACAGCCAGAAGAGCTCCTTCCTTCTGGCATGTGTTCAGTGCACTCACACATCAACTGGATCGGGAACGCCTGACATGACGCAAAGTCTCGACAGACTCCCATCCAGCCTCAGGCATGGGAACAGGCCCTCCCAGGCACAGCTGGCTCCAGGCATGCATGGCAGCTCATATATGCATGCTTCCATGTGAATTTATTAGGCAAGACCTCCCATCCACCAATTTCTAGACAGTGCTTAAATTCCTCTTTAATCTTCCTTTAGATGTTTAAGGGCTCAGACAACAGCATTGCATGAGCGTAACCATTACCTGTGCAGCAGTCTAGCTTATCACACAGCAGCTGAGCTGTGCTTCCTGATGGCACACATGCTGCTGGGCTGTGGAAAATGCCAGAAGAGGCCTTTTCACTTTACTCCAAAATCAGAATATGCTCAGCCCCACCATGAAAGGCAATACCAATTAGATTGTCATGCATCACCACGGGTGAAGAGCCCATCACACTGTGATGACGTCTTGGTGCCTCTGAACTCTAAGCCATTTTACAGACTGGCACCTGCCCTCTAAGACATGCAACTTCTCAGGTAACAGCCTTTCAGCCTCATGAAATGCTTTAGAAATAATCTTCTTTCAAAGAAAACAAATAGAAAAGGAAATCCTGCAATTTTCTGCCACACCTGACACTGGGCTTTTTTTTTTTTTTTGGATTCAGCGGCAACACTGTTATATGAAACAGTGAGAAGTGCAAGGTCAGCTCATGAATTTTCTGTCAGTACTTCCCATGTACTGCACTGTATCAAGCTGGTGTCTCTACATATCTACATTTAGTTATTACACAGAGTTTCTGATTAAAAAGTAATTTCAGATGACTGTTCAAGTATAAACTGCATTCACAGCTGGTTTTTATAGTATGCTCAGGAAGAAGAACATGTGTCAAATTCAAGAAGGAGAAATGCTATTTTCTATCTGCAGCACAACCATGTGGAGCATGCAAAGCAAGCACAACCAAGATATAGTAGAATCTAACCCCCAAAACCCTTGAGCTTATAAACAGCCCTTAATATACTTTCATAAGTTCCCTGATTTAAAAAAGCCCTTTTAACTTTCACTTACAAGTGTATCAAATATCCCTTTAATTTCCTTTTCTTACGGTCCCTTATAAAATGATCCCTGCATAGGGGAGTTGAACTAGATAAATACAGTAACATGATAGTAAAATAGCAAAGGTGCTTCTTGTGTAGAAACGTCATGAAAAATCCTGAGAAAACTGTAGAAATGGCAGATGGTGGGGAGGAATTAAGATTGGCACTGCCAACATACGGTCCCAAAATAAGTGTGACAGGTGAAACCAGGCGCTAAATAATAAGGTTCAAGCTTTTGGAAAACCATGAAAAACAAACAAGATAAGTAGTTAGATAGAAATTATCATTCTTTCTGTTCTGATTTGCTAATAAACCAATGAGCAAAGTGACCCATTCTCCTCCTCTCCACAGCTAGGGAGCCTCTGAAGAAGGAAGCAGCAGCACATGATTTGCAGACAGATGCAGCTCTGTGCTACTGCCTGAAGTGTGATAAAATGTAGGGCTAGAACAAGTTTCACAAGTGTAAAGAATTTAAACAAGCACAGAACTGGCATTTCTGTTTTAACACAACAGTCTTTGTCACAAATAGTAAATTTTTAAAAAGTAAGCTGATCCTTCTAGCTTGAAACATGCATTTTAAACCCAGGAACTACTGACATATGCAGAAAAACTTATTTTAATTCATGGTGATCACCCACCAAGCTTGGCTAGAAACAATTCTATTGTTTTTAATAGGATCTGTCTACTAGACAGCCAAAGAGTTCAGACGGCAGACATACTTGGTGCAGTTGTTTGTTTACAGAATACATTAAAGTTCTCCAGAGCCATGAAAGATGATGACACATTTTAGCTCTCCTTCATCAACTGCTAAACCACTGACAGGTTACCAAAATTACAGTGGAGTGCAATAAAGTTGCCAAATTCAAAGAAGAGATTCAATAGTGAACTCCTCCATTTTTAAAATGAGTACCATCTCCTCACGTTGCTGGAATCTTGACCAAATTTTGCTATTAATTACTTTGATCTTAAAAGATACTTGCAGATTCCAAAAGTGATCCATCATAATGATTGGTTATAAGCTTGAGCAAACTCATTCCTGGCCACTGATGAGTTACAAGATAAGTAAATGTCGTTTAGTTTGTATCCACCACACATAACGCTGCCTGATTTTGCCAAATAGTATTGGGTGTTGCCTTACCTTATGTAGAAGGGTGCATTATTTTGTGATTAACTCAAATTCCATTGTCCTGATGATAACAACAGTGTCCTATAATTACATGTATTTCATGCAAAGTTGCTTAATTAAGCCTGCTTTTTAAATATGCATCAAAAACAAGGTCCATGGTACAGATATTGCTTCACACTGTCCCACCACTTTCTCAACCCATTCTAAGTGGTCTCTCCTACTGGAAAATAGACTTGACTCTTTACAGAAGTTCTTTTATAAGCTGTTATTAAGAACAGGCATCACAGGCAGTTGCTTCTGTAACATCTCCTCTACAAAAACAGCACAGTGGCCAAGAAAACCTGACTAACTGCAGCTAGGACATTTAATTGCTACTGCACAGAAAAGAACCCAAACCCAAATAAACAAACAACGTGCCCCCCAACCCAAACAACATACAACTCTGTTGTATGTGTACCCTAGAATTTTTACAAAATGCAAAAAATGGGGAATCATCACTGTCCTTATGTTTAAAATATTTCTAATAGGTTTTACTTACAATATTTATGATCTGTAAAGATTTTAGAACTGCTTGGGGTGAACAACCCATTGCTGTCAGATCAGGATAGATCCCTTCTTCCAACACATACTGGTTACCAGCGAATTCCTCCTGGTCATACACTATGCAGCTGCAGAAAGAAGAAGTTTCCTTTTAAAGACATCTGTGCCAGTATTTTGTCCTGAAAGATTGATGTGCAAATGGCAAAGCATTGTTCTCTATAAGTCCCCATATATGAAACCACCTCATGTGTTAGAAAGCTGGTTGCTTTTCTAAAACTTCTACCATTTTAGTGATTTTGCAGTATTCATTCAATATAACTTACCTGCCATCTAAAATTTTTGAAGACTTCACAGCAAATGAATCAATACATCTTGTGTTTTTTTCAAATATTTGGCAGTTACCCTTGAATTCAGGCTCTGAAAATAACTGGACCTTTAAAAAGTTATAAACATATTTAGGAAATTCATTCTTCTACTTTCAGTTACATCTCTACTTTAATTCTATAATTAGATAAAAGCATACTCAAAACACCCAGACTTCCTTGGTTACCTATGTTTGTCACCTCTTCAGTGTTACAATCCTTGCTCAAGAGAGCAAGGTAACAATTCCAAAAATTACTTCTGGCTGTAAACCACTTAGTGACATACAAAATAATTAAAACAACACTAACAAGTATAGCGCCTTGGTCTATCTGCTGGGTAAGATGTTTAAATTCCCACAGTATGACCAGAATAGGCACACATTTATTAAAGGGCCATAAAAATTTTTCTGTTATATTATCAATCTGCTTAGTCTCCAAAATGCATACTCTTCACAGTACATGAAAACTCCCTGCCTCTCAGAACACTAATGGTGCATAATCCTGGCAAAGGATTCAGACAGCATGCCAAGAAGCATGTTATATATTCCCAGGGTAGATGGGCTTTATGAGCCCATTACAGCTGTAGACACAGTCTCATGTTGTTGGTTCTTTCTCTGCTCCAAGGATAAGAGAGGATACATCCCCCAGAGTCTTTTGCCCTTACTATTAAAAAGAAAAAAATTCTAAGCCGCAAACTTGCCAATTTGGCTAGAGGATAATTAGCCATGATCACACAGAAGTCATTCACATTACAACATGCCTACCAGCTTTATTCACTCTTAATACAGATAGGAGTGTGGGCAGGTACAGCATTCTCCAAAGAGGAACATGCTGACGATGGATGCAGTCTGTTGGCTGCAAGCCACTACTTCTTTGTTTCCTTAGGATAGGGTCTTAGTAGGCACATAATGTAAAGATGCAAATATTTTTTTCATGCACACAGCTGAAAATAAGCAGCCTTGAGATTTTTATTCCCCATAGTCATTGCATTATCCCTACGCAGGAGATTCCAGTGAAGCGTGCTTCTAATCAGGAGTAGCAAACCAAGACAGGTAAGAATTGTCTCCTTAGTTTTTAGGGCCGTGATACACTCACCACTTCGACTGAAATGAAAATAAAAATAACTTTGTACAGGGACAAACCTGAAAAGGTTCATAATTAAGAAGCATGAAAAAAGCTGCCCATTAGTCTCACTGTCAAGACTACCTATTAGTACTTGCAGAAAGGAGACAATGCAATGTAGAAATATATTAACTCACTGAACAGACAAGTTCTCCCTGCCATTTCCTTCCCTTACGTTATTGACAAAGATGGCATTAACTTTTAAGCACAACGCAGCAGTATTTGTGAGTGAACAACTCCCTTCAAGTGCAACCACCACTAGCAAAACTCTTAACCAAAGAAACGTGTTCAAAAGAAATTAAGTCAGCTGTATCAAGAACATCTACATCTCTGTTGTAGAGCCCTCACCTCAGTAACAGACTGCAGGTCCTGTACCTCTGCATAGAGGGCTGTGGGCTCCAGCTTCTAAGAACAATCACTGATACCCTAAAACACCTCACTTGCTGAACCAAGACATTGCCAGTGCCCTAAGGAAGTTCTTATGGCAATTGTGTATTAAATCCCACCTTCCTAGGGTCTTAATGTCCCTCACTCAAGAGGTTTGTAATGTAGCCTTACTCCACCAGCAGTTTCACTCCTTGTTTGACTAGTTAGCCATCAATGCAAATCCCTGAGTGTTCCACTGGACAAAGAGCCACTTCTTTATTTACATGTTACAGACACTACACAGTATGTTTCATGTGCTTAAAGAAGTATCTTACCTTGACTTTACCCCTTTCACTTCCAACAATATCCTGCAAAAGTTTTGAGGGGAAAAAAGGGAAAAAATATTTTCAACAGTGATAAAATAACATACAAAATTTACTATTAATTATTGTTTAAATAATGTAAATAAACTGAATTTGATAGAAAAAGTCAAGTTCCAAATACTCTCGAGAAACTTGCAAAACACGTATAAAATTAGCTCCTTACCATAACAATGGGTTGAACTGAAGATATTTTGCAATTCTTTCCTCCCCATGCCTCAATGCTGGGATACAGCCCTTTAGCCAGTATATACTGCTCCCCTGTAAACTCTGCATTCTCATAAGCCACCCATCTAAAAGAGAAAGAAGAGGAGGGTGGTTGGTAGAAGTCACACTACTTTTTCAAAATACAGACGTGTATATTCATTACTGTCTTAATGTAAGAACAAATAAAAAGTTTCTGAAATGCCCAATTGTGATGGCTGTTAAAACCCTAAACAAACCAGTGTATCTGACAGTGCAAATTCCATGCAAATTTTACTACCTTCTTCCACTATGTAGATACAAATCAGAGTGAATTAGCTAAAGCACACCACAAGTTCAGACACGTCATCTGCCACATATCTCCTAAAAGTTATCTCCAGTAAGAATATTTCAAGATGTTTTACAATTCTATTGTTTTACCAAGGTCAAGTTCTTATCTTAAAAAAAACCAAACCAAACAAACCAAACACACCAGACAGAGATCAGAATACAGTCTTCTCAAAAAAACCTAACTTTCAGAGTAATCTGGGCAGTTAATGCAGCAATACTGACTTTTAATGTTGCCTGTAGCTATGGCTCAGTTGTTTTTAAGGAAATACACACCCCAACAGGATGTTGAGCTGCAGCAACAGGCATATATGCTAAGCAGAGGAGACTGATCCCAGCTAGGAACCAGAGAGAGCAAGAAGAATATCCTTGAAAGTTAAGCATTAAAACCACCACAAATTTGACCAGATCAATGTATTTAAATACAAAGCCGTTATTGTAACTACTCAGTTGGATCTCATGTTTGACACAGGCCACAAACTCAGAGGTCTGCATCAAATCTTCTGTCTCAGTCAGAAAATGCCTTTTTGAAAGACTTTCAATTTTTGAGATGATACACACTTGAAGTATTGGAAAAGCAATCAAATCACTACATATATCTCTCTGATGTCCAATTACTCCTGCAGTACTCTAGGTCCAATCTTAAATACCTGCTATCAGTTAGTCTCGCTAAGCATAGTCTACTACATCCAATGAATCTTCTGTTACAGTGTTCTTCTAACCCTGGTTCCATAGTGAAAGCCCAAACAGAGCACTTCTTGCATCTATACTAACTTTGATTTTGTGATAACCTGCAGAACTTATCTTGCATTTCACTGCTATACTTCCCAAACTTTTCCATACTTACACTCTTTTTTTCCTGTTTCGTTGTTTTTTCAATGCCCATATGAGACCAGACCACAGCAGCAGCTGTGTTTCGTTCATTATATTTATGCAGGAATCAAGACATCTTGCTGGTTCCTGATTCTACAAGAAAAACTTCTACTCAGAGTCAACCAGCCACTGTAGTGCATAACAAGTGTATGCTAGGTTATGCCAAAATCCACTTTCAGTAGGCTCAGAAACTTACTGAGTTTCTACACTAACAAAAATTTCATATCATAAAGCAGTAAAATGATACAGATCTTAAAATCTGCAAGGGAAGATAAGTTTCAACATCAAAATTTTCTATGTGTGTCGATCAATTGGATCCTACTAAGTTGCAGTTTTGTTCCAAGTACAAATGACAGAGTCTCTGCAGATAGAAGTGGGATAACCTCAAACTGAAACAAAGGTGCATCAACATGTGTGTTTTGTTTTACATGTCCGTGGCAAACACTCAAACAGTGATTCACATTTATCACTATTCACATCTCTTGGTTTGCCTCAGATATAATCAATTATTCCAACTTGTTACGTACTAATTACTTACGGCATATTTCAAGGCCCATTTCAAAATCACCTCAGAGTAATTCATCAAAGAGACATTGGTATGTACAATAAATTGAGCAGGGAATTCAAATGTCTCAGGTGTGTCTATACCTGTACACCACATATACCTAAAGCAGTGAAATGAGGTTTCCTTCAGCAGGCATTCATTAGATTTTTCAATCCACAAGTGCCAGGATACAGCTGTGGTGCATGGTAGTTTTACTTGATTGAGATCTACGGAAACTGGTGTTTCTGACACAAAATGACAGTAAGACATGTCAGCAGCCTTCTGAGAATCCCTGGATAGCAGTTGTTTAGTTTCACCCATCTAAAAACAAGCCTGAATGCAGAAGTAATCAAAGAATCTCACTTGCACGTTTACATTTAAATAAATGAGATTTAAATAATTAAGTGCCACGCTTCTATGCAAGTCAGGCCATGCAGTTAGACAGTTCCTAGAGTCAGGGCTTAATGGTGAAACACTTGTGCTTCTCCACTTCATTCAGAAGCCCATATAAGCGACTGAAAGTAGTAATAACATCATCAAGGACAGGTAGCTGAATTCAGTACCAGCTAGACCTGTCAGACCTCAAGATTATCCCTAGTAAGGAGCACTGCCTTAATCCAACTTCTGACTTAACAGAAAGGCCTGGAGAGCAAGACATTGCCTGCACAGCTGAGCAAGAGAGCTGCATTCCAGCTGCCAGGCACAACAAAAACTGAAGAGTTGCTCTGCAGCATGGCAGCAACCATCCTGCCCCACAGGGAGCGAGCTCTCTCCAGCACGACAGATTTTGTAACCCCTAGACCTACAAACTGCCTTAGTGAGGCTGAGCAACAGCTCCATCCCCGGCTGCTAGAGACCTTTACTCCTGGGTACCATCTATGCCCCTGAAACCAGAAACAGCATAAAGTTTTGATCATATATCATTAGTACTATAACACACAGAGAATCTTTCTCCAAAAACCTCTATGTATGACATCTAGGAAGTGCAGCTCCCACAGGGTCTGAAAGTACAGCCAAGAAAATAATCCAGACATGGGCAACTCACCAAAAATCAGATTTACCCTCAGTTAGCCCAGGACTCACCTTGTCTAACTTTAGGAGGGAGGTCAGAAAGTTAATTGGCACTTGCAGAGTGGTATCATAATTAACAGATAAGATGAGGTAATAAAATTCTATTTATAGGAAAGTGAGAAAATGGGTGCATCATGCTCCTTTGTGACTGTGATTCTTAGTATCCCAGGGACCTGCAAGCTTTAATTTTGTGGCTCCTTGAAAGGTTTTTTTCTGAACATCAGTTCAGATATACAGAGAAATTAAACCTTTGTTTGAAGTGTTCTTCAATGGGTATTTGCCCTTTTCAGCTCCGAGAGGAAGTTTGTTCTTGTACCTTGTGTCTCCAGTTTCACTCATGTTACCTTCCTGAGTGCATCTAGGTTAAATTTACTACCTCCTGGTTTCTGTATATGACCCACTCATCACCTAATTATTTCCTTAATATCACTCACTATCCATGAGTACTCTAGAAGAAACCCAATCTACACTGTGGATTAATTACTTGAAAACTAGGGGAAAACCAGGCTGATAACACGATCACAGTAAACAGATGCCACATAAAATAAACAAATGTGGGAAATTTCTTCCAGCTAGTTCAAAAGGAATCAACTAAAAGACAAGAGCTTCTTCCAGACTTTTGGCAAAAGTTTGGTATGTTTATGGATAAAGAAAAGGCACCTTTCAAACATGCAGTTCCTGTGATTTTGATCACTATTAAATAAAAACTTCAAGAAGTTTTTAAGCAGAAGGGAAATCAAAATAGTACACCACTTGATTTTAGTACTTGCTGGAACTTGTAAAGGGTGTTACCTGTTGCGAGTAAATAGTTCCATTTTCTGCCACTTCAAATTCTGCCAGTTTGGAAGTAAAGATTAAACCCTACTTAAAAGAAGAAAGGCCCCTCCTATTTTCAGGCAGCCTGGATTGCTTTCTCCCACTCTAACGGCAGAAAAGTAATTTTTGAATTTTATGTTTGGCCAGTTCCAAAAAATGCTCAAGGGCAAAACATTTTCATTTTTAAAGAAGTATTCTCCATTTTTCAAGAAGTCAATCTTCATCTCCTTAGGATATATTTTTCAGGATATCTTTACAATGGATTTAGGGAAGACATGAAAATATGCCTTGGAAACACGTTTAGAAACATTCAGAAATTTTAATGCAGCTAGGGCTGAACTACCCCAAAATGGAATAGTCACTCCCCAAATGCAGAGCTGGGCTGTCTCTAGAAATACAGTTTAGAGCTGCAGCTGAGCTCAGAACTTGTTCAGTAGTATCTGTGCACTGCAGTGTCAGGCCATCTTTTCTTTGATATACCCTTTAAATTACAGAACAATCAAATTAATTATGTGGGAAACACAGATCATCTGTTATCTTACTGCTCTAACTGCTTACCCCAGATATCTGTAGTTAAAGAATTGCAATGAAAGGTTGAAGGCTTCTTACATTTTTGACTTATTTTAATTAAGTGTTTTCAATATGATACCAGGAAGGTTACTTCAAAATATTATGACAAGCTTTTATTGAATCTGTCACAGTTCACTATGTCATCAGCTGCATTACAGTCTAAACAGCTCAGGAAATTGCTCAATGGATTATTCATGGCTCTATGACAGATTTCTTGGAAGGAAAGATATAAAAAAATCTTCTACCTGAACAGATTGTTAACACTTCAAATAAAGCACTGTATTGCCAAACATGACTTCACACAGATCATTCAAACTTTCTGACACATTAACGTTTAGTAAGATCACCACAAAACCCTCAAACACTCACAACCTCTCTGGAAACAGAGGGGTTGTAGAAGATTCTTAAGAGCTGAGTACTAACCACCTGTTATGAACAATGCATCTGAATTTTTTTAAAGCTTATTTCTACAAATTACATCTTTTGGAGTCTACAAGGTGAGATTACAGGAGCAGTAGCAGAGTTCTGTGGGACAAGTTTTGTTCATAAAGACTTCTAGCCACCTTTGCCATTAGAGTACTAAAGTCACTCAATTACTAGAATACTCACACTCACTTATGATTCCTATCTCATATGCAACAGACACATTTTCTAGAACAACTACATCAAGGGCATGCTAGGTAACCCATAATTTCTTTCCCAGCCTTCAGAGGTGACTCTTTCCCATGAATCTCTCTTGCATATTACAGAAGACAAAAGGGCATAGCAGCTTCAAAGGTCATCAGGCAGAAAAAAAACTGCTGTCACACCATATTCATATACAAATTAAAAGCATTCCTCTGGAAAGCACCGAGCTTGATTCTGCAACCTTTATCCAGACAAAACTTGCAGAGATATAGCACAGATAACACACAGAAGGATTTAGGGTGTGGCTGGGTAAGGCAGAGCTTCCAGCAAGTCACCTGCATGCATACCAGGCAGGGAGACAGATTGTACATCTCGTGCTTTTTTGGCTCTGCTACTTTAGTTAATTTTGTGTGTTTGCAGCCATGATTGCTAATACCTGTCTACATTTCCAAAATACTTTGACACGGTCTGCAAGGCTGTGAAACTCAGTCTGCAGTTGATGGACTTGACTAATCAAACAGCAAAGTCTATCAGCTGATCAACTGCATGTGATAGCACTTGTGACACTAAGAGTTGGCTTGTTAATGGCCATGGCTAATACAGATTTCTGGGAACCATATGTTAAAAAAACCCCCCAAACAAACAATAAAAACCAACACCACAGCACTAAACCACTGTTAACCTATAGGATTCACTGCAAAAGCAATGTTAATTTTCACAACAGTTACTCTCCCTAATATCAGAAGGTATTAGTGAGCATAGTAAAAAAAGTTATCTCTATTTAAAACACAAGTGAGGGAAAGAGCAAGGAATCTAACTCTGGTCAAATGCAAGAAGCCTTGGAAATTAGTTTCAAAACTGGAAATTATTTCCGTAACAATTTTGCTGTTGAAATGCTTCAAACAAATACAGCCACAGGACCAAGTTATTTCTTCCTCTCTTGATGAAACCTCATCTCATGCTTTCATACTTTGTGTATCAGAAAGTCAAAGCTTCCTGGGACCACCTTATCTCATTGTAAGAAGAAAGACGATTTACTGTACATATTCACCAAAACTTTACTTTTCACATTCTGTGGTCAAGGGCAGAAAATTTTATCTGAAGACTCCACATAGAAGTCAGAGTCCTGAAAGACATCTGCAAACACTATCAATTTCTATAAAGACCAGCATATCCAAAATGAAACAGTGAATAAAAATATCACTTACACGCCACTTAGCACATTTATAGACTGTGTCCTCAGCCCATATCCAGTCTCTTTCAAATCGGAAATGATACCCAGCACGTTGATATTGGAACCCTTTGATCCAAAATCTTTTTCACTGTACATTATCATATGGGAGCTTGTGAAGTCCTGTTAAAACAAAGAGAAGCACCATAAGGAAAGTGCCACGTGACATCTCAGGGCACTCAGGAGACGCCTACCAAGTGTCCTTGGAACTTACACCAACAATTGGTCGCAGGGACTGCACCTCCGCATCGTAGCCACCCCAGTCTGTCCAATCCCGATACGCTCCTTCTTCCAGCAAGTACTGATGGCCTTCAAACCCAGCCTTCTCATAAGCAACCCAACTGAACAACAACAACAACAGAGTATGCACGTGAAAATGGACAAGTGCCACTCCATGTTTTCATGAAGCAGATGCAGGTATGCGATATTTATTCTTTTGCTGTGAATATTTTCAAATTTAACCCTGGTGTATACCTCAACCCAGAAATTACGAAAACCAAGTAAACACGGACTGGATGTGTCCACTGCAACTTCCAGCCCATGGAGTTACTACTTCAGTTGAAGGGTAAATGCTGCTTTTCCACACTTACACTCCTCCCAGTACTTTCATGGATCCCACTGATGTAAGTGGAAGTCTTGTCTTGTCTTCTGATTCCTTCTCATCAAGCATAAAGATCTCTGATTCTATTTCCACATGTCTTCCTTCAAAGAAAGGCTTCTCATAAACAATTACCTGGAGTGGAAATGAGGTAAAAGAGAAATTGCAGGAAGGATGATGAATTCTGACAATAGACAGTTTCTTTTGCATGGGCATATAGAGGGAGAAAAATAAAAAATGGCAAAAGTATGAAACCAACTACTGAGATCTCTCTCTCCTCTACAAGAGGCCTTTCCACTAGAGATGCAACATGAGAGCTTGAGCATTCATTACCCATTTGCATTATTTGGACTGCTGTTAATACTGCTGTCATATATGCACGTGATGGATGCAGAAATGTGACAGAAGTTGCATTTTCATGGTGTGGTCACGTACAAAAGGACAACCCAGTAAACCATCAGTAGTTGGTATTCAATCAAAGCATACTTATCTACCCATGTGTAGTTCATGTGCTGTAAAATAGCTTTGGACAATCAATACATACTGACTTTTACCTTTGGCTCCCCACTGAATTCAACTTTCCGACCACCCTGTTAAAAGGAAAAAAAAAAGAAGAAAGAATTAAGCTGTTCATGAGACAACTTATAGATGTCTCTATGAGTGATCAGTTCTTTACAAAAAGGCAGGACTAAGGTGAAATATTCCTTAAAGAGTGCAAGTGAAAATGAAAGGCAGATTAATGGCAGAGATGGATGCAATCAAATGTTGTAAGTTCAAGAATTTTATAGACTAAAAATTTTGGGTTTTTTAAACAAGTAAGGTTTTTGTAAGTCTTGAAAAATCTAGCCATCTTAATACATTATTTATAACACATAAACATAGGTCATTTAACTTGTAAGTAATAATAGTAGTTTACCATTTTCAAGGGTCTCATGGACCTAATGTAGGCTTCCTTCTTCTCCCAGAATAATAAATTAGGATATTCACCAGGCTCCAACATTAAAGGAACTCCTTGGAAACCAGGTTCTTCATAAAGAAGCCATCTAAAAGTAGTGGAGGTGGAGGGACATAACCAAGACATAAAAACCCCAGAACATTTCTGAACAGTAAAGAACAAGACAATATGCTTACTTTAGGAACAAGATCACTGTATCCTTAACAAAACTTTGTTTCTTTACCATCAAAACTGCCAGCTACAAGCTGGCATACTGATGAACTTCTGCGCTCCAAACCAACCACTAATAACACATGCCTTTTGTTTGACCCGGCCAAAAAACCCAAACCAAAACAGTGAACAGTAAGAATTTGACTCTGTTTTATCTGAAGACAACCATATTTTGACTGAAATATCACGATTTAAGGTTATTCTGTTATTTTTAAAAATAGTTTTAAAGTGCAGAACCTATTTACAAGAATTTTAAAAATTCCTACTAAACATTGCTTGTATTTGATGCAAAATCTGCTCAGTAAAAAAATTCTAACCTTATGTTGTTTACTAATATATAGAAAAACCTAACAACTCCTTAGAAATCTTCCTCGTGGTTTGTGTCTGCTAATAATAAATCTACTTTGAAAGATGTAACTTTGACAATTCTTGATGGGGGCAGCAAAAGTAGATTTTCAAGGCTTTTTCAAAAAAAATCTTAGCCAGTCATTACTTGCTGGAAACAAAGAATCATACTGATGATCTCTGCATAAGGACGTCAGAGTATTTCTTCAATTTAAATGTGCTGATCTCAAGAGAAGTGCTATGTGGAGCAGTATGAAACACACGAACAGCAACACTTTTTGCAACCAACCCTTTAATCATGTAAGGACCATAATGTATAAATCTGGTGATATCAAGGAGATTAAAATAATCCATCACTCTTTTACATATTAAAGGGAGAGTCCAAGCTAATACAAACTGGCACAAATTGGTATAGTTTCATTGCAAACACATGGCTCCAAGACACAAGCAAGGTGGTTTAGTTTTATTACTGTCTGTGGCTGAATGTTTGATATATTGCGTGCCCTGTATTCACACCACTCAGTAAGCCCTTGGCTTGTGGCTAGTCACATGTAGTATTTCCAAGGGCTCAGTACTGGGGTAACTTCTATTTAATACCTTAATATCAATGATTTGGATGAGGGGATTTGACGGCTCCCTCAGCTGTTTTGCAGATGACAAGAAGTTGGGTGGGAGTGTTGATCTGCTGAAGGGTAAGAAAGTTCTACAGAGGGATCTGGATCAATGGGTCGAGGCCAATGGGATGAGGTTCAATGCGGGAAAGTGCCAGGTCACAACATCCCCAAGCAGTGCTCCAGGACTGGGGAAGAGTGACTGAAAAGCTGCTTGGCAGAAAAAGACCTAGTGGTGCTGGTCCACAGCAGTTACATGTAAGCCAGTGTGTGCCCAAGTGGCAAAGAAAGCCGATGGCATCCTGGCCTGTATTAGCAACAGTGTGGCCAGCAGGACCAGGGCAGGGACTGTCCCCCTGTACTCAGCACTGATGATGCCACACCTCAGTTCCTGTGTTTCAGGATCAGTTTTGGGCCTCTCACTACATGAAGGACATTGAGGGGTTGGATCGTGTCTAGAAGAGGACAATGGAGCTGGTGAAATATGGTCTGGAGCACAAGTCTAACAAGAGTGGCTGAGGGAGCTGGAGGTGTTCAGCCTGGAAAGAACGAGACTCCAGGGAGACCTCATTACTCTTTACAACTGCCTTGAAAGGAGGTTGTAGCCAGGCAGTGACTGGACAAGAGGAAGTGGCCTCGAGCTGCACCTGTGGAGGTTTAGGCTGGATATTAGGAAAAAATCATTCACTGAAAGAGTTGTCAATCACTGGAACAGGCTGCTCAGGGAAGTGGTGGAGTCACAATCCCTGTAGGTATTTAAATGATGCGCGGAAGTGGTGCTTAGGGACATGGTTTAGTGGTGGACTTGGCAGTGTTGGGTTAATGGTTGGACTGGATGGTCTTATAAGGCCTTTTCCAACCTAAAGGATTCTATGACTAACTTCACTGCAAGAGCTGACACACATGGAAGAACAAGGAGAGTACAGTCAGAAGATAAAGGTGCATTGACTCATTTTTGTTGGCAGCTTTTGACAAACAGCAATTAAGCATGAACACTGGGAAACTTTAAGATGATACAACCACACCCACATGGCAAGGTGACTCAGAATCAGAGCCTCCCTCACCTGCCAGTACAGTGAACTATGTCATGCCTATAAACTAAAGGCAAAAAAACCCCTAACCCTGCAACATGCAAAAAAGCAGCAGCCATCTGCTGAATTTCTCATGGAAGGGACTTCTTTCTGCCTAATGAACAGAGATCCAAGAAAGACAGTTGAAAAATAATATATTTCCCTTCCTAGTGAAAATATTAGTCTCCTTTCCTTCAGGGATACAAATGCAAGAGAGAGATATTAAGACAGCAAGAGTTTACGTGGATTTAGTAAAACAATGCTGTCACACTAATGCAAAATAAAGACAACTCAGATGTGCACGGGCTCTGCCTCCTTTCAAAAAAAATTTGTAATTTTACTGGTCACAGATAGTTTTTAAGTAAGACAGAAATAAAGTGGAGACGTAGATGAAGTGAATTAACAATCAACCTCAAATAACATATCTGATTTCATTACTCTTGCAAGACATGTAATTCGGATTGAGGTTGCAGTCCACCAGAAATAACTTCCTGTCAGAGAACCAACTACTTGGACATCTTCAAACTTGCCTATATACCAAAATGCTTCGTTTTTTTACACAAATCAAGGTGTAAATATTTACTCAGATAAAATACCCTTGCCTAACAACGAAAATGTCCATGTATCATGTGGTAGATTTGAAACACCTGTGCAGTGGTATGTAACACCTGCCCTTAGCTGGGCAGTTTTTGATAGACTATTTGTAGCAAGGCAAGTGCTATCAGTGGCCAAACATAAGAGCTAACAACCAAGGTCTGTACACCCTGTAAGAAGTTCTGCAGGAGACTGGAAATGGCACCAGTCTCACTTTTTCTGAAAGAAGCCTCTCTCTTCTGCATACTTTTTCCAGTACTACTTTAAGCATGTTTTCCGTAACGATTTACAAGTTTGTTTATTAAGGCATGAAAACATATATTGGCGCAGCACCTGGATTGCTCCTTAGAGGTCTCCTTTTTCATAAAAGCTTGTTTGGCTCACAATATTACCATTCTAACTCAGATGGCCAGATATTTTCAGGTGACATATTTGTATTAAACATCACCATAAAATCCCAGATCAAAATGCACTGTGAAATACAAGAATGTCACGTATGGACTCTCTAAAGCACTAAGTCTTAGTTTATAACAGAAGGACTTCAAAATTTTTCTTCTTTTAGTAGGATGATTTCAAGTTTAGAAGAAAGCAAGTGGGAAATGTGGTCTTATTATAGCAGTTCATTCCCCACCCTCACTTACAGTAGGTTTGCCTGAATGAGAAGAAGCAAGAGAGGCAAACTCTTATTCCTTGGCTACAAATATGCAAGGGTTATTTGGTATTTACTACACACAAGCAGAAGAAAATCTAGCTCTAACAAAACATTCTAGGTCAGATTCCCCAAGAGTGAAGCATTACAGTGATGTACTAACACTGCTGTCAACAAATACTGCCAAAATATAGGACTAGAATAAATACAGCCTGCTCTCAAGTCTGACAGGTGTAACCAATGGTTTAAACCAAATTCCTTTCATTGCACTACACATTCATACAGAGCTACATACTTACATGCCCCAATGTACTTTAATAGAACAAGTCTTCTGAGTGGTTCCAAACACCCCTGTTTCTTCAGTGTCATCAAAAAAGGAAGTCACGATTCCTAACCCTTCAGGCTCTGTATACAAATCAATTCGGCAAACCCTGTAATCCTGAAAAATGAAGATGTCCATAATCACTTGATCTGTGCTGTGAGTTCTGTAATTACTGTGCATAACTAAATCATTTTTGAAATACCTGTTTATTTTAAATTGTTTCCCCCCTTGTCAATTACTACTGCTATCAGATGCCTATAATAAAAGTATAGCTAAGCCAGTTTGCCTGTGTCTGTTTGAACCAAGACAGTCAGTCAATCTCTAATCAGTATTTACATTGTTTACTTTCTGCCATCTAGGCAGGAATGCATCTTCTTTCATCAGTTAACATCTCCTCTAGCAAATTAAATCCTAAGACAACACCAAACAAGCCATCCTTGAAGAGAACTGCAACTTAAACAAGAATTGCAGTTACAAGCAATATAAATTCCTCCTTTTTCCTTTCCTAGTCAAATAACTTTATAGCTTGAGCTTCTTTTGGCAAACTGCAACTGTAACTGCTTAATGGCAGGTTAAAAGTGCATGTAGAAAGGCTGTTCCATCACGTGTGAAACTCACTGGTAAGTCTGCCCATACCAGGTAAACCAAAGTTTGGTGTTTGAAACTGAAGTTTGTATTGAGTGCAAATTTGGTTTGCATTGGAAAAAAAAAAAGCAGCTGTATTTTGAAAATACTGAATTATTGGTATTCTGGGTTTGGTATTCCAATGGTTTCCTAGGATGCTTTTCCTGAGACAGACCAGACTACAAAGCATATGCTGCATGTAGCATTTTAGTGGCTATCTTAATAAAGTCCACCAAGTTCTGTTCCTACCCTATCCTTCCTCTTGATGTTCCCACAATGCCATTGTGCAAAAGCCCCCATGTGCATTTTGTGATTAAATGTGAAATTTAACGTGTAAGATTGTTTCATGCACTTGTAGCTCATGTTACACTTGTGTCCTAACAGACCAATCACACTCTGTATCACTTTAAAACGTCACTATACATTAAGATCTGTATATTAAAAAAATTACTTATATTACTTGCCTTAACAACATGTCTTATTGAGCCGATCACTGCAGACTTTTGAGACTTGCAGTCACTTTGCTCTTCAGAAGTACCTCCACTCCAAATGTCTGTGAGTTCCAGCTCTCCTTCTTCCAGTGGAATAGAGGGGCCTTCAAAATTTGGTTTCTCATAGAGTATCCAGCTTAAAATAAATTTTAGAAAAGCTAATTTTTCATGGTGCTTTATTAAGTGTGATTTGCAAAAATCATATTCCCACTTAACAAATCCTTTCATACACAGTACTGTTTCCAAACCCTTGCCATTTCCCCATTACAGCTTATTCACCCAACACTGCTGATGCAAGCCCTTTTTCAGTCTTTGTGATACCTTTAAAAACAATGATAAAAACAAAGATGTCTACTGCTGAATTATACTTTCACAAAAAACTCCTCCACCTTTTTAAATTGATAATTTGCAGCAATAAAGACTACTGTCTCTGAATAGCAGACTTCGTATGAGATACGAATCAGAACCAATTTGTACATCAGAAAACAATGACGCTGCAGACTGCTGCATCATGTATAAACAGACAAGTTGCTTGGATCCTGTGAACAACAGCCTGGAGTTCCACAGGAGCTGGTGTAGATGTGCCAGAGGATGCTCAGAAGACAGGGACAACTTCATTTTTAATGGCAGACTGGAATATAACTAAATAAGAACTTTATCCATCTGCAAATACAAACCTTTCACTCAGGCTATCAAAGGAAGGAGGAAAAAACCCCACACCTAGTCCCTCTAGACCATGCTGGAAAAGACGACCTGGTTTACAGAGATCAAAAGGGTTTTGTTCCGGTTTTCTGAAGCTAAGCAGCAATCAGGTTGCTTCCCAGTACCTCCTACTGCAGCTATCCCTTGTGTCTGCACCTTACTATCAGATAATGACTTTTGAGAACCTGCTATTTACTGCATTATAGCCTGGCCACAGCATAACTTGCCATGCTAGCCACACCACTAATGGCCCCACTGTCGATGCTATGAATAAAGTAGGAGATGAACTTGTTTTGAATTACTATTGGGCAATATAGCTTTTAGAGAAAAATCCCTCCTTCTGTTCAAAAGAAACAGTCAATTATCTCTATAGCTCCATCTTATTCCTTTGGTCATGAAATGATCACGTAAGACCTGGCTTTAAACTTATTTGCTGGCCTTATAGCCCAATCCAAATACTACGCAAGAATCCCTAATGACAAGAGGAGTTGAAGGGCAAAATAGCTGGACAGAATCTGTCATTTCATCCCACACCTATGCCTGGTGAAATCTTGCACCCTGCCAAATGGTAACACTCACTCCATTAGTCAGCAAAATAGGTTTTCCAGCTCAGAGCTTCCTGCAGAGGTAAAATGCCCTATTTCTTGCACATAGCTGTCCATGTTACATTGCCATTTACAAGGCAGACTTACTGTGAATCACATGCCAGTTCTGTTTCAAAACATTTTTGAGTAAAAATCTTTATACAAAGAGTAAAAACTGATCTCTTACCATCCTCTGATGACTTTAACTAAAATTGTTGGCGACAGAACCCAAGAACTGCAATCTGGAACATCATGGAAAACTTCAATGCCAGCTTTCTGACAGTCTGAGTCACAGTATATCATCAGCTGTGTTAAAAAAAACAAAACAGAAAAACACACCAGTAACATATAGTTCTATCTTCCTAAGCTTTAAATATAGAAAGGAACAGTAAAACTATTAATATAGATCTTACCTTGCCAGGTCTGGGATTGATTTTACTTTGTCCATTTCTTGGAAGTGTCTAATAGACAGTGAGAAGAGAAGAATCACAAAAAAATCCCCATAAAATCAAAAACATTTTCAGTCAAGATACTTGGCTATTAAAAAAAGGGCTAGTAGAACAAAATAAAAACTACTCTGAATAATAAAACCTAATAACCTTTCAACTATACCTACTTACCACTTCAGTCTCTACTTCCCCTTGCAGGGCAGCATCTTGTCACAAATATATAAATTTCTACGCTTTTTTAAACTCTGAATATCATCTCGCTGAAGTCGACTAACGTCAGATTTAAAATCCTTTAAATTCATCCTGATCAGCTTCCTATATATTCAAGGAATTCAGTACCAAGAGACTACTTTAAAAAGATAAAGTGCATGCTGTACAATGATAAAGATGAGTTTAAATGTCTAAAAATGTCAAGCCATGAAGCATGATCTATTTTGAAGGAATATATGAAAATACTGAGGATGCATGATGTCACATACATGTATGAGTTAACTAGCACAATCAATTTTGTGACGAACACCTTGTAACAGGCTTTTTCAAAGAGCGTGACACTGTGCACTAAGTGATAAACTAAAAATATTCAGAACAAATAAAACACACTGAGGTGTACAAAATCTAAAACAATGCTCAAGTCAGCAGTAAATTGTATGATATAGAATATATGGGAAAGTTGTGGTTGCATCACGTCATCTTCAGACAAATAAAGCAAGCATTGAAATTATGTGTTCGGTTTCCTAGCAAAGACAGGAGTGCTCATTCAGGGACAGGGTCCTGCTCTTCTAGGAATTATTCATACAAACAAAAAGACCAAAACAGATCCTGCCCCTAAATAGGTAACCAGCAACACGTGCAAGGAATTAAAGAGAACACAGCAGTTAACATGCAGAGCAGGCAGTGGTCTCAAGACAGTTCTTAACCACCACCAGGCTTTTGTAGGCATCATCAAGGCAGGTTGAAGCATGACTGGTTTTTAAGCCTGCATTTCAATTCCAGTTACAACTTGTTCTGTGTTTTGAGGAATGCCAAAGTCATTGTTTTGGGCTGCCCTTACTCTTTCCTTCACATTACCCACTAGCCATTGCATCATCTTCTTAGTCAGTGGAAGATGCACAGCAGGTACACCTCACAGAAACATTTTTGATTCCTAACTTGAGCAAAACAATTCAGTCAGCAACAGTGCCACAGAAATCCAGAAACCCTTTGAAGCCTAAAGGGATTTTTTCAAGTGCAGTTTTCGGTATGTACCCATTGCACTGTATCAGGCCTCCACACTCTACTGCAAAATTAAAACCCACTCAAGAACAACAGTTTAAGTAGCAAAAACCAAACTAAGAAGTACTAGACATTTAGCTTTAAATTCAAGGTTTTAAATGCAAGCAGGACCATCAAAGTAAGAAAGCCTCTCTAACTGGTAACATAAATCTACACAACTGTAAATAACCCCCCTAATCTTCATCTCTAATTAAGAAAACTTCCCAGAAGAGAGGAATCTACATTCTCAAAACTAGAAGGTACCATGGATGGTTGTCTCCTGCAAGGTGACAAAGAAAGGAGCTAATTCTACTACCTCACTCCTTTTATAGAACTGTTACAGTAGATAACCATTAGCTTCAGAAAGTATTTCTCTAACTTCTTACTTGCTGCTTCAATTCCACAGGTCACGTTCATGTGGCTATTAAACTTTAGAAAACATATTTCTGCCCATGATTCTTAGATCTCCTGACTATAGTTTTCCTCTCAGGTCACAATAAGGGCTTACATTAACAGGACATTGGTTCATCATTTTAAAAACAAAAATTACAAACACATCCCATATAAAAGTTGCTTTGAGGGGAAAACATAGGTCTGTCTTGAGTCAGGAAGAACAGATGCTTGTAATCAAACCAAGGGACAGCCCTCCACTGTAGCAACACTTTCAATAATCACTACTATCAAGTTCTCAAAGTATTCTTAAAGAATATCTATTTTTCTGCCAATGCACAGGAATACAACAGAGGGCTAAAATAAAAAAAATTGCTCTGTTACTTATTTAACTGTACAATGGGTGAATGTCTTGTTGGAAGAGAAGAGAGATTACTTCAACAGAAGTCTTCTGAAGTTCACAGAAAGCATTCTACTAATTTGCAATAAAATATTAAAGTTAGCAGAAGATTTCTTTCAATATAACAAAAAATCAAGTATGAAGACATTTGAATAAAAAATGCTTTCCATTCATATTTACAAAAAGTCTCAAAATAAAGACCCTTTAATCGTGTTGATAGATGTCACCTCATTTTCAGATAAAACTGGTACCATACCTAAGTTCACCTCAATGTATTTGTAATCTATATATATCCCAAAAGAGGGGAAACAAAAAAATTTATGCACATAGTCTATCGAAAACATAAAAGCTGGATAACTTTGCAGGCAGCTTTTTAAAAACACAGTACTTACATCCACATCTAATAAACCAGGGGGGACATTTGATTCATATCTGCTTGTCCCTAACCAGCTCGAAAAATTTTTCTCAGGGTTGCCATAGTTGGGCATTTGCAAACTTAGTTCTTTTTTTGCACTATCAGCTTGCAGGTACTTCTCCACAAAACTTGGAAACTTCATATCTGAAAGAGACTGAATTGCAAAATCAAAGTTAACAGTCATTCAGCAGGTAAACAAACATTGTTTCATTTCCTGAATGATCTTTATTACCTCAGATTTTTGAGGCATGATGAATGGCCCAGAAACATCCTGTTGTAAAGGAGGCATCCCTGAGGAGTCAGTTGCAAAAGCTGTTGTGTTATTTACTGAAGCGACAGAAGGGCTAAAAAACTTTTCTTTTGAAGACAGCAAGCTTGAGAAGAGGGAGCTTTTTTCAAGCCGTGATCTCTTAATTTCACCATCTGTACAATCAATGTTCTCTTTTCCATTAATTTCATGAGTAAAGGCAGGTTCCTCTCTACATGACTGCAGAGCTTTGAATATGATACTTTGCTCTGTTGATGCACGCTTGGGCCTGACTCTGGCTATTGTCTCCAGGCTTTGCATTTTAATTTGTTGTGCTGGTAATAGATCCTGTGTTTTTTCCCTCCTCAGTCCCAAACCAAAAGTAAATACACTAGGATCAAATACTTTTTCTAAGTTGTCTTCATGAATGGGAGGCATTGCAAAGTGGGGTGCTGGAGACTTGGGAAGCTTTGACCTCTTCTTTTTCTGGGGTAAACAAACTGAGCTGTCTAAGTTTTTTATTGTTTCAGCAAACTTCTTCATGTCAGTTGGGGAATCAAAAATGTTGTCGTCTTCAGCAGATCCGTTACAGGTTTTGCCGGGGCTCTTTTGTGTATTGGTGTTTTGGTCTGATTCCAATATACTGTCTTGACTGCTGTCATCACACTGCAGTGCTACAAAGTTCAAATCTCCTGACTTTACCTTTTTATCTCCATTTTCCATCTTCTTAAATTCTGATCTGGAAACCTGATGAGATGGTAGAGAATATTTATCATTATTGCAAGGCGATAAAGCCTCTGTGTTTGGCAGCACTTTTTCTTCGTTCCTATGGAATTCTGAGCTTGTGTAATTTCTTTGGTAGAAAGGATCTTGAGCATTTTCACTTTTAACAGGTGAGTGCAAAGACAGTTTAAAAGGTGAACTTTCTTTCCTTGCCATGGTTAATTCTGGTTCTGGTTGCTTCAGAGAGACACTACCAGTGTCACTTTTGCTGCTTTGGTTAAAAAGGGATATGGCAGCTTTTACTTTAAGTTCTGTTGTCTTCCCAGTATCCTCGTAAGAGGCAAAGCTTTCTTCATTTTTGCCTTTTAACTCTGCAGTGCTTTCTTTCTCCAGTGTGCCATTCTCAAATAACTTCTGGCGACTGCTTTGCCTATTTAATGTTTTATCAGGCTGTTCATTTTCTTTAGGTTGTTTTCCAAATTTCAGCTTTGCTCTGCCAACGAATGTGCTTGATACAGCATTATTTTTTGAAAGAGGGATGTCAGCAGGCCTCTGGCTCTGGTTAGCACATTTGTTTTCAAACAAGGAAATTTTGTTGGCAATGTTGCTGTTAGTTTTATTAACTGGTTTTTCAAGAGTGTCCTGCTCATTTTCTAAACTCTCTTGATTTGTTTTAAAATTCAGCTCTATGTTCTTCGGTTTGGCTGGACTACAGGAGGCAAAGTGACACAAAGTGACATCTTTAATTAATCTTGAACAGGCTTGTAACAATTTTCAAAACAATAAAATGTAGGATTATAAACCATGGACTTAGTTTAGATTTTGATATCTCAAAAGGAATCAACTAAAAGAGGAGTAACTATATGGATTAAAAAATAAGACACTAAATAAGGAGTATATACTTCAAACATGTACTTAGCTCTTTAAGGTTAGTAAAACAAACACAGCAGCCTACAGCATCTGCAATTGAGGCAGAGAACTCAACTATTATGACTGACAGACATTAAAATTTAGTAGTGAATAGGCAGAATAAATTATAAACGTGCAATTCCCTACAGAGTTTAGAAAACAAATCTCAATTCATTAAGGTGATAATGAGTTGGTTAACATTTGCATATTCCCTCCAATGAGTTTTGAAGACATCTGCCCAGATTCTTTGCAAGCCTTTACACCTACACTGCAGAAGGAACCTCAAATTGAGTGAAAGAACTCTTCCACTCTCATGAGTGCTTGCAGAAAACGTTAGCTGTCCCCAAGCACTGCATCACCACCTTGGCTAAGCAAACACCACATGTGAGGACTCTTCCACTTCCTTCAGGTAAACTTAGCTAACAATCTAAATTGTGTAAATGAAGCCTAATAATTTTGCAAGAATTGAATTTGGAAACACAAATCTTTTCTATCAGAGTGGACAGAGAAGCATATACAAGTACATGCACATAGTACTCCTGTGCTATGGCAGAAGGCTGATGATGCAGAGCTGAGTGTTTCAAGCTCTTTTCTCTGAATACCTACAACCAGGAAAAATTATTTGTCCATGTAAATTGCTACTACATACTGTACAGTATGAACAGCTGTGAAGATGCAAGGCAGATGGCTTCAAAATTTATCAGTCAGATCTAAGGAGTGTCAAGGAGCCCACCATAACCTCAAAGACAGTTCTGTTCTCCAAAGAGGAACCTGGGGACACTCAGCAGTAGAAGGACAGGTAGAAACTGTCCTACATGAAAACCGACAAAAGTGGGAGATAAAAAGAAAATAGTCTGCAGCAATCTCCAGGGTCCCAAATGCTCTACCAATCAAAGGATGATTTTGGTATTTAAGTGCTTTCTTCTTTTTTTACCTACATAAACTGTGTTCGCTAAGTTCTCAGGCAGCTCTTTAGCCCAAGAAAGAGGTGTGAGATACAGGAACAATCCAAGAAGTGAGATCCTTTCCCCTCTTCCTCAAATGATCCAGCCCACGTAAGAAATTAAAACCCGTCTAATGCAAGACTCTCCATTGTACAAGCTTTATTTCTTGGAAATACCATGAGAAACAAACTAACTGAAGTAACAGGAGGACTCAAAAGTAGTTACCTACATATCTATACAGAGAGCAACTGTTAAAAATCATAGAATCATAGACTATTAAGAGGCTGCAATGGATCTTAAAAGATCATCTAGCCCCAACTCCCCTGCCATGGGCAGGGGCACCTCCCACTAGACCAGGCTGCTCAAAGCCTTATCCAACCTGGCTTTGAACACTGCCAGAGTTGGGGCATCCTCAACCTCCCCAGGCAACCTTCCATAGTCTCACCACCTCACAGTAAAGAGTTTCTTCCTAATACACAACATAAATTTCCTGTCTCTCAGTTTGTACCCAGTACTCCTTCTCCTATCCCTATAGTTCCTGGCAAAGAGTCCCTTTTCAGCTTCCCTGTAGACCACCCTCCCTTCAGATACTGAAAGGTTTTTATGAGGCCTCCATGCAACCTTCTCTTCTCTGAGAAGCCCCAACTCTCTCAGCCTGCCTCCACAGGGAAGGTGCTCCAGTCCTCTTATCAAATTTGTGGCCTCTGGATTTGCTCCAACAGTTCCACGTCCTTCTTATCATCATGTCATTTCAGAGAAGACTTCCCAACACTGCTCCCTGTAACTACCAGCCTACTCAAGCTGGTTCACAACTGGAAGGCTCTTATGAAGAAGGTATGATCATTAAAAGAGGAAACAGCAAACTCAAAATCCCCATGCCATACTTCAGATAGGTGTTAATAAAACACACTTGGAAAACTTAAGGAAAAACAGAAAAAACAAAACGTTCCTGAAAGAGGGAAGGTGTGAAGGGAACTATTACATAGCGTAAAATTAAATATATTGAGGCACTACTTTTCATTTGAACTACAACTGTTTTTTCCTAAATTTCTAAAAGTTAAATTATTCTGACTTTTCTTTGTAAAATGAATATGAGTCGCAAGGGACGTCTAAAGATCAGCTAGCCCAACTCCCTACTCAAAACAGGGACATCTTCAAAGCTAGATCAAGTTCCTGAAAGCTTTGTCTGACCAAGTTTTGAATAACTTTCAAGGGTCAAGATTTCACAGCCTTCCCAGTGAAGCATTGCAGCAGGGCAGCCACTGCTGCTGTGAATTATTTTTGCCTTGTATCCATTTAAAACTCCACTGTTACAACTTACAACTGTGGCTGTTGCCCCTTCACAGCTCAGGGACAAATCTGGCTCTGCCTTCTCTATAGGTAGTGAGATGACTGAGGTCTACCTGTATCCTTCTCTTCTCTCAGCTGAAGACATCAAGCTGCTTCAGCTTCTCCTCATACACGATTTTTCTCCAGAGCTGTCATCTTCTTTAATGGCTCACTGCTGGACTCATTCCAGTTTGGGAACACCTCTCTTATACCAGAAGAGAGTTGGAAGGGGAGGAAAGGCTACAACTCAACAGAGTGACCCAGATGTAGTCTCAGGAGTACCAAGTATCTTGTCCTTTCACCTGCTGGCTATGCCTCTGCCTATGGAGCACAGTACAGGCTTAGTCTTCACTTGGCACAATGATGCACTACTGACATGTGCTGAATTTTCTGCTCACCAGGACCTTTCATATCCTTTTCTGATCAGAAAAAAATGTACTTATCCTTTTCTTTTACCTGTATATTCAAGAGGTAACACTAATGGCCCTAAATCTTAACAAATTCATTCCCATACCACCCTTTTATCAGCCTGTCGTGCTACTACATGCATTTATTTCAACATAACACGTATCTTCCCCATAAAATCTGTGTCTCTGTATGCCCTGACACAAGCAAGTTTAATGGCTAACAGTGATACTTATCAGCCACACTTAAAACCTATTTTTAATGAAGAGTTCACCCCTCAAAGGTATAGTTTCAAGCTTTGCAAATTTATGCAGAAACAATCACTTCAACACTCAGTATTTTGTATTCTGCAGTACTTCTGCACAGCAGCAGCAGCCAAACAGCTGAGACAAAGAGAAAGCTCAGCCCTGCAGCTCCACTCACTACAGCTGGCCTCCTCTAATCTTTCCATTAACCTTTTTCCACACTGAGAAATACTGATTTTAAATACAGACAAAAGATGCACTTTATTGCAAGAACTGAGTTTCTAAGCTTGTTTAAAAGGAGATGTTGTTTGAGTATCCTTTAAGCATCTCATGGGGAAAAAAACAGTACAAATGCTTTCTTACAAACAGCCCAGTGTGGCTGATTCTTACTACCCATTCCTGATCTGCAATGCCAGGAACAAGCAGGCACAAGAGAAACACCAATGTCCTTCTCTTTGGCTACACCTTGCAGCTAAACTGTGGAAGCAAGCAGTTAAACCTCTCCCAACAGGCAAAAATGGAAGGTGAGCCACACGTCAAGAATGCAACTGGTGCCAAAAAATACTGATGCCAAAATTCCAGATTAAGGTGAACAAAGAAAAATGGTGTGTGAAAAGAGAAGAATAATTCAGCAAGTGGGCTTAAATGTAAAGGCAACTACAAAACCATGTCTGAACATAAAGTATGACAACTGAAGCCAAGTTTTCCGCTAAGCACATCAAAGTAACTACTGCCTGAGGTTTTATTTGCCAATTAAGATTTACCATCAACCTCATTTTAGTCTCAAATCTGATAGGTTTCCCTTTCAAAAGCTAGAAGCAAAGTATCCTGTGACTTTCAAGTTATCCAGTACACAGACATAAATGGAGAAAAGAGAGAAAATGCTATGTTTATTTACAGGAAACCTGCATTTCTGTAGGTGACTGGAGAAACTGACCTGTTTTGAAATTGTTTCTAAAGAAACTTGATTCCCAGAACTGGCATAATGTCATTAGTAAGTCATGCATTTTTAAAGGAGAACTACTTGTATTATATAAAATCCATCTTGCAAGGGGCCAAGGAATCTCTAAGTAAATGGGTATTTTTCAACCAGAAAGGAATTCATGTGAACTACCTAACAATAACTTCTTAACCTTTGAAAATGAAAAAGTTATCTGTTCAAAGCTATAACTAGAGAACAAAACCACAACGTCTTCTAGTAATGGCACCTTTTTTCCCATTTTACAACGCCTTAATCCACATCCAGGTTTAGAGTTCATATGCTCTAATGAATGACTACAAATTATACCAGATCACCTGAGCATGTAAGTCTGGCTAAAGAAATGCAGTTCTCAGATGCATCAGAAACCTTGCAGGCAACACGGCAGTCCTCACCCAGGGCTAAAGTTCCTGTAGCAGCTGATAAGGCCAAGACGCAGTGTCACACACCCCACAAAATGGGATGAAATAGAACAGACTGTTTATTTGTTAAAATTTGGTCTTTCAGACTTGCCTTTTACTTTATGAGTACAGTAAAAGATAATTCACTGTTCAGCAAGCCCAGGAGATACACAGAAAAAATGAAATCCAGCAATGCAGGCATTTATAACTTCATCATCACTAATGACAGTGACCCAGAGAAGAAACAACATGAAAGCTACCTTTCCTTTGAAGCTGTGAAGATACAAACTCAGGAGTTTAAGATTTGTGATCTATACTGCCAGATGGCAAAGCATCACCAAGTCCAAAAATGCCACAGTTTAACTTTCACTACTAGGCATTTTGAGCTTAAGTTACAAATTAACAACCCAGATGCAGAGTAGTATAAATTGTGCAAAGGAAATTGCTCCTGTGCTTGTCAGATGTGGGAAGCGTAACTGGGAACAGACGTGACTCAAACCACCTCGACCTTGTTGAACCTCCACATCCCTCTACCACAAGGACAATTATGAATGCCCAAAGTACCTCAGGTGGCCCTACAGGATCCAGTGTACCCCAACATCTACAACTGAACATGCCAGAACGAGGCATGCAATAGCACACAGCCGTGACAACCAAACAACAGAAACAAATAATGCAAACAAATCATTCCCTCTGAATGAGAATACAGTAGTATCCAAGTAATCAATCACTGGTCTCATACTAGTGATAACAGGGAACTTAACAAATACAGCCGCTTCTTTATAATTCTGAGGAAATCTCTGATCACCTGTTTGACAGAGACAGTTTCTTCAAGTGTCAAATCAAAAACTGAAAACTAATATATGCATAATTCTGCAAATACCTGATGTAATTCACATGCATCAAAGTTTAAATGATTCATCCTGCACAAACTTAAGAAAGCAATTATATGTATTCAAATCTCTGGAGTGTGATTTATCATACAATTTGAACAATTGAGTCCTACATTGCATCCTATATTTCTTCATAAAATAATAGCAGAACTTAGGCTGTTTCATAGAAAACTTGAACACGTTTCTTATTCAAAGACTTTCACATACAAAATCTTCAACTACATTTGATTTGGTTACAGAGAGAAAAATTACATTAAGGAAATAGATGAATTAATCTGATCCATGATGACTGAGCACTTTTTATATATCTTATATTATTCCATATAATGGAATTGACAAAGTCATTCCCTATCCATTTAAAAAATGAAAAAATTAATTATTTTTCTACTACATGTAGATTACACTGCTTGTTAAGTGGTCGCTTTAATTACGGTAACTTTTTTTTTTTTAAAAGGCAGTTCTTAACTGAAAACAATTTAGACAGATAGCAGATACACAGCTAGTGTTTCCATAGAATTCTAAACACAGATACAAGCAAAATTACAGCTACAAGGAGAAGGTAAACTAGTTTGTTACTTACAGGCTAATCTTTGTCGTGACTGTTCTGGAAGCATCCAAACTCTTCAGCTTCGAGGTGTCTAAATCAGAATTTGTCTGTCTCTCAGCCGACAGACACAGGTCTCCATTTTTAATCCCATCAGTATGCAAGAAAGCTCTTCCATCTGGACCATTACCATGCTTTACTGCCTTGGTATCATTTCTGCCTTCAGCAAACACTAAGGCATTGTCTTCTGTCTTGGCAGCCGAAGAAGCTTTGGGAGACTCCAAACTGTCTTCCCCAAAAGCCACAGGTATAGCTCCCTTTTCCACTGAAGTTCTTTTTGTTACTGGGTTAGTCTCTGGTGATGCTAAAGGTTGCCTTTTTGAAGAGTAATCTTTCACCTGACCCTTCAAACCAGTAGGGGAAATGGGTACAGAATCCGATTGATTCTTTTTATATGATCTTCTCCTCGCAGAGGTTGTGTTTGAGATCTGCTGCTTGCCCTTATCAGCTTCAGCTTTAGATGCCCCTTTGTGGGCAGATCCAACTTTTAGGTCCTGATTACTTGAGGAAGAGGAATTTCTTTCAGGAGTCTGTTGAAGAGACCTCACTTTTCGTTCAGAGTTTATTATCTTGTCTGAAAACACCTCAGAATGGGCATCATCCTCAAAAACAGATTCTTCCCTTGCAGTATTCTCAGTTTGGTTTCTCTCTCCATTTGGAATGTCACTAGATGACTGAGACTTTCTCCGTTTTCCAGATCTTTTACTAGCAGATTTTTTATCCATTGTGTCCAAATCACTACAATTTTCTTCTGATTTAAGAGTCACGGGTTCATTAAGGAGTTCTTCTGTTTTTCTTAGATAGATATCAACTGTTAACACTCTAGCAGAATATGCATGTTCACTCGCTGCAGATTCCAACCCGTATGGCAAATCCTTTGGTTTTGCATGCCCAGGCTCCTCTGATACCCACGTGTTCACAAGCTGCTTGTGACTTAAGATACTCTTCTCCAAGTCTTCACTAGACAAATTTCTCAAGCTCTGTATGAAATCTGGAGTTGTGGAATTATTTATATCTGTGACAGATTCTTTCTCCAATCCCAGTGTTTCCACATTCAGGCTGCTCTCACAGAATGAGTTTTTAATGGTTTCGCTGCTGCCGCTCCAATCTGCTGACCACTCACTGTCAGAAGAGACTCCCCTACTACTCCATTCCGAGATCGTATCGTGATACAGCGGTCTTACTTCCCCACTGAAATTATATTCCTGTGCCTCAGAAAGGGCACTTACGTTCCTCACTTGTTTCTGTACTTGAGGAGCTTCGTGTCCTTCTCTGAAGTGCCTACAGTACACTGCCTGCGCCCCGTGAGGAGAACCTGACCTCTCACCCTTATGACGTGAAGTGTGTTCTAGTGAACTTTTGACATTTTTCCTCTTCCCTGTACCAAACAAATTTCCAAGTCTTTCCAAAACAGGTTTCTTTTTATTTTCTTCTCTGGAAGAATCCGGAAGGTGTGAGGTGGACTACAAAACCAAACAAACATTTGGTTAATGTCAAAATTGTTTCTATAATACATTTGTTTGTTTTAGGATCACCTATAAATTAAAAGGACACAGTGAATGGAAACAAATGAGTTTACTGAACAATACTAGCTCTCAAAAAAAGAACAAGAACAACAAACCCCTTGAAAAACAATTAGGACTCCACGATGCTTCTGTATGTTTTGCATTTGTTTACAAGTGTGCTCATCTTGCCTTATAATGGCAGCTTGACATGTCCCAAATCTCAAACTTTTGCACAATTAGTTAACGTCACCCAAAATGTTACAGAAAAGCATCCTGGTGCCTGCAAGACTGGGGTTAAACTTCAGGGTCAAAATTTTCCTTACAAAAACAAGAGTGGGGAGTTTAACTTTCTCTCCATACTGGCTGAGTTAGTTTTCACACTTATGCAGGTAGAGAACAGTTTCAAAGGTGTAAGTTATCTTACAGTTCATACATTTCTCATTAATGAAGTTCAGTAAATACTTGGCTTGTGTTTTGGGTTAAAAGCCCCATAACTATAAAAGCCACTGCATCACTCAGCTAGCATTACTGGGTCAAATACTGCCCTGGATTACTCTCGGTAAAGTTCTGCCTTATAACTTCTAATTAACATGGTAAACAGGAAACACGCAACAGCACCGCCGAGTACACATGCATATTTGCATTTTAATACATTAGCTCTTTTTTTACATGCCGGTACGATGAATACTTGTTTTGAGACGTCTATTTCAAAACACCGCGAGTATTTTCTACCCCGGCGCACCAGACCCCTCGAGGAGAGCGGGTTCCCTGGGCAGCACGGACCCTGCTCCGACAGTTTCCGACTTATTCCTTGCTGCAGACGCCCAGCTCGCCTGCCCCTGCCCAGCGCACTGCCAGGGGCCGGCGTCCCCCGCAACGCCCAGCGCGGGCCGGCGCTGAAGCCCCCGCGCCCTCCGATTCCTTCCCAGCAGGTACGGCTGCGGAGAACCGGCCCAGCACCACCTCACGTGGAGTCACGGCCCCCGTCCCGCGCGCTACCAGGAGGGTGAAGCCGCCTGAGGCTGCCACTATCCTGCCCCGTCCCAAAACGGGATAAGCAATAGGAAGGTGCCGAGGTGGGCTTTACCCGCCGCCGGCCGCGCCGCATCGTCGCCTC
>VXBB01013169.1:616460-631276 GCA_013399915.1 Illadopsis cleaveri
TGGGGAACCGGCTCGTCCCCGCACGGCACGACGGCTGCGGGGCAGCGGAGCGTGTGGAGCGTTCGTGATCCGGACCCCCCGCGATGCCGGCCGCTCGGAGGTGCCGGTAGCAGGCGTGGCTTTCCCCCAAGCCCGGGAAGTGTGCGGAGACCGGCATCGCCCGGCCGCCGGGGCCCCCGTGGGACATCTGGGTTCAAAGCCCTGCGGGGAGATGAACCCGCATCTTCCACCGCGCCCCAGCGGGTGCGGCTGGTTGCCGTCTGTGCTGCCTGACTGTGCCGGCCCTGCCTGGCCGCCGCGAGCCGGGGACACGGCTGCAGGCGGCCGGGGCTCCCCCGCCTGCCCCTGGCCGGACCGGCGTGAGAGTGACTCCGCGGCCAAATGGTGCCGGCGCCCTCCCCGGGCGCTCAATTAGTACTTAATGTTTAATGAATGCTCAACTAGTCCTCTTCTAATTAACACTTAATGACTTATATGAAGTGGAACAGCTTCAACAGGAGGGACCACGCAAATCTCACCTCGGAGCGTCTGAGGACCCAGCGCGGAGGCGAGGAAGACACCAGGTCAACCCGCCTGCAGCTGGCCGGGGTGCCCGGCCTGCGGTGTGTCTGGCCCTTTGGCTATTGAAGAAAATAAGGACCTTTTTTTATGGAGTCACTTCCTCCTTCAGCTGGGAAAGTGTTAAGTTAGTTATTTTTTCTTAAGCAACAGCCTACACAACAGTCTTGGCTCAGGAGAGACACACAGAACCTACCTTAACGCCAGTGAATGTGCAGCAGCAAGGCATGCCAAAGCAAATAAAAAATACCAAAACACATGAAAATCACAGAGCCTAAACTGGGGAAGAGGTAGAGTTGACTTATACTGCAACCTAACAGAAATCCATGGGACCCTTGTCTTTGCCTACCTCCCTCAACCAATGTCACTCATTCAGCTGATAAGCAGCTGTACCACCAACCAAGACACAGTGATCTTCCACCAGTGGCCTTCAAATGGGCAAGTCTATGGTCATTACCTTAAGCTCAAGTTTTTGTATTGTTGGGGTTTAGGTTTTATTAGACAGTGAAATAATTTACAAATGAGAAAGCTGATGCATATCTTTTCCCCCTCCCTTTGAGGACTTTTTTCATCCAGTAGAACCAAAACAATTAAGTAAAGAGCACCATTAAGAGCTGCATTAAGTTCATACAGCTCAGACAAGTAAAGTGCTTTAGTGATAACAAAACCAACTATAAATTTCCCTATCAGATGCAACAATCATGAGTAATGCAGCCCAATTATTAATTTCTTATTCTGTGCATGTATTGCCAGTACTAACTAATTATAGGGAAAGAACAAGATGACAATAAAGAACATTGCTAGCTAAAATAAGCAAAAAAATAAAATTTTTACACTTAATGCAAGCCCATAAGGAATGATACTGATTTATCTGAAAATTCATAATAACTGCAAGTGTGAGGAGGATGACTATATTGCTCATGATAAAAACTGTTGGAACACCAAAACAGGAGAAATTTAACTTTATTATGGTGTCAACCAGCATATTAATATTTGGATGGAAACAGCTGTCAGTCTTCTAAAGTAGTTGGGACTACATTATCAACCTGACCATCATTATTACACTTGCTGTCAAGTTTTTAGTTTGCAAGATTACACATGGAAAAATTAGTTATTTGAACTGGGGATCTGGATTTCTCTCTTCCCAGCCACTGATTTTCATAAAGTCCATGGGAACTTAATTATCATTGAGACGTCTCCCCCTTTCAAATGTAGTTTAAACTACAACCAGCAAGTTCAAAAGGTGTTGAATGGAAGTGAGGAGGGACAGCCAGCCAGTCCAGTCACATAAGCCTTGTTTCCTCGGGGAACGAGGCTAAAGATTTTTCCTTGATCCTGAAATAGCTGCCCTATGTAAACTGTTTTGAAGTAATTTCTTCATACAAAGTACCTTAATTATATACAGCTCTTTCAAAACACATAAAAGACCAGGTACTTGCCCTGAAGAGCTTGTATTTTAAGTCAGATAAATGTAGGTGAGCCAGTATTGCCAGTGCAATAGGGCACAGAGACCGAGCTTCTCAAGGGACTCCCAAGTGGGACCCAGCCTGCCAGAGCACAGCACGGGAATGTTTGACTTCCAGGCCACTGAACAGAAATGTTTGATTTCAGAAGGCAAGAAGTACCCTTGCTCTGCAGATCAAGCTTCTTCAATGTGCTTATGCTGAAGCATTGTTACTCTTAAAGCATTAGCTGCTTGAGAAATACCTGATCAAAGGCATTGGCAACTGAAAAATCTAGAGGACCTGCCTATCCATTCCTTGGACAGTGTGGAGGAAGATATTTCAAGCACTCTGCATGAACCTTGAAAGCCATTTCTGATCTGAAAGCAAAATGCTGCTGCCTTCTTAACCAAGAAATGTAAATATTGTTTGTATTTATATTCATACCTGTTTATGCTAGCATTAAAATATTTCCTCTGTTTCTGGCTGGGTTTTTTTTCTCATTAGCTAATGCAAGTTGCCACAGCCAAACCCCTAATTTAACAGTGCAATTAAACATGTGCTTTGCTGGTCTCCAGTGAAAAGAGAGCATGAGCTACTATGATCTGTTGAATCAAAACTTCAGGATGTGTCTTGAGGGATCAGTTGAATGTTATTTTCTTAGATGAGTTCACCTGAGTCAGCTGAACATAAATGAAAACACTTCTTAGAGCACACATTAGAGAAAAAGCAGTATCTTTACTAGTCATTAGCAACTTTGTGGTAACTAATAGATGGTAATATCTAGTGTGGACAGTTCTTTAATTTAAACATTTATTTTCCAGCATATGTTCATCTTCAGAGGGGAAAAAAGCAACAAACCATTTAGCAAAGAGTAAGTTTGAGCTTTTTCATTCATCAGAAGGTCATAAATAACTGGATTTCAAGTAACATGAAAACTACTGAGACCCTTCTATCTTCGACAATTCTGATAGTGTAGGACCCTTACAAATTCACACTGGAAAGCCAGTAATGTCAAGTATCTTTAAATCACTTTAAATCACACTATTGTAATTCACCTAACCATGAGAAACAGAAAGCCTTGAAGTTCTAGCAGTCACATGACATCCTAAAAAGTGCTTTAGCCAGAAACATTTAAATAAATAAACTATTACTCTTCAGGCTTTGACATTCTGCAGAGACTGACACTCAAATATCGCACACTAACAGTGCTGAGCTTTGTGAGGCTGAAAATTGCTGTGGAGTATTACTGGCTCAACGTGCTGTCAAAATACTAGTAGAAAAACTGGAAGGAACAATGTACAAATCAAAGCTGAGAGAGAGAAAAGTCTGAGAAGCACAAGACCCATTCGAGTCCTCGAGTCCTACACAGAGAAGTTTTCATGCTGTTCTACAGGTGAGTGCCACAGCAACTGGCAGAGAGAGAGGAGTGAGTTGCAGGTGGAAATGAAGGCTTGGTGCTTATGTTCTTCTTTTAAAGGCATGGGGGGAAAATATACTTAACAAAACATTTGGCCTGAGCCAATTCTTGTTGTGATTCACTGAAGAGAAAAAAAGCAGTTAAGTTTAACTTAACTTATATTTTAAGTTAACCTAAATGATTTCTAAACTTAACTAGTTTAACTGACCTTGCTGTCAATCAAATGGATTTAAATTACTTCAATTCACTATACTCATTGTTCATTGTTTATGCTGACCCTTCACAAAGACACAAAGGGGGGGCTGCTACTAGAAAAATATCTTATGTTATTTTAACTCCCAAACTGTCTTCTTCCGAATACCAAGAGTTTAGCATATACTCTTTAAACTTTTTTAGTATCACTTCTAAGTATACCATGTTCCAGGTTGACAGTGTCCTCTTCAGAGTCAGCAAAAAAAACACACTTTAAATTTAACAAGTCCACTCTAGCATGGAATTCACTCCCTGCCTCTTCCAGCTCTTTGCCTGCTAATGCAGATAGAGGATATAAACAGCAATTACTGGATTTTAAACAATTTCATCTTTACCTGAGCAATTTGTGCAGAGAATGCATTTATTTAGATTTAGGAACTTACCTGAATAAGCAAGGGGCTTGCTAATAAGCTGATAAGCAAGGGGTGAGACTTGAGCAGAGTGAAGTGAAACAAACGTAAGTTTTCTTAATAATCATATTTTTACACATACTGTATTTTCTAGTAAGTCAGGATATTTTAGTGACACATTTCATATCTTCAAGAGAACAGGACCTGTCTGCTTACAATTTATCTTTTCATTGTAAAAGTAAATTTTTAGTTCAAATGTACATTGAAAATTGACTATTTTGCAACAGCATATAGATTAATGAAACTAACAAGCCTGCATGTTTAATGGATTTTTTGGAAAGAAAACAATAAGCTCAAGAAGTGTAGACGTATATATAAAATATTTTATCTCATATTGTTTCTTAGGTGACAAACAGTGAGATTTAGATTTTGGATGTATTAGAAAAGAACAGCAAAACTGAAAGGAGCAAATCACGCACAATCAAATGAATGGAAATCTTTAAAAAAACCTCAGGAAAAACAAAGAAGCATTGATAAAATTAAACAGATCCTTACATGAGTATTTAGGAGAGGAGAGGAGGGAGATAAATAAGAACAGGCATGTCAGAAAAGGCATGTCTGCTCCCATCTCCTCTTCCCCAGAGCTAGTTATTTCCATAAACCAGAATCCTTCCCCCCTCCCCTTCTGTCAAGAGGAGCATCTGTCGGTTAAAAATGCTCAATAAAACTAATGGAGATCAGTTGATTTTATGATTTAAAAAAACTCCTGTGTATTAACATGAAGATTTCTGGTGGGGTTTAAGAAGGGAATAAAAGAGAGTGTTGTTTGCCTTACCATGATGATGATAATTCTTTCTGCTGTTTACAGAAGAATAAACAAACTATCGTGTGTGAGATGCAGTCCTGTGTGCCACTAACCAAACCCTTTTTCTTAGCAATCCTCCCACGCTTTAACCCCTTCTTTCTTCTGGCAGCACTCAGGTAAAAAACAAGCAAAAAAAAAAGGAAGTAATATCTGACTTGAGCCTTTCCAACTGATAAGTCATTTGGCAGACAAATTAGAACTATGAAAGGGGCTCAATTAGAGGATAAGAGAAAGAACTGCAGAAGGGTGGCAGCAAGTCCTTCAGTAAGCAGCTCTGCAGAAGCAGAGAACATGTTGCGAAGAACTACAAAGTTAGTGTTGGGCAAACGCCTTACGTGTATTAATTAACGTGCAATAGCAGAGTGTAGAGATGCAACAGTAGGAGAAAATATACCACACACGTTGGTTCTCACAGACCTGGTTACTGTTTTCCGATTCAAATTTGGGATGGCTGAAGAAAAAAAAAAAAATTACCTGTGCCTTTATGCAGAGACTGATTTACACTGGTATCCTTGGTTCTTCACCTTCCTAGGTTGGTGTGTTAAATCTGTATTTTTCAAGCTGTTTATGGTAAAATGGTACTAAAAAGGGGCTTGAAAAAGCAGAAAAGAACTAGCACCAAAAGCAGGAGCAGGGATTATTCAACAATAAATAACTGAGAGAATATTTAAACTCTCCTGAACCTGAAAGACATCCAGAAAAAAAATTATCTGCAAAGAAGTAGCATTAACATAACTGATTGCACTTGCAAATCTTTGTGTTTCAGTACAAGAGAAAGTGAGGAAGTTTGATATGAGTTAGCCTCACATCTTCACTCTCAGGATTTTGAATCTTGCTGCTGGGTCAGAGCTTTATCATTAGATAATATTAGTGTAAAGATTCATCAAAACTACCTCTTTCAAAGTAAAGAATGGAAATAAACATATGTATATTTTGTTCTAAGAGATAGGAGCTTGAAAGTACTTTTTCTGTTAAGCAATAAAGGATAAATGGCAAAAACATTTTGGAGAGGAAGAGTGTGGCTTGGAGTTACTTTTAAGTCTCCCCTAATCAGAAGCCACAACTAACAAATGTAAACCCTTTCCTCTTTTCATTTCTGAATGCAATTCACAATGATAAAGAACCTATTACGTAAGTGGCTTTGATTTAGCAGGTCTCTTTCTTCTACGCTTGTGGGTCTCTCTTCTGTTTTGTGAAAGCGTAACAGTGTCCTGTCACTAACTCTAGATGGTATATACTGGTTAGTATAGTTTTAACATAAATTGTCTAATTTGAGATCTATAGCTTACTGCAACATTTACACCTTTTAGATGAAGTATTTGTGTATAGCTACCAGAGACAAGAAATAAGATTCTTTTTCTGCAAACCTAAGAGTATCTGTACCACAGACTAAGCAATCAGTCTCTGGAAATCAGCTCTTTCTTAAGCATCACCAGTCTTCATCTCTTCCCTATGCTTTCACACAAAATTGTGGCTGTCAATAGGAGCTCAGTAGTCTAGAAAGTCTATGGTACTTTGGAAGGTCTTGCAGCATTACATTAAATGATTATAGGGCAAAAAGGAAATAATCCCACGGAGCCACATATCAGTCTTTGCCAAGCAGGGCACTGATGTGGCTATTCTGTGCTGGTTAACAGAACTGGCTTTCCCTGGGCATCTCTACATGACACCGCACGTGGCCTTGCCTCGACTCCTGCCTACATTTTTGGGTGCCACAAGGTAACAAGGATATTAAGCTGCTAGAAAGCTTCCAAAGGACGGTTACAAAGATGGTGAAGGATCTTGAGAAGCCATATGAGGAGTGGCTGAGGTCACTTGGTCTGTTCAGCCTGGAGAAGGGGAGACTACAAATGGAAAACTAAAAACCTTTTGCTAGCAACACAGGGACTTTCCCAGGTCAGGCACAGTAGAATAGAAGCTGTCACAGGGCAAGAGGCAGAAAGCCATCCTTGTGAGCACTGTATTGCTAAGGTGAGGCTGTTAAGGTGTGAAAGAATAAAGACAGTAAACGGACTGCAAATTGGACTGCTAATTTCATCAAAGCCAAATTTCATAAACAACATAGTGAACTACATGTTTAACATGCTGGCTTTGGAAAGTTGATGTGATGGTCCTGTGACAGAAAAAAATTACTGTATGGTTCTGATTCTGAAAACCATTTAGCAGGATGAAAAATGACAATATTTAATCAAACTGTATTTAAGTATGAAATTAATGTAGTCTCTCTTCTCCACGGAAGCTCTCATTAAATAGATTAAAATCATCTGATGTAAATCCTATTACACATTATACCGGGGTATAATTTAGTACCTTTAAACTGAAATGTGTCTCAAGTCAGCCCCCCAACGTCAAGGTGCCCAACAGAGCGGCTGTTCTGGAAAATTTGGCTTTGTTAGCCTGTGTGCTTCAAAGAGCCCTTTTATGAAATGTGTGAAGTGTTTACACTCCTTGATAACTTCTCTGATGTCCAGATTTTCCATCATGTACAAATGAAGAGTTTTAAGTACAAGGAACTATTATTACAAAAATATCTTAGCCTGACTTCATAAACATTGGCTGGATACCTCATCTTACATCTGAATTACAGTATTATAACTTAGCATTTATTCCAAATAACAGCATTCACCTAAGGCTTCCGGAATTCACTGAAATTATTTCTTACAATAATTATTGCAGAGAACTGTCTCAATATTGGTTAGAATAAACTTTATAAAACCAGTATGAAGAAAGTAGGAATGACTCCAAAACCACTGGTTCCCTACAGTGTTGTGGGCAAAAATGTAAATCAAGTGGAATTTTCCTTCAAACTCTTTGCTTATTACAATTACTTCCATATCGCAATATTCTCCATTAAGCAAGAGAAACTTCTAAGAGGAAATGTTCTCATGAAATGCAGTTTTATTCTTAGGTGTGTTTATTTTAGGCTCCAAACAGAACTAATTAATGTAGAAAGCATTAAAGTAGACAATATGTCTGTCTAGAAAACAGATACATTATTACACCTGAAGAAGAAAGGGAGATACATGTTTTCCTGCTATTATGGATGAATTACTACAGTCATGCTGCATTATGCTACTGTGCACTCAAACTGCTAAATGTTAGCTACTAAAGAGATACAACTACAGCAGCATTTAAATCACACAACTATTATTGGTGGATAATTGGATGAAATTTCTAATTCCTACTTGGTATTAAAAAAACCTACACCATGTCTAATAATATATTTTGCTGATTGACAATAACGCAAGAGGGAATTAGATCGAACTGGATGAAACCGTACAGTGCAGAAATACCCAGATTTCCAGGAAATGTCAAGAAATACACAGTTATTGATTCTGCACTTGAATTCCTGAAGTTGTTCGTTTGGATATAGGCCAATCCAACATACTCTATGACTGGCTTTGGTGTCTTAAAACAATAGATTTGACAATGGTACTTTCAAAGCTAACGCTGAAAAGTATCATGACTAGCCACAGTTTTAGCTACATCAGTTCTTGTGTTGGGCTCAAACTATTTTAGATACTTTCTAAATAAATTATAGCAAAACCACTCCATGAGCAGCTCCTGGAGTTCCCTTTGCATAAACGCACTCCATTATTTGTTGGTGCTTTGGAATGCAGGAGGGAGGTGGTTGTGGACCATTAAAGCCTGGTAGCCAACAAGTGTTTCCTGTATGCAGAAGGCAGGCATGAGTCTTCTCTCCTGCTCCTAATCTACCGCTTCCCTCCCACGCCTTCTTGGCACCTGTTTGGAAAGGCTGGGAATACAAATCTCTCCTACTCTGTATGGTTTGTCTCTAGCTACCTACCCTTTTCCTCTGCAGGTGACTCCATCGTCTGTCTCTTCTGCAGCTCAGGCTTTCCCAGCCGGCCACACGGTGAACCTGACAAGGCTCTTCAGTTTCTCAGCCATGCACAAGGCTCTGAACAGCAGCCAGCAACAAGCAGGGGGAGCTTCTCTTTTGCTTGGCAGACACTTGGGAAAAAACCCTCACGAACTGTCTACGCATCTCCCGTATTTGGAAAGTGGGAGTCTTTTTCAGGTCCAAGAGTCAGAAATTTATCTAATAAAAACTGTCTGACACACCAGATAAAAAACATACCCTTGGTGTTTCCAGAAGCAAAACCATCAACACTCCCCCGGAGAAGAGGGAGGGGAAATACCCAGAATTATCTCTGATGAGTCTTTTAAAATCATAAATTTCTCTAGACGAAATACAAAAAAACTAAATGGATCTTGATATTCTTTTTATTTGAACTCCGGTTGCTGAACATTTATGGTGTGGTTTGTCTGATTTTTCAGACTTTTCAAAAGCTAAATTTTTAAATCTCTATTTTCCTCTGAGACAATTAATCTCTCTCTTTTTTTTTTTTCCCCCGAGCAAATATACCCTAGAAAGCAAATTGGTAAAAGGAAAGGAAAAAAAAATAAAGGAGGGGGAGGAGAATTGCAAAAATAGAAGAGGAAAAGAAGATAAATTTTCATTTGCACATTGTAAGATATGACTCAGAGGAAATTACGATGTCAAAGTTCCATCATAAAAAAGCAGTTTGTAGTAGAAAATGTTACACTGTCTTTAAATCTTTAGATATTATTTGTTACCTCGACAAACTGAAAACTTATCTGGTGAATGTTACCCACTGCAATATTGAAAATTATATGAAAAATACTAGTTTGTAGGAATGGTAGATTTCTTTTACAATCCCTAAATTTTATTCAAACAGTAAGTTAAGCAGTTTGTTTTTTTAAGTGGATCATGCTTTGCTTTTGCAGATCTTGAGCCATGGAAGGTCAAGTGCTTGTTTTAAAGAGGTAAGTGAAGAAGCATTCCAGCTTATTCACTCTAATTCAGTTCTTGAGACAATAAAACCAGAAAGATGAAGTTTTTCATGACTACCCTCTTCAAACCCATTATTACACTGCAGTTGGCACTACAGAGCAATAAATTACACATATATGTATGCATATACACCTTCCTAATTGTCATACGCATTATGTAGCTTAAAAAGTGGCAAAAGCCTGGTCAGGAGGAATGGTCTATTAGCAAAAGCTTTGTGTCGCAATCTCCTCAGATCTGAGGGTGCCCAGGTGTACTGTGAGCCACCTGGTCACGTAGCATGGCAAAATGGAAAGAGGGCCACACCCAAGGAGAGAGCAGAGCTAGCTGCCAAGGTCCTGAAAACCATTCCAACACATTGCACAAGTGTGGAAACAGTACAAGAAAAGCATGATGCAGTACGAGTCCTCAGCCCTTCACACTGCAGATCACTGCACAGCAGCCCAGTGTGGAGGCCAGAAACAAACCCCTGGTGATTCAAAGAGCAATTTCACAGGACTGTACTCACCAAGGGAAAGAGAAGGGAGGAGTATACCCTTGGGAAGAAAGCAGTAAAGTGCTGGGTGTCATCCTAAGGAAAAGTTACATACTAGCATAAGTAACACCTGTGAAATGTTGAAATGCTATGTAGCTGCATGTTTGGCACAATGATACACAGAGGTGGGGCAGATAAAGGATGGTCACTGATAATACCAGACTGCCTGGTGTACACTCCCATGTCACCATTACCAGAGTCATTATGTACTGTCAATGCTTGATCATTGATGACAGACCTCCTAAATAATTTGCAATGCATGAAGGGTTCATTGCCTTCCCTGGGCAATACCACACTGAGTATGTGGCTGTCCACATTATCTCATTGGTGCAAAGTGCAGACGTGTGCTGGTTTGATAGACCTTTTATTTTGTCCCTGCTTGGGAGACTGTGGTTTATTCAGCAGCCCAGCCCTGAAGACCTCAGCACTATCACATTCCAGCACCACTGCTCACATGACTTTAGGCCATCATTAATCCTCTCTAAAAGAAACACATTTTCATCCACTGCTTCCACTAAATTTGTTCACAACATTACATGCAGCATGCAATAACTCAGATGAAATTCAATTCCAAACACAGCTGAATATGAATACTATTCAGGATTCAGATCAAATGTGGAGTTGAACATAACCTTTTTATACTTCACCTGCATCAAGGTGAATGTATTGAATTGCTCGGAAGGAGAGTTGTCCAAGTGACAGCTGTCTTAAGTTGCCAGCCAAGAATAAATGCATGCAAGTTGTCTGACACAAGTTGAAGTTTGTTTGGGTTTTTTTAACTGTACATATAAAACCCCAACAATCTCCTCAATAAACTTTGTGAGTACTTGAAAGATGTCTATAAGATTAAGCATTTACTGGTATCCCTGCCTTCAAATATATTCTAAAGGGGTGAAGGGAGCTTTCTTGACTCAGTACATCCACTGCCATCTTGAATGCCAAAGTATTAGACTACAACACAGATTCCTCCTGCACCAATATTCCAGGACCTATGTTCCTTCTATGAAAATGATACCTAACTCCATGCCATCTTCCCTCCTGTGTTTTGCCCTTCTCTAAGGGCCATGTTCGTTGTCAGCTGTGGTCCTGTACACCTACAATCAACCACAGCTTAGATGCTCTCCTACTAATCTCACCAAAAAGCAGCAGAAATACAAGAGAAAAGGATGTTTTCAAGGTCTCTCTGAACGAGCCACAAGAAAGGGACATAACCTGATCTAGATGTTATTTTTAGGAAATAAGAGAGTTGGTGCCTTAAGCCATGTTGGAAACAGCAAAATGAAAACCTTTGTAAATTAATACTGAAATGAATTTGTGATTCAAATGGGGATAAGAGGAATAATAAGCTGGGTATATGGAAAAAAAAGTTAACCGACAAGGAAATTGCCATGATGCCATCAGTCTAGTCAGCAGCACAGTATTTTATTAAGCAGAGAAGTAATTTTGTTGAGCAATACCCAGAGAGGTTTTGTCATGGATAGCTGAGAACCTCGCTTGTGCTGTAATTAGCCATAGATTTCCAGACTTTTTGGAAGACAAAAGGATAAGTATGTCTTCAGTGGGCTAAAGCCAAATCACAATAATCAGATAGTTTTGTAGTGGACCTGATGCCCAAACTTTTTGACATTAGGACTTCTCAGAATTTTGGTTCTCTGCCTACACAGTGAGTATGACACTGCATGTATATATAGTTGCTTGATTCTTCTGTCTTCACTGTTAGCAAATATGGCTGAATTGAGGACACTTGTCAGCTTCTTCTGTTAAAGAATCATATCTTTGTATCCAGAACATCTCTGCTGCAGTGTTATGAATGCTTGCTGTGTCCTGGGAAACCTGGGCAGAATGATGTCTGTCCAAAGGTTCCCACCATTATAGATACTCTAAACTAAGGAATCCTTAATTCTGTCGTGTGTCTCAGACAGATCAATCATGTTAGAAAGGCAATTCTACTATGAATCACTTACTTTTTTAGGAATCCAAATATCAGAACTGTAGTTCTTTAAGCAGAGACATAAAATAAACCTGACTTACAGCAGAATCCTATAAGAGCACAAACCTTTTATCATGTAACTGAAAGCATTTAAATGACAGAAACTGTTTATTCAGTATTCTGAACACTCCTACTTCCACTTTTGGGTTAGCTTTCTTTCCTATATGCTGTGAATTTAACCTATAAATAACTAATTGTTCTTGCTTTGGCGTTTTAGCTTCCTTTTGTGCCATCTTTTTGATCTCTCCTCTCTAGTAGCCCTCTTGTCCCCTCCTCCCTCCTCCTATCGAGTCCTTAACAAAGAACAGACACAGGTAAAGTAATGGATGTGCAATTATCACAGCCCAAAGCAAACGGGCTTGATGTACACAAATTCCTATCACATTTTTCTTTATCTTTTTCCATAAAAACAGACAGGGTATCTAGGTTCTATCAGCGCAATAAGCTTTACCAATGCTGATTTACAACTACAGCTGGCTGCCCAAGTGTCCTGATTGAGCATTCCTACAGGTACAACAGCATCCAGGCACTATTAAAAGTAAATTGCTACTTCTTTATTTTTAAATGTTAATGTTGAGACAGGTCTATGCTAAAGGACAGCACCATATGTTATTAAAATCGAAAGAATTAACAAAAGCATAGTGCAGTCCTCCACTCTTACTCAGTGCAGTTCTTTAAGAAGAGCTCACCTACATCTGGGTTCTTGCTGGCATGTGGTATTACACAAAGACTATCTGGACATGCTGGGGTTAATTTTGCTTTGTTTCCATGATCCTGAGCACCCCTTTCAGTTAAATATGCTTATGGTAGTCAACACTGCCATTATGTCTCTGTAGGCCATGCTCTTAAATATTCTTGCTGCAGAAAAAGCTTTGATAGAAATTATATTCAAATTATTCCCCCTGTGCTTTGTGGGTTTTAACATTTGCCATGCTATTTCAGTTTACTGGTTTATGACACTTCTCACCAAACACTGTGGATGAGTAATTTAACATACAGTGGCTTCTTGGAACACAAGTGTTTGTGGGAGACATCGCTGTGACTTAAATTATCAGCATTTAAATTCTGTCCCAGTTCTGCATTTCCTGGCTTCCATAATGATTTCAGTACTCTCTAAACTCTGGTTTTTTCTTTCTGTTTATGGTGATGTTGTGTTTTAAATTATGAATTGCATATTTATCAACTAAATAAATCTGAAAAAATACTTTTGCATTAAATATATTATACTATTGCAAAACAGAGCATGACTCAGAGCTAAACATCTTAAAAAACTCTAAAAGTTTAAGGGACAGAGCAAATTAAATATTTGTTAGGTGTATAAATGCTTTGTCAACCCTATAAGAAATGCTGGTATGGCCAGGACAAAATGAAGCATTCTTTTTCCCTTCCCACATTTCTCCACCCTACTCAACTGGTTTGGTTTGAGAATTTGATTACTTTCCCCCCATGAATTTCAAAGTAAAGACTTCAGTGTTCTTCTATAAACACCACTTTCTTGCCCAAATCACATCATGGTTGCAGCCAAAGAATAGGAACAAATTGTGTTGAAACAATAAAAGGAAAAAAAAACCCCTGACTTAGGTAATCCAGTATAGCATTCTCATATTTTCCTATACATTTTAAAACATAATAAGGAATTACTGTGCAGGTCAGCACAATAGCATCCTATTAAGAGCCATACAGACAATGAATAATGTAGCTGTTCTGAGTGCTGTTAAAGAATTCTCATGTGATCCATGCTCCATCACATCTGTTCTTTTTCCATTCTCTCTATGTACTGTTTTCTTCAACTGATACAAATACATCAGGACAGCAATCCCAAAGCCATGCCTTATGAATAAAATCCCCCAAATTTTCATATCTACATTTAAATATACACCCATACATACGTATATATCTGTATATGTTTATAAATAAAAAATGTAAATAAAATTACTATACTTCTTTTAGCCTATAAAATATTTATTACTGTATTTTTGATTGATTTAAATAAATGAAATGTATCTATTCATATGTCCCATAAATTAGTGAACCAGAGGCACATCACATTTAGGTAACTCTCATAAACCTGTCTATATAAGGAACTTAAAAGTTATACTTTAAATTTAAAACATGGGAAGCTACTCTTTCCTCTGTAGGGATGATAATGGGGAGCAACATGATGAAATGCCTTAGCAGAGTGATCACAGCTATGAGTAACTGAAAAGGGAGTAAGAGAATGCTGGCTTTGTGTAGGGATTTTCAAGGGATTTTGAATCTATGTCAATTAGCAAGGGGGAATTCCTAGTAGAAAAAAAATAAAAAGGAAGAAAAGAAAGAAAAAAGGAAAGGAAAATTATTCAGTTGCTTAAGCCTGGGAGGAAGGTGGAAAGTGTTACCATTATTTCAGGGAAACAAGTTACACTTGGGGAAGGATGGTGGCTAGAACCACCACTTGGTAGCAAATGACCTGTCTGTACTGAACCACACGCTTTGTGAGACATACAACCACCCTCACTGACCCTTTCCCACACAAGGAATAACAGTAATTTTACCAGGTAAGGAACACAATAGTTATACCAAAGAAG
>VXBB01013169.1:631367-667541 GCA_013399915.1 Illadopsis cleaveri
AAAAAAAAAAAAGTGAGCGTAAGTGTAATTAAGCAGATAGAAACTCTGGCAAGAACCCAGACATGCAGCACAGCACTGAGCAGGCTTTTTTCCTCTCTTTTTCCAGGTAATACAATAAAAATTTGTCCTGCTGCAACATTTAATGAGCTGGAAAGATATAACCTATTCCAAACAGCTGAGGGAGGACCTATCTAGATTGTAAAGGAAAACAAAACAAAACCAAGGAGAAACCCAGCCTCACCTAGGCCTCTCTTAGATGACTGCCTTCCTATAACTCCCCTTCACTTCAAAAGAAAAAGATGCTTCAGTGTCATACAATTTCCCCTCCTTTTCCCCCTTCAGTCTTTGCACAGGGCAGGTTTGTGTTCTCCTGAAATTGTGGGGGTTTCTTCTCCTTTGAGAAAACTGACACCAGCAAATATTCTCAACCTACTAATGAATGACTCATTTTGTAGGACTTTGGCTACCAGGTTTTGTTTAGTTTTCTGATTCCAAGCTGGAGAAGGAGGCCTTCTCTTCTTTAGGTCTCAAATTCTGGGAGGAGATTGGTTAACCATGAAAGGCCTTATCTATTAAAAATTGGGGTGAACCTTAAGGCAACGACTTATTCTCCTCTAGACAGGTTCCTCTCACCTATCCATGAACAGGTAATTTTGTTGTCTGTTACTTTGGAAAGTGACTCACCTGCTTTTTCACTTACTTGGTATGGAAGTTTGTCAACTGACAGTATAAAATGCTTTGTTTCTACCATTTAAACATCACTCTTGGAGGTAATTTACTAACCCCATGGATTCCAAACAGACTTTAGATTTTGTTACTTCTTGACAAAATAAAACACTGTAAGAAGAAGCAGTATGATGAGCTAGGCTGAATGTCTCGCTAACATTTCTCTGAGCAAGGTGGACAGAAATTAAAGAAGCAGATGAGGAATCCTAACATGAAAATATCTTAGACCTTGATGAACTATCATCTTGAGAAATTACTTAAAAGAGCATGAGGAATTAGGGATCTGCATATCTGCTGTCTCAGGAATATGGCAAAGGCAGTGATAGAATAAACTCATTTAATCCAGTAATTTGACACAGAATCAAAATGGGCTTCCATAGCCACGCCTGGATGTTAGAAGTACTCCACCCAGTTTCCTTCGATGAATATTCATAGCATAGAACTGAATCTTTGTGTGAAAGGCAGTGGCTGTCTTCAGGTAGCAAGTAGGTGTGAGAACTCTTATCTAGATGGAGAATCCTGAGAAACCTTTAGACAGGTAGCTAGTTATAAATCTGAAAATATGACTAATCAACACCTCAATATAAGAGTAGAGACAGCATTAGAGCACACAGATGTGACTTAGAAAAAAAAGATGCTGAAGCCGAAGTATCTCGCATGGAATTTAAAGTCTAGATTTTTGTAATCATTATTCCTAATGCACCGGAAATATACAAATAATGAAGCATTAAGAACTCTATTTTCATTCACTCATTTTACTATCAGCAGAAGCCAACCTAAATTTGAAATTGTTCTCTAGAGGAATAAATGCCTTCCAGTGTAACTATACAGAAACCTGTCAGCTTAACACCTGTTTGTCTTTAACTACATAATTGAAGGTCATTTGAGTTTGCCATAGCACAGGTAGGACTCCTTCACCCTTGGTATCAGTATTCCGTCACTGCTGAAGCTGCATGAATGCAAAATACACATTTTATCTGTGATTTGGCTCTCAAATTGAATTATTATTGATCCAGAGAGAATGAAATGAATCGATCATTCAGGAAGTTGTTTCTTCATTTGTGGTGAGAACCCTGGCCACACTGTTTTATTAATAAGTCTAAAAGATATAAAAAACAGATAATAAAATCCTGGCCACAGCTACCTACTTCATGCAGTATAGGCTATATGACAGCTCAAGCAATCCTAAATGTGAATCCACACAGATATTCTAAATATAAACAGGAATCTAAGAAAGCTATTTTCCCTTCACTTGCAAACAAACTCAAGGCTATCAAATGCTCCTATTTAGCTTCAATTGGCAAAACTGGAAAATGTAACCAGTGATGTAATCCATTATTTGGGAAACAGAATAAGCTGAGTTTTAGAAAATAGAAATAGTGTATTTTGTGGATCTGGCATCTAGAAATTATTTCTGAGAGCTTTTTAATATTTAATATTGAGTTATCAACTGTCTATTTGCCAAAATACCAAAAGAGAAACAGCTAATCTCCAATTTCATGAAACATATGTTTTGCACATTAAATAGCATGGGACTAGAAAAGTCAAGAATCACACAGGATCACAGAATATTCTGAGTTAGAAGGGACCCACAAGGATAATCAAGGCCAACTTTTAAGTGAATGGCCTATAAGGGGATCAAACCCCAAAATGAAACATATACTCAAATTTGTATGACTTTTAATTTCTCATAGATCCAGTTACCTCCAGTGACTTAATAAACATACACAATTTGTACTTTGGTAAGAGCTCTCTGAAATCTCTCTTTCATTGTTATATAACTGACATTTTCAGTTGTTCCAATCAGAAACTTACAATAAACAAAATTATAGATTCCAGATGGCCTTGCAAAGGGAAAGAAAATGGAAATCTGTACAGAACCAGAGGTACATCTGAATCAACATCAGAAGTATTTGATGAGAAAGAAATATTGGTATAGAAGGATGCCTCTCTTCTGCTAAGGAAATGATGTAGTGAAAGGAATTATTTTTGGGCAACACAACATTTACTCATTAAGTAATACTATCAAGCAAGTGATCTTAAACATTTTTTAATATTCTGCTATTTTACCATCACTACTTATGGAAGTCAAACAAAAAGAAAGAGAAGCAAAGTTGCACTGTACCTCAAGAACAGTTGCTGTGAAGTACAGGAAGAGGCAAGATGAAGATTTGTTAAACAACCCTGGAAGAAGATGAAAAGGGAAAACCAGGGTATACTATGATAGCAGTTTATTATAGGACTAGCTTCTTGGGTGGAGAGAAGTCATGTTTTTTGATCATGCAAGGGAAGCATCCAAAAGGACAGAACCTGATGACTTTAATTACTTCTGGAAATTAATTTTTTTTTCTGTTGGAAAAAAATACAAGAAGACAGTCCAACAAGTTCTTGAATATGCTGGGGACAGCTTTTTCTTTAGAAGGTAAAGAAAACCATTAAGGGAGTGGCTATTTTAGATCTTCTGCTGACTAGTAGGGTATGAACTGGCTGAGAGTGAAGGCAATCTAGGTGAAAGTGAACTCCATCACTCCATCATAATCACTACCATAAAAAAGGAAAGAAGCAAAATCAAATTACATTTTTTTTCCCCCAGAAAACAAAACCAAAATTGTATGAGCTCCAGGGACTCCAGAGATAAGCAAAGTTTTGTAGGAAGACTGTTTAATTAACAAAAGAATGTAGGAGAGCTTGTCTTAGTCATTGCTGGAGTCAGTTCTTAATTACCCAAGGTAAAGGGAATAATATGAATTAGGCAAAAACAGAGGATAAAACAAATTAGTCTGGGTACATTATTCTGCAAGACTCTACTCAGTACATTTACCTTTGAAAGGTTTATGAACAGATTTCCATAGAAAGAATAGCAACAGAGAGGAGCCTGATGCAAACAGCTTCGCAGTTTGTTTCTAATGCACCATTTTCCACCACTCTCCCACAAGAAATGCTGAGGGAAGGCAGGGCTTCCTTAAATCCCAATCCCCATAAACCATCTGTCATCGGCAGGTGACTGTGTTATTACACACATTAGGAGATTATCCCAATACAAAAGAAAATGCTGAATTCACACACACACATACACACCCCAGGCGATTTCCTTGATTTTTATGATTTATCTAACAATCAGAGTTTTGCATTATATATCAAGGTATAAAATTATGTGCCTAGTCTCACTCACTTTCAGAAGCTTCATTTAAAAGGTTGTAAATGTTCTTAGTAGAAATGGATTGATTCCAGGTTAGAGAAATGACACCCCAACAATTTAATTTAGCTATAAGTATGACCAAATTATTCCAAAAGAAGAACTAAGTGCTAACTCAGAGCTTTCTAAGCAACAGCTAAACCCTCCCATTCTTTCCACTGAAAAATATCAAGCATCTGCTTGCTTTTCTAGAAGTCCTTGCAGGAAGCTAATATACAAGACAGAAATAGGGTGAACAGCAATTTTTTCTATTGGAAAGCCAAGGTACCAGCTAGCTCTAGTACAATGGAATGTCATCCCAACCCAGTAATGTGCCATTCTGCTGTTTTGTGAAGAACTAAGATCTTTTTGCAGGATGTTTCAACAGTATCAATAGAACTAAGATCCTGAATGAGACCAAAGGGGTATTTGGGGTATGTGTTATTTGTGTATTCAGCTAAAGACCAATGAGTCTTTTCCAAATGCAGAAATTAGTAGATGAAATTTGCTGGCTTGAGAAGACTGAAAAATAAATGTGCTTGTTTTAAAGACAGAATATTTTAAGCCTTCATCAAATATATTCAGACAAATATTAGTTCCACAACCAAGAAGAAAGCAGCCTTTTCAATTACTGGCCTGCTGAGTACTTTTGTTAATGTGGAAAAATAGTATTTCTCTCTCCACGGAAAGATTACAATAAAGACAAGAATGGCATTGCACAACTTTGTCTGCAATCTGAAATTAGGTTCTCACATTAGAACAGGAGTAATTAGCATTTTCCCTAGCTCGCTTCCATGCAGTAATACTGCTGCCAAGCAAATGAGTAACACTACATGAGCTAAATGAACACTAGAAACAAATGTAGCCATTCCTCCTTCTCTGGGAAAAAAACTTACAGAGAAAACAGAAAGGGTTAAGTGGGGAACTGTAGAAACATAGGTGTTGTTCCTATATTATTTTGGCTTACATATTTTTTATGAACAAAAGCAAAAAGCCATATGGTTTGTGGGAGCATGTGGAAGATCCCCCCGAGCCATTTTCTTTTTTGTCTCTTCATGCCAGCTATAGCCATTATGTACCTTCCTTATTTCTGTACCTGCTGTTAATTTGAAAATTTTCCAGTACTTCAAACACAGGTCTTTTAAAGGAAGATTACAATTATATAAACATACGTATTTAGTTTTCTCCTACCTTTCTGAGTGCTGCTGGTAATGAGGCAGTAGACATTGATATCGCTGGGAGAGCGTAAGAGTGGGGGCAGACTACTGATGGTGTTTGGTTCTCCTGAACAGTGCAGCAGCGTCTGCCTGATACGTCATAGTACCTGCAAGGAGAGGAAACACTGTTCAGTTAATGCATCCTAGCAAAAAAAAAGCCTGAGAGAGTATTTGCTGTATATCTGACAAAACACTAAGATGTTTTCTCCTGTTGCAGTGGTTCCAGGCCTCTGGTACTTCCAAAGTTTACTGCTTTATTTTAGCTAAACTACTTGCTTCTCTTCTTAGACATTAATTCATCCCACCTGCTCTAGCTCTCTGCAACTAGCCTGTCAGCTTTTTCCTGATAATAAAACAACCAAAATCCAAATACAATACTCAGCAGCATAACCACATCAGAGCCACAAGGCAGAAAAAATTAGTCTTATCTCCTGTCACTCCACCTCTTCAGAGACAGCAGATTACAACATTTGGGGTTTACAGTTCCACATTACATCACATGTTCTGTTCACTTTCCTTCTAGAAGCCATCCCAGTAAAGAATCAGTTGAATTTTCAGAACAGATCACTTATTGGGAAGAGGCTGTCACAATAGAAGCGTATACAATCTTTAAAGCAATGCATTCATTTTAAGCAAGTCAGTCCTAAAACTTAAGGAACCTAATTTTGTTTATGTTTATTCTGCAGTGTCAAATTTCAAATTCTGAATCCAAAGAATGTCAAAAAGTTCACTTAGTCTCCTCTCAAGAGAAAAATAAAATAGTGAAAACTGACCAAGTTACAAAATCTCTTCCATTTCACTGTCTGAAAAATCGAAGTAGCAAGAATCCAGAATTCTCCGAAGACACAGTTTTATTAAAAAGTTAATAAATATAAAAGTTTATATAATTTTGTCCTTTAGATGATTCAACAATTGATTCAATAATTGGTTAAAATGCAGCTTTTTAAAAATGGTAGGTATTTTGATATTTTTATTTCAAAATTGGACTGAATTTTTCATAGGGTCATAGGACAATTCAGGTTGGAAAGGACCCCAGGAGGTGTCTGGTCCAATGTCCTGCTTGAAGCAGGGTCAGCTATGGGAACACACCAGGTCATTCAGGGTTTTACCCAACCAACTCTTGAAAATATGCAAGGGCAGAGACATCACCTCTCCAGACAACAGTGAAAATGTTTTCTCCTACATCTAATCTGAATCTCTCCTCTATCAACTTTTTGCCATTGTCTTGTTTTCCCACCATGCACCACTGTGAAAAGTCTGGGTTTGTCTCCACCACCACCCAAAGCTGCCTCCGCTCCAAAACCGAGCAAGCCCCAATTCTCCATCCTCTCTTCACAGGACAAGTGGAGCCTCACAGGCAACCACCATACTGGTGGCCATCCAATGAACTCACCCCAGTTTGAAACATTGTGAGATTTCTAGGCAGAAAAAATCAAATATTTTACTTTCACAGAAAAAAAAGGTCTCAAAATGTTCTTGTTTTTTTTGTCCTTAAAATATGCATATTTTCCATTTTGGTTGGAACAAAACTACCTTTTTCCCACAGTCTTCTTTTCCAGACTCATCATATTGTCCCAAATCCAGCTCTGTTTGTACAGCTTTATTTGCAAATTCAGTTTTATAACTGACTTTCATATAGAGTTTTCAAAGAGTGAATAAGCGAGCAGAAAAGCCTCAGGCCTACTTATGAAGTTGTTCAGTTTATTGCATAATTGTGGTGAAAATGTTTTGACTTTTTAACACATATCCCAATAAGCAAGTGCAATTATTTTGTTTATTTACCTATTTCTGAGGAAGAAACTGCATCACTCTTAATAGCTGGTTACCTTCCCCAGGACATAGCTGACTTTGAACTGTCCATCTTGATTTTCATGTTCTGCTTCCACCGATAGAGCTTGCTTTTGGGCTAGCTCCACACACATTGCATGTGAGAGAATCCAAAAGTCACATTAAAAAGCTGCTCAGGTAGTGCTGGAAGATCTTGTGGCACCCTACCCTGTCTACGGTCGATACCGCTGCAGGGAGTTACAGTAGGCTGGAGACTGTCAACTCCGTGACTCAGAGCAATGGAACAAGTGACGTGATATGGGCAGGAGACCGGGAAGCTGTTTGGATAAAAAGTCAGGGTGAGGAGAAGGAAAATAATGGCACACCAAGGGAAGTGGATGGAAGAGCTGTCAACTGTTGAGGTGACACTGACACTTTGCAAGAGGCCACCATTTGCCATGGTGCTGCTGGGCTGGTGACAAGCATCTGCACCCCAAGTGATACACAATGAACATGTGTCAGAAAATAACACATCACCAATCCCAAATGCCAAAAGGAAGCTAGAGGAAGCTCTGGAAGCAAACACTTTCTAGGTAGGAAGATAGGATATTTCACCAGGATATCCTTTGTCCTGCTGCAGAAGGGGGCTGTGCTGGTCCCCAGGCAAGCCAGCAACATCCACCTGGGAAGCACCTGCTGGTTCTCCTCCAGCAATGAAGGCTGGCCCTCCTTGGGGACATCCTCACACTTTTCCCCACATGCCCACTCCTGATGGGCATCAGGCCCTGAGACACCATCAGACCTCAGGGCACTGGCATGTCTGTGGTGTGGTAGCCAGAAAGCTGCTGCTTTCAGGATATAGTGAAGCAGCACTGATTCTTTCAGGCACCTTTTTTTTTAAAGGACACAATTTCACACCAAAAACCAGAGTTGACAGAAGCAGCCTGGGAGGTTTCAACCCAAAGATGTTGCACTGGAAAACAGCCAGCTCCAGATTTCCAAACAGGTGAGAAAAGGTACTCTTTGAATTTCCTCACAGTTTGAGGTCTATCCTCCCAACAATCTGCTGACGAGGTGAGCTCACCAGAGCCTCTGAGTTTTCCTTTATGGCACCGGGCAGTTTTCCAGGGAAATGCTGCAGTACGCTTCCCGCCCGAAGGCATGGGCACGCACACAAGCTCCTGAGGGCAAGACAGGATATGAAGGCACAGGGCTGCACCACTTCTGCCTCAACTGCCCAGCCAAATTCTCTCTTTCCAGCCCAGATGCAGAGCAGCTCACCCCAATGCATGGGGGAGAAACTCACTGTGGGGCAAGGGCAGGTGGGGAGACAGGCACCATAGAGAAACTGAGGCACTGTGAACCCACACCCTTGCTTTTCTCACCCAGGCGTGTTTGTGTAACCATACCCACTTGCTCAGAGCCCTAGGCTCTGGGGGGAGAAGGTGCTTGCAACATGCTGAGCATGTTATGAAACCCTCCCAGACATTTTGCTCAGCAGTAACTACAACAGCCCCATGTTACCTACGCTGTTTCCAGCACAAATCCAAACCATATCCCGTACCTGCTATCATGAAGAAAATTAACTGCGTGCCAGCCAAAACCAGCACACATATTTTCATAGAGCAATTAGTTACAGAAATAACTAATCTTACAGTGAAGCAAAGGAAAAGTAAGAAGGAGGCCTTGGAAATTATCAAGCTTTTGGAGGGAGCATGAAGCATGAAAAGGAGGAAGGAGAAGTTCTGTAGGTATGTACATCTTCTCTTTACCTGATTTACTGTAGAACTACTGGAAAAGGAAACCATCAGATGGGAACTGACCTAGCAGTGCTCTCTTTATGCTTCAGACCACACAGTTTGGCCCCATCACTCTTACCTGTCCATGCCTTAATTCTTAGTAACAACACAATGTTATCTTATTAATTACCTTAACATATTGACTTGAAATATGACAGTTACAAATAATTTTGAGGATAACTAGCCTGTAGACAAAAATATATAAAGACAATGTAGGACCAATGAGCAAACAACTCACTAACAAAAAGAAGAAAAGAGTGGGTTGCCATACATTTTAACCTAACAGTGCTTACTAAACTAGCATCCTTATAAATTTTACAGACATGCCTTCCCTCATAATCCATCATATTCAGCCCTGAGATCCATCTCCCATCTGCTGTTTTTCAGAACAGTCTTCAGTCTGTAACAAGTAGATAGTTCTTTCCTATTAATTCCCACTTTTCAATCAACACAGTATGAGATCATTTTTTAAGAGAGAGCATGCACCAGCAAGAGCAACTTGATTACAACGGAAAGATATTTTGTTTGTTTATTCAGATTCTCTACCCCATCTTCCCCCTCCCACATCACATCAGGACTAGAATTTTTCCCTGGGAGCTGCGATATCAATCTGATCAGCAAAATGACTGACTAAAGATTTACTGCAAAACACAGAACAATATGAGGAGCAGTAAGAGACGTTTCTCTGGTTCATCCACCCCCTCAGTGCTAGTGACTATGATAGATGCACCTATGCTGACAAATAATTTACCTCCCTGGTTCATTCCCTGGTCCTGGTGCCCTTGTCAGCCGTACCACACATGCATCACCGTGCACTTGGACTCTCTTCTGAAGGACACCAACTACTTCTCTCAGTGGAAAAGCCAAGGCACAGCTCTGTGGATGGACTGCCCTGAGGATGTCACAGCAAGGATGGGACTAGACCAATAGTGGCTTCTCCTGCCCTCCACCATCCCAACCAGCCTCTTGTCCTCAGACAGCCTCTGCACCCCACACCCCACAGCATGCAGCATACTTTTGGCATAATGCTATGAAAACACCAGTCTTGCAGGCAGCAAAGCAACCTTCACATTACTTCAGACACTTTGAACTGAAGCCACAAAAATATAATTATGATCTTAGAGCCATGGGGGCATCAGACCCAGGTCAAATTTTAGGCGGCACAAACACAAAGAGTTCGCTCCAGAGGCGAAAGAGGTGTGGATACATCCATAAGGATCACTCCTTCGGGCAGATCCTTTAACAGTGCAGACTATTTTAAACACAGGTTTTTTAATTGTGCATTATTTGAGTTGCTGTCGTTACAGCCTTAATACATTTTGAGCATTTCAAACAGTCTGCTCTGGGCTGAAGTTTTCCATACAAAGCTACTGCTTGTTATTCTTTCTGTCATCTTTTCCACAGAACCAGTATGTGGACTCCCTGAACAGTCTGCAGCAAGCTACCTACCACATTTGTATCACCTCTTCTCACTGCCTCAGCAGTCCCATTTCTGTGTCCCTGGTTATAGAAGAGAAGAGCCAACTTCAGCTCTTATACAAAGTGGTTGCTACAGTGGGACACCCCTCGCACATACCTACCCACTCACACAGAGTTTCAAGGGGTGGAAATCTGGAGCAGACACACAGGACTTTGAAGGGATGTATGCTTGGGGGACATGTAGTGCATGTCCTTCTGTTGTGGGAGTGACTGGATGTGTGTGTGTGTGATTTTTATAGGGAAACTGAGCATTTCAAATTTCTCCCAGGCCTTGGGACTGATGAACGACTCTGAGCTCCTCCTTGGACATGGAACTGAGAAGCGGTGGGGAAGCACACACCCTCTTGTGCCAGCACCCTGCCATCTAATGGCCAGGCTTCAGATTCACAGGTGAATCAAGTTTTACCTTTCTGCCTCCACCATTCTAGATCCTAGAGATAGAAAAGTCCATTTAAACAACCTTAGGTCACATCTTGTCAGCACAGAAGTATTCCTACTGGCTTACTTCGAGGTGTTTTGTCATACATGTTAATAACAGAGTTAATACCTCACCTAAAAGTACCCTTTGTTATAGTTACTCCACTCTGCCTTACTAATTCAGCCTAAATAATTCCTTCCTTTGTTTGGCAAATTCACATCATTTAAATACTTGCAGGCTTCAGCTGTATCTCTCACTCACAACCATTATTTAGCATCATCCCTTTGTAAAGGAATCATCCTTTTGTAAAGGAATTCCCATGTTCTTCTCTCTGTTTCCGTCTGACAAGACCTCTCCAGCAAAGATGTGTCCAGAGCTGGACACAATGTCCCTGCTTGACTCAAAAACCCACGAAGAGCAGGTCTGCGGCCTCGTTGCTTTGTTCAACGATACATTTGTTCACATAAAGACTGCACAGAGCTTTTCTGAGCCACTCTAATACCACAAACTTGTCATACTTGTTGTCCACTTCCATTCCTACATATGTTTGTTTTTTTCTTTCTACTGCCTTCCCAGTACAATATATTAATTTCAGGTTATTAAATGTATTTGTTTGCTTTTGGCAGTTTGTTGAAGCTCTGAGCAACTGCCCGTGAGATGAAATGGCTCCAAGCTTCTGTCTTTCCTGCACTTCAAACAGCATGCAGCTGGAAATACTACAGTCATTAGGCCTTCAAAACATGTTTTTCTGAGTGCTAACACAGACACGCAGTGCTGCTCTGTAGCCAAATCTTTAATACAGTGAACCCAAGCAGCTACTGGTTTTTTGTTCCAAGTGATCTTCTTCCACTTTACAAAATCAAAAAGCCCCTCTGGCATAGAAATTACTGCAATTATTAATGATGTTTAAAGTTAACTTCTTCTTTCCTATTAACTAAGAAAAAAAAACCCAATCAAGACACTTCAGAAAGACGGATTATAAAATCCAACACGAAAGTTGAATTATAAGGTTATCTGCCAGATAATCTGGAAATTTAGTGAATAATGGAGTTAGCTGCCCAGAACCCCTGCCATTATATAACTAGTTAAAATATTCATGAATAGTAGCACTGAGCTTGATCTATACCACAATTGTGCCAGATGCTCATAACCCTTTCATTGTTTTGCCTCCTGATGTTCTCAACTAAGGAATTAACTGTAATAGATTTAATTTTGTATCTTGTTGTCCTAAGTATCTTTGTATCGTAAGTATCTTCACACCAACTCACTTTTTCTCTTTTTGTATCTACAAACCAGGTTATTATCATTCTGTTTTGACGTTCCTATGAGGAGATGCACCATAAACTTCAGTTAATGCCTTCCACAAACAATCACTTCTCTCTAGTTGTACTTCTAGCCCTCGTCTGCATAGGAAAAAAATACAATTTAACAACAAACAAAAATTTGATTTGGTACAAAATAACAGGAACTTGTACTGATCTGCTTTCTAAAACCTCATTTCAAAGGAGGAATACATTTTATCATTTCATCACTTGGAGACTGTTCAAATTACTGAAGCTCTTTTTTAACTCTTTAATTTGAAGACCAGTAACAAAGTTTGTCAGTTACTATTTTTCGTGGAACTGAACTTCCTGTGCTGATAGTGATGCTTAAAAAAATCCCTAAACTTAGTACAATATTGATATAAGACGTAGTCCTTTAGGCATTTTTTTCCTTTTTTGAGGGGCTTTTTTTAAAATTTATTCATCAGAACACTCATTATTATCATCCAGCCACTGGGTGGCACCTCTACATAGTGCCAGGTGTGCCCCAACAAACTCATGATGCTTTCAATAATCACTCCATTCCTCCCACAGCCAAGTGTTGACATGATATCAGCTTTGTGTACACAGCCATGTCTGGGAGATAGCTAGAGTTGGCTACTAAAAATTGGCTTTGTAAAATAGTCCTGGAATATTCTGCTGTAATTTTTCAACTCCTAACTTTTGGGAAAAATGAATCTGTAGAGAGAAACTTGTCAGGGGAAACCTGATTCCTTGAATATATGTAAGTATGGGCAACTTTTGATAGCATATGAGATTGTTTTGACAGATGTGCCAGAGCAAATACATAATGAACTTTGTTGCTTTGTAGTAATATAAAACAAATCATGTCTAATATTACAGTAGTATCCAGCAAGCCCAAGCAAAGTTAAATTCCAGTTTTGGTGGGCAATGGACTAATAAGATTGCCCCTAGGTAAATTGTAATTGTGCTGCACTGGACTATCTCAATGAGTGAAAAGCTCATCTTGATATTTATACTCTGGCCTAGCTTTAAAGCATTGTATAAACAATAATCATCACACTGAGTTACCTAACACAGGTAATATCTCATTTTATATAGCAAGAAGCTCAAAGAACCAGATGAAGCTGTTTGACTGAGGAGACAAAAAGCCAGCATCACTCATTTCTTTAAATACACGATGCTTGTCTTCCTTTGTTCATATTGACTCACCATGACTTGAGGAACAGAAACATCATATTACTGCATCATTTTCCTGCTTTCTGTAGCTACATTGGGAGATACAGAATGGTGTTTACAAATCCAGGGACATGAAAATGCTTTTGAACATACAAACTCACCTGCTCTTTTATGTGAGTTTTAGCATTTTGGTTCAAAGTGATGGTTGAAAAAAGTCAGCAAAGTTTGTGCTGTTTAAAGTTTGTTGTGAGCATCTAGTAATCTGCCTTGGACTAAAGTTCCACTTTAGTGGAAACAAGGTGGAACTTAGAATAAGTCCAATTCATCTGGACAATTCTAAATACAGTGCAATTCCAACAACAAGTAGGCAAGTCTTTAATTCTTGGGAAGAACGTTTCTGCCCACAAGAAGGGATAAAACAGATTTGCATACAGCAAAATAAGCCTCTCGAGTTCCCACTGTCCAAAGGCAGGAAAGGTCATGCAGGAGGCAGCAGGCAGGGAGGGATGCACTGTTACACACACCTGAGTGCCAGGTCTTGTGCTGGGGACACCACTTGTCACACGGAAATGAATGACCACAGCTCCAGGCTGCGACTGGGGATCGCAGCTCACAGGAAGGTCCCGCCCAGCACGAGATCCCAGATGATTACATGGCCTTTCAGCAGCCTCATGCTCTCCCCTGCTCCAGCCTCTCCTGCACCCATTGGGCCAGTGAGGAGACCCTGTGCAGGTCCCTGAGCCCAGCATGAGGGTGAACCCCTGGCAACACAGCCTGAGAGTGAAGAAAGGGCCAAATGAATGAGATGCAACCAGGACTTGTGAGGTTTGACTGGTGCTGCATAAAGTCATCCATTTATCTATGCATCAAAATCTTCATAAACCACACCCTACAATTTCAGCAAAGGAACTCACCTAAAATGAGTTGATTTCGTGAGCTAAATTAGCCCACTGTCTAGAACAAAGACAAGCATCTAGTGTGGTACCAGCCATTCCACATTTGCATCAATTACGCTGAGCCCAACTGAAACTCAGACTTTTGGCAACAAGGCACTGAGCCACCTTTTGCTCACAAAGTAACACAGAAGCTTACACTCAATGGAGATTTGTGATTACAAATTGCATTAATGTAGATTTATTATGTCACTTCTGAATATCAACAACCTAAATACCTAGGTAACCTACAGTTACAAACATGCTGCAGAAAAAAGGGATTTTTTTTTTTTTTGAAAGTGGTACTAGAAAGGCACCAATGAAGAATGTAGACTTAGCTTTGCAAATTCAGCTCTGAAAACTGGCCATTAAAATTTTACTGAGTTTTAAAAAGAAAGGAAGAACAATTTACTAAAATGATTAAACAACTTCTTTTTGATGTCAGGAATGGAAAACTGAATTGAAATGACAAATTCAGTAAGAAGTAGCAGGAAAACATAGAGTCATATTTAGATAAGTCAGCTCGTGTAATATGAGGTGTTTTATTGCTTCCAGGCTTAATAATGGACTTTATAATTTCAGGCTTTAAGTAATTATAACTTTATTGCAAAAGTTATCACCATGGATTTTCCCATTTGCCTGAAAACACATATCTGCAGAGATTTTAATACAAATCCTAGATTAATTACTTTCACTTAAATTCCATGTATATTTCAATATGGAGTATCTGAGTGAAGCATCATTTCTTAAGAGATCACAATACCAAATCACAATTTATGAGAGTGTTTAATGGGCCAGGTCCATGACTCTCATGTCTTAGAGCAAACAACCTTCATCTTTTATGTGTCTATACAGTTACATTTATGAAAACAATTTAAAAATGCTTTAACACAGACATCTTTTTAGATACAACTTGTAAAAATCTATTCTCATACTTCATATGGCTTTTCTAGTCATGTGTCCAGCAGAAGTAGTTGTTCAGGGAAGTCTTGAAAAGTATTACATCTTCCAACAAGGTAAGAATAACAACTTAAATCAATTGCAGTCACAGATGCATCATAGAAAGTGATTTTTGTCACAAATTCTAGCACAGCACCAATGTAAGATACCATTTCACAGCACATTCCACAGCCCTACAGATTATCATCAGAGCTCTTTGCTCTCACACTTCTTTAAATGCCATTAATACAGTTATTTAAATTTTAAAAAATTACATATCAATATAAACTCATGGATGTGGATGGGTTTTCTACATACCTACACAGAGGTCAGGCTTTCTGCCAGCTCAAACAGACATCATAACATGGATTAACACTATGAAGTGCTTCTTTGAAGTCATACTGGCTTCTTCAGAAGGACTAGCTTACCGAGTAAATAGCAGCAGAATTCAGGATTCCTTCTGGATACAAGCTCACTGAAGGCAGCCTACCTGCATCTCTGCATCTTTACAGAGCCAGAAGACCATGGGCTTCACCTTCAGAGTTTGTTTTGCTTCACCTTTTGCGGAATGAATTGTCTCCTGACAGTATTTTTGCCTCTTGTCAAATCCATTTACCACTCTCCTGTTTCACCTCCTGATTTCCACAGCTACCAAAAAGTGATCTTGCAGGCAGTGAGAGAAGAAAAAAGAAAGGATGCAAAAATCAGAAGAGAGGGGGAAATGAAAAATGAAAATGGGAGGCTCCTGGGAAAGGAGGTGCAGACAAACTAGGGAGAATATTTTTTTAACTGGGACACCAACAGCCCAGTTAATTTTGTGTAAGGCTTTGTTATTTAAAATGATGAGCATTTTGTTACAATTCAGTACACTTACTTAATGTTGCTTCCACTCTGTTCATTAACAGTTCTCTTCTGGATTACTAATCTACAAGGCCTTCAACTATTGGTTTTGAACAGCTCATCTTCCAGCCTCAGTGCTTGATCATCCTCGAATGCCTAGGTACCTCCCGAGCAGGAAACACCTTCATGTTAATTATATTAAGTGTCTGAGCTGAAGCCTACCAAGCAGCTCTAAACACAGTAAACCAGGCACAGACTTTGTGATGAGTAAAAACAATGTGCTCCTATAATGGAATCATTACATGTAAAGAAAAATCCTCAGAAAAAACTAAATAAGGTCTTAACTTTGAGGAAGCTGGTTAAAACAAACTATTTCTATCTCTGGCACTGATCTGTGGCCACACCTCTAAAAAATAAGTAAGTTTATCTTGTCTCTTAGATTTAACAAACAGACAGAGCAGAGGTGGATAATCTCAATGCACATGCACTTCTGCATGAAAACAAGTTTGATTTGTCCACCACAAGCATTAACTTTTAGCCACACCTACTCTTCTGTTTGGGTCAAGTCTATAATTAATGAAAGCTCCCTCTCCATGTGACAAGCAAATTTTTACATCATCCCCCGTATCTTTGATTAAAGATGCCATCTATAAAATATAAGATTACTATGGTAGTGTTTGAAGCTGATTTAAGAATAAAAACTTGAGAGAATGAACTCGCTCTTAATAGCCTACAGCTACAGCATCACATATTCTTATGTGTACCTGACCTGGTCTGTACCGAGCAGGAGTAGCCTCCATAGTGTTTGCTGAAGGAAGGAATTTTTACTGCAGTAAATGTCATGCTTCAGCTCTTTGTCATCAAGAAATGAATTGTTTCAGTGCAGCACTCAGTGACAAACTGCATTGTTCACGTGTGTGTGAATACCATCTAAGGGATTCTGACACTTTACAGGCTCTCAGTGTGCAAGCTGCTGAAAACTTCATGTTTTAAAATGTCCACGTGACCATTTAAAAACAAACAAAACCCCACAAGTTCCACATACAATGTTTTCTGGTATTCTTTTGGAGCCAAAGGTGTTTGTACCATCCCAGTGTCTCCGTAGACTGAGTAGCTCACTCTGGCTCTGGGTCTTACGCAAGGCAGTAATTGACAGTTGAGTACAAAGGGTAATTAAGTAAACATCTTGAATCACAAAAAATAATTCTACTACCATTTCAATTTCATTTTAATTTTAAAACAGTTCACACAGTAAACTTTATCGTAAAGTATCATGTGGTACAAATGTATTATGAGCCTTGGACTTTACACATGAAATGCAAGTTGTTCTGGAGCCAGTTCAAAGACTGACTTAAGTCATCTAGGATGTCCTATTTACAATAGCTGACTACAGAGTCATCTGCCTGCAACTCTGTAGTTACCTGCTAAAACCTTCTATTTTAATTTCTGCATTTGCCTACTTTCAACCCTCTGAGGGCTAGAACCAGTTTAACAAGGCATTTATCTCATCATTTGTGACCCAGATGGGGCAACTCATTCACAAGGGACAAGAAATCAGAATCTCCCACAGATAAAGCCTCAGGATCTGGGGGCAAAACATTTTTGATATGCAGATTGAGACAGCAAAGTATTTCGTCTTGGTGATTTTTTCAAAGTATAAGGTAAACCCCTCCTTTCTTAACAATATTCCCACAGCTAAAGGAGCCACAGATTCCTTTCCAAAACCCTAAGTAATCTCCAAAAGGGAACACGAGTAAACAACTGAGGTAATCAACACTCTCTTACTAGAAACAGTTATACAAGGGAAAAGAAAGAAAGCTGTCGTGTTTTCATTGTATGACATACACAGTGAAACAAGGGACAATTTCAAAATCTTTGGACCCAGCCTCCAAACCCAGACCTTCAAGCATTCTGAAAGCCTCCTCTAGCCTGCTGTGCGCAGTAAATGCACACTTGAAGATGCAGTCAACCTGGCAGCAGACCTTTAGGACTGAAAAGTTTCTTCCTGAAAAGATACAGACCCTGAAATCTCTATCAAGAGATATTCATTAACCATAATGCAGAACTGTGCTTTTTTCTGTCTTCAAATGTGATAATACCAACTTCAAGAAGTCAAGGACCAGGAAGAGGTCACTAAAGATGACAAATAATTCCTAAATATTTGACGTTTATTTTTGAGATAGATAATTTCATTAATTTAAATGTTGTAAAATAGTAAGTTATAGATGTAAGAATAAAATGGCATGCTTTTGCAGAAGCATCATAAAGAAATGGACTTCCTGAAGGACCTTAGCTGATCTGTCTCCATCAGAAGGCAGCACTGTAGCCTGGTCTGTAAGTCTATTAATTATAAATCTTTAACATAAAATAAATGAAACACACCATTTTCTATTAATGTTTCCATTAATTAACAGGAAAAAAACCAAAACCCAAAACAGGAGCTACAGAAACAAGAGGACACTGAAGTCTTGGTTTCCCTAAGAAAAACTAGTTTGACATAATTTTAATCACTCAGCCTCTCACTAATTAAAACATGCAATAACATTTTTAGGAACTTCAGAACAACAATGGCTGTACCTGGAAGCAAGACCCCATATTCTTCTTAGGCAATGGTTTGTGAGGTAAGTTCAGTTGTTCAAAATAACTTACGCAAGTATTCCCAATACTCCTCTTCCTCAAGGATGTGTCAGAAGAGTAATGAACATGGAGGCAATGAGCACGACTCAAACTTTACTAATTTCAGCACAAAAATCTAGAATTCAACCTGCATTTTACACATACATCTCATTATGGGTATTCAGCTCGTTCATTAAAAGTTTATTTTCTTACCATATCAGTCTGTATTATGTAAGTATTATCCCAAATCAATTTTTATCCTCCCAATATTGATCAGAACTCATGAAACAGGTTAAAATGAAATGTCAGTGCCCTAGCATAAAACTTCCAGCTAAGGTATAGCTGGTATGGCCAAACGCCTCCCTATGTTAATTGGTACAAAACAAATTAATAAAAGCAGTTTTGGTGGAGAAGAAAAGATGGAAACCTTCTAGAAGACAAATACAGGAAGGGGCAAACCAAACTGCTTATGTTATACTCTGTTTTTCTTTTGCTTGATTCTATGTCCTTAATCATTTTTTTTAGTGCTTTACTAGGCAAATACTCAAAGAGTTTGCTCAAAAGTCAGTTTTGCCACAGAAACTTTGGCAGACAGTTAGAAAACTATTTCTGTTAAAAGGCTCTTCTCACCCCTAGTAAGAAGGCACTTTTCATTAAAGAAAAGCCTCAGTGCCCCCACATGCAGCAGCAGTTCTGCACTGCACTCTGTACACAAGGACAAAAAAGCAGAGTTGTCCTTCAAAGTCTGGGCAGACTGAACCACAGACTGCAACACCAGAAGATGCAAGAGGACTGAAGGGCTTTGTTTTACAGCTAACTTTTTGAACTAGAACTGTCTGTCCTCCTCAACCCTCACCTTCATTATTAAATTATAATTTGGGCTAGATTAAAGGACAGTAGAGCTGCATAAAAAGAAGGGTGCAAAACTAATCAAAATAAATACATTTGGGAAAGATAATTGAGCAGATGTAAATAATGAGACTGTTCCAGCATATGAGACATAAAGAAATTAGAGTGGAAGACGTAAAACACTTCTGAAAGTATAAGAGATGAAGGAGTGTGAGGACTTCTTCAACAATTAACAAAAGAAGGACTCCTCAAGCCATTTTTTAAATCACATATTCTTCTTCTTGGAGGAAATTGTCCTAGAGTGACTTTAGGATGCTTGTATCCCCAATTGATTACAGAAATGGAAAGAAGTTTCAGGAAAAATTAATTTGTATAAACATTAAAAAATTGTCTGCAGTGATTCAAGCTGTTGCAATTTGTTGTTTTCTGTCGCACTTTATGTAGGTGCCATGTAAAAATTCAAACTCAAATATTAAGTCATACAATGTAATCAACAGGTAAACTGCATTAAAGCCAAAAAAAAAAAAAAAAAAAAGAAAAGAAAAAAAAAGAAGATGTAAAATCTAGTACTATTTGCACTTTAATTATGCTGAGAATCCTTTGAGTCTCACTGTGGTAAGTGCTGTACCAAAAACTGGGTATGTCCAGTAAGAGGGAAGGCAGGAGACGCAATTACACTGAAACATCTGCAATTATCCTAACAGTTTCAGCTCAGTAGCTGCTTCATCAGATTTATCACCACCAAGACCCAGCATCTGCCAGGGAAAACTTGTGGCAGGAGGCACCGACACCACATAACAGCTAGTGTGAATACCAAAGCCCTGAGAGAGGATGTGAATATGCTCCTGGGAGTCATCCAGGATGGACACAACATCTACACCTCTATGGTCTTCCAAATCAAGATCACAGGACCATAGTGACAGTCACACAAACTTGGTGGCACTTCTAGTAACCTCCAGGGAAATAAAGTGATATCACTGATGTATCAATGATAGCACTTCTCCACTCCCTCAGTGATGCAGGACAGCAGGGAATGTCACACTGCGGGTAATATACAATCAGCAATTTGTTGGACATGGGTTTGTCTCCAAGTTCATGCTTATATGGATTAAGAAATACAAACATGGAAGTTCAACAACAAGTATTCAAAAAGAAAGCCTACAAGGAAGAAAGAAAACTTATACAATAAAAAGTTAGACAGTGAAATAAGGTTAGATGTGCAAATCTGTATTTCATTAAAGCATTAAAAAGACACTATTTAATTTATTTTATAAACAAAGTGGGGATTTTTTTTCTCTAATTATGTGATAAAGCATACTGGGCAATAACAGCCTTTCCTGTCTTTCCTAGGCAATATTACTGAGCTCTGAAGTCTAGGATTTATTTTTCCTTGCTCTAAGCTTACTAACTACAAATGTTTTAATTTGTAAAAATTATCTAGGACTTTTCTAAAACTAAGCTGCAACTCTGACCTCATGTGCACCCCAGGCAGTTCATTTCAAGAGCTTTCAAAACACAAAGCAATTTCTAAATTCCTTTTAAAAAAATTAGCCTTACACTTCCTTTATTAATTTGGCGATTCCTACATTAGAGATCCTGTGTGGGTTTTAAAGATATATAAAACAATATTGTTCATCAGCTTTATATAAGGAAATATTCATTTTTTTGGCAACTTGGATCATTTAATAGTGATTTTTCTGATCTTCCAAGTCACAGCTGTTTTTTTCTTTCCTCTGTCTTCCAGATTACATACATACATAAAACTCACCACACGTTTAACTATCAAGGCTCTTCCACCAATTTTTCCAACCACAAAGCAATATAACAAATATTTCAGTGAATTACAAATCATTAACTATGAATAAGTGCCTAAGGGTGTGCACTGGGTCTGGCTGGAATGGAGTTAATTTTCTTCACAGCATCTCATATGGTGCTCTATTTTACATCAAAACAAACAAACAAACAAATCCACATCAAAGTTTCAGCTATTGCTGAACAGTGCTTGTACAGCATCAAGACTTTATCAATTTCTCATATATTCTCCCCAGCCAAGGGGGGTGGGAGGGAACAGCTGACCCAAACTGATCACAGGGATGGATATTCCACAGCATGTAACATCATGCTCAGCAATAAAAACTCTGTTTTTGTGATGAGGGATGTTTTTCCAAAGTAGCTGCTGCTCAGACGCTGGCTGGGCACTGGTCTGCTGGTGGAATTATTGAGGGACTGTGCATCAGTTGAGACTGGTTTTTTTCTCCTTTGCTTATTAAGATACCCTTATCTCGATCCATGAGTTTTTCTTGCTTCTGCTCTTCCAAATCTCTGGTTTTACTTTACTATGCCATCATGTTGGACTATTTCTTTCACTTAGAGCAAAATGTTTTAATTCAATCCTGTGTGACTGTTCTAAACAGAAAAAAAAAAGTTACCAGAGTTAAATCAGTACTGGCCAAAAATACACTCCAGTAGAAGCATACATACTTGATGAGCTTTTTGTAGCAGTACCTATGCATTTGATATTCTTCATATGTAGTTTAATGCTCTTTGCATTGAGGTCACAAAGGACAAAACACACCCAAAATTTCCGTTTTCTCATGAGCATGTGATCTCAGTCTGCCATAGGTATAGAGCAAGTGGTTGCAGAAGGTTGCACTACGTATCTTCAGGAAAGCTAAGCAACACATTTTTAAAAATTCCATTCCTCTATGTGTGGTTGTCCACAGGCACACACATGAATAATAACAAAGGAATAATCAGTTAACTCAGATGTGGGAAGAGAAAGGAAGACTTCAAGGAGTGTTTTGCTGAATATGCCATCAAATTTGGCTGCCCTTAGAAATCGTGCAGTATTTCATGAATGTGGAACTGTAAAACTGTCCTTTGGACCCCTTAAATAAGATAAATACAGTTTCTGACCATGCTAGAGTGCTATTTCCCCAGCAGCCTAGGCCAGTTCAGCAAATTCATCACCCAGAGGACACTTGTTTATCAGCACACAGAGCTTGCTCCCAAGGCTGTCTGCTGGACTACCAACAATACTGACAGGCTGTTTGATGTAGTGGCATGATGCCAGTCCATCACATCTTAGACCTCAACTCCCTGAAATCTTCTGTGGAGTGCTCATCTATAATCACTTCATCTTGGAGAATGAGCTGAAAACAGGATCTCCAACACCTGTGAACTCAATTACTGTCTTCCAAACATTTTCTTGCCATGGGGACTGCTCCTGGGTAGATGTGAGGCTGAAGAGTCTCTAATTGGGCCACCCTGTCCCCCCACAAATGCCTTGCATCTCTAGACCATCTCAGAAACCATCTTTTCCTTCCAGGACTGACTCATATTGCCAAAGACTAAGAATTTTTACACCCAACACATCTTCCTAAATTCCTGCTAATGGTGAGGAGTCATAGAGAAAGGCAACACCCTTCCTCTGCACAGAGGTAACTTTGGGGCCAAAGGCAGCAGGGTCATGACAGGAGCTGAATGGCATCAGCAACACCATTTCAAGTCCTGGAGCATTAGTCAGTGTTGCCTGCTGCTCACATACCCTGGCTTCTCTGCCAAATATAACCTGGCATCCTGGCTCGTGCCAGCAATGGTACTGGACCCCACATTGATAATAAGGATTACATAACAAGATACCACAGGGAGGGTAGTGCCAAAATTGTTTCCTTATTGTCCCTTGATTGTGATTTGACCCTGGGAGAGATGCAGAAGGCACTGGCAGTGCCACAGCACCTGTTCTTCCCCCTGGCACTTTGGAAGCAGGTCACCAACATTCAAAGCTGCATGAGCACCAGTGGAAAATATTCCTGTTGGCGGTTTTGGGAGGTGCTCACTACTCCTCCAGATGCCCCCAATGACTGCCTTGTTTCTTCATGTGTCCTTCTTCAGCTTTGTGAACTTTATGACAAAGGACCTAAACCAATGAACCCCAGCTTTTTAAAAGTATTGGAAACTGAAGTTAAAAACTCCACAAGAACAAGAAACTTGCACTCAGGCTGAGGAGTGTTTGAAACATGGGAAGAAGTCTGGCCCTTTGTTCCTCTGATAGGAAGCACAAGTGGCAGCAGCAAATCTGAGGATGGTTGTGGATATTGCTAGATTAGAAAGTCCCTATGTTTGAGCACAGTAACCACACACACATGCATCCCTGAACACAAATGAGGACTACTGCTCAAAAGCAAACCAGACTATTTAGAATACATGTGCAGAGAAGAATGCTCTGCCAAACCCTTGTTCTGAGGAGCTGTTATGGTAGTCATTTCTCTATTTTTGACCAAGCTCTAACACCTCCTGTAAAAACCTGACACTGAAGTTCAGAAGATGGCATATTCAAAAGACTCTGCAAGTTTTCATATTCACAGGCTAAAACTACAAGGAAAAGAGAGGCAAGTGAGGGCAACCCAGTGAAAACATAAAAAATGCTAAATCAAGTAAATCTGTCCACATTTCAGTATCCAGTTAGACAGTATTTATTTTCATGATCTTAACTCTCAATAGCCTTTATTTCACAGCTGTTTCCCCTGACACTCTAAATGTGACTAGAGAGGTAAAGGCAACTGCATGTGCTCTTACTACAAACTAAGAGGCTACTTGGAAGAGGGGTTCAGAAGTCTTTTCACAAGTAAAAATCACTCAAACACTAGAAGGAATATTACACACACTGAGGGGGAAAAAAAGAGAAAAAAAAGAAAAAAAAAAAAAAAGCACCAGCTAGCAAAATCTACCCTTGGAGAAGCACCCTGATTTCTTTTGAATGTAAAAAAAAGGAAGCACGTGTATCTCACACACATCATGGCCTGCTGCTGCCAACACCTGGCTGCTCACACTTGCTCCATTAGGTGACATAAACACTTATTTTGTCATCAGCTGCAAAATTTATTTATAATCATCTGCACATGTAATGGACATCCTGCTAGTAAGAAAGCTCAGTCAGTAAATCAAAATGCACATGTTAGAATGAAAACAATTATTATGTCTTGTATATAAAATTGATTTATATTTTTTAAATTTATATCAAATCTACTCTACACACCTAGGCTGCAACACAGCCTGTACATCAGTGATTTCTCTGGAAGTAAATAAAAATGTATTTCAGAATTATGAGAAAAACAGATCAGATGGTGGGATAGTCTGGGGAATATTGTGTCTAGAAAAAGAACTGAGGGAATGGCATATTGGAAAAAAAGTAAGTAGTAATGAGAGAGAAACCCTTCTGTTGTGGTTGCAGAGTCTCGACCAGGAAATTAATGGTAAACTCTTGTCAACTCCTACTTCATGTGAAACAAAGTCAGAACCGATACATCTCACTGTGGGAGGAAATGAATACATAATAGCACATTGCTTTGGCAGCTGTCCCACCGTAATGACAGGAGAGTTCCACTTCAACTGGAAAAGCCTATCCTGTCCAATACTGGGTGAGAAAGAACTTCATGGAACATAATAAAGAACAGTGGGAACACAAGATTTCTGGACTCTGACAAACCTTAACCAATTATCAAAGTGTGGGATCTTTAGAGCATAAAGGACTTGTTTTACACTGGATGCAGGAGAAGCACCACTGCAGAAAACAAGCAGGGAGGGGGACAGCACGGTTTAGAAGAATCATACAAGGAAATATGCCAAAGGTTGTCAAGTAACTCAGATCTAACTTAGAAGAGATTAGACATGTCCAAACAGGTATACAGACTTTTTTTTTTCCTTTTTTTTTTCTTTTAAAACCAAAGCCCAGCAAAACTAAACTGTAGAGTATGGCAAGTTAACCACAACAGCAGTGATATTAAGGAATCATCCTGATTATATTTTGCAAAATCATTAAGAAAAATTAAAACAATTCCAAGGAAAACATGTGACAAATAAACCTTTGAAGGCAAATCAGATAAAGTAAAGAGGCATCCAACAGTGAGAAGTGATTAAAATACCTTTCCAACAGTAATTAAATCTCTCTCATGGCCTAACTGTATTTTGTACTTTTAGAAGAAACTTGACAGAATATTAGAACATAAACACTCATCACAAAAATCTTGATTACATCAGGCAACACTACAATGTCATCAAAAATACTCTGCTCAATATTTGAACTTGCTAGAGCACATGCAGACACAGAAACTGAGAATTTAAAGTTGCCAAGTTTTTGTTGGACACTTCCTGTTCAGTTCCTCCCTGGCAGCCAAAGCAAGCACCCCTGGAACATGCAATCCTCCCTCGAATACCTCCGGGTGAGCCCTGAACTATTATTGCTGCCTCCAATGCTGCCCCACTGGTTTGGCAGCTAGTGGGACATTCTTCCAGTGCCAGCAGCCCGCCAGCAGCTCCTGCCAAGCTCACACACAGCTTCTGAGCACTGTACTCTGCAGTGGGGAGAATAGAGGAATAAGGCCATTAAATCTAGGTCCCTTTAGGATGCAGAAGATTCATGAAAATACTCAGGACTAAAGCACTACACTGTTTCACAATGTTTATACTTGAGGTCACTTTTTGATGGTGTTTTTGTATTAAAGTCTCACTACCACACAGTGGTTAGTACTTACCAGGGCCAAAAAGGGGACTTCTCACAGAACAAAACAGACCAGTTTATCATCTGACTAGATTTACTTCTAACAAAAACTTACATTATGAAGTATATGCTGATTTTCTAATTTTTTATTTCTTTGTAAGATATTCCTAGCACCCTGGCATACACATGTAAGTTTTATGGGATAAGACCCCTATTTGTTTTGAACTTCAGTTAATAAAAATTAAAACATCTTCTAAACTATCCTTTGATCCAAAGATAGTATGTTTGCGTTAACAAATAGTTCTTGAAAGTCAAGATGAGAAGTTCATTATCTTAACAGAAAAAGCTGCATTTAGGCCTCAGAACTTTTTATGTTAATTTTTTTTTTGTTTGATTTATTAACTGTAATGAAGAAGTAGTCAGTACTGTTGTAACTCTACTCATTTTTGTCCTTTTGTATTGAATTACAGTGAAAACATGAGGTCTCTCCCACAGAATCTAACTTACCCATAAATTTAATTCATATGGAACATTGAAAACCCTGTGTTGAAATGATTAGCTCCACCTTAACTCAAAGGCTGTATAGTGAAGTTTTCTACTCGTCCCAAGAGAGGAAGATACCATCTAGATTTTATTGAAAAACTGGTTAGTTCAATTACCAGTCGCTCCAAGCCACAGATACGTGGCCTAAGATAGTGCTAACAATGAGAAAGACTCATATGAGTAATAGTTCAGCTCTGGCTGCCTTTGGATTTCTACTCTTCCATCAGAGAGGACAGAAACCTCCATAATTCAGGTTTGTTGGAACTTTAAATACAAGCATTTTCCTGAAAACATCAGGAGGTTTCACCCCAAATATGGAAGAGCCCTGGCTACACTCCATTTCTGACAGGAAACGTGACAGGAATGGGCACTGAGATGTTCATCAGGAACCAGGGAGTCCATTTCACGTGAGTACACTTATTACCTGCAGGACTGTCACTTAAACTGTATTTAAAATACTCCCCTGTGGAATGTTCATAGGCCTCTCAGCCTCTTTTTTAATTCTTCACCTCATACACACCCATTAAATTACACAAGGCCTAAGAAGCCTGATAAGTTCTGCTCTGAAATTGCAAATGATATGTACTCATTCAGAGCTTTTGAAAGATGCCAACTTTATTTTGGTCTTTTGTGCTGTTATTTACTATTTGCATAGTCAAAATCAGACTCCATTATTCTAGACATTTGATAAACACACAACCCAAGCCACTACAGGCTGGGAGAGATTACTCAGTAAACTAACAACACAGACAAAAGGTGTGAGAAAAGATTTCTTACTGCCTAAACTGAAAACAGACAAGGGTACCTCCCACTGAATAAGTTAAGGAATCCAGCCACAAATCAGAAGAATCCCACAAAGTTAACTCAGAATACATCTACAAGGTGGGATGAGGCAGATGTCTGTGTTCAATGTGTCCAAGTCCAAATCAGCCAGGTAAAAAGCAGCTGTGGTTTACAAGCCATGTCACTGTGTTTGTTGGGTGCTGTGTCTGCACATTCATCCTCCCAGGCTGACTATGTGAGCTTATTCTCAGAGCTGTGAAAACCAATCCATCAGCCTAATCTATCAATCAATCCGCCTCTCTGCAGAAGGTGAAGATGTATTAAGATGTTTCTGTTAACGGTGGACAAACCCAGCTATGTTGCTTCCAAACAGAAGGTACCTCGCTCCCAGACAACTTCTAACCCAGGGAGGTGAGACCCCACCTGCAGTGCTGCATCCAGCTTTGGGTCCCCAGCACAGAAAGGACATGGACCTGTTGGAGCAAGTCCAGAGCAGGGACACCAAGTTGATGAGGGGGATGGAGCACCTCTCCTCTGAGGAAAGGCTGAGAGAATTGGGATTGTTTAGCCTGGAAAAAAGAAGGCTTCAGGGTGACCTAATTGCATCCTGCCAGACTCACCAATTTTTCCCTCTTCGCCAAGTGCACAAATCTTCAAAGGAACATAACCTTTTCATTTCCAATAGAGAGAACATAAGATTGATATCGTATCATTTCCATCCCCATTTTCTCCCCTACTCCTTCAGCTTTTGCACATAGCTAAGGGAGGTCACAAAGATGCTTCAACAGGGAACAACAGGGAAGCTCCAGTATGTATCTACAGGTGTCCTCCCTATACCACAGAGAATGAATTATTTGTACTTTTTATATACTCTAAAACAGTATAACTATGGGTGAATCATCAGAACACTCTTCTTGAAGATGGAGATGACACTATAATGCTATAGAATCTTATTAATAGTCATATGGTTTTATGTCAAATGTGTTTGTACTGTACCAAAATCCTAAATATATATTTTGTCACAAGGATTACTGATTACTCACTAAATAGTTTGTAAGTGGCACAGGATTCCCAGCCAAGGGTAGGAAAATGTGTCAGGACTGCTAATCACACAGCACCTCCCCAGCTGCTATGGAATGTCCACCATGAAATCCCACTGGTGGTTTTCAAGGAATTAAAATTATGGAAACCAAATCAAGCAGACCAGTAAAACTTTCTGAAAGTCAAAGAATAAGAAACCATAGGCACTCCCCCAGAAATCAACAGGTTCACAGGGACACCTGAATTACCTTGCACTTCTCAGTGCCAAGTCTCTGCAAGAGACTTGCTCTTCATGTTATTCTACCATCAAACACTATCAGCAGCACACCTTGTGACAGTGGGGGCTACCTATACATCTCCTGTACACGAAACGTGTACAAAATTATGTGAGGACAGAGAAGGGCCACCAAGATGCTTATATGCTGGGATATGAGGTACCAGAAACACCTGGAAGAGTACAAACTGACTGCTTAACAGGAGCCAATCTCTCCTTGGAGGTACACAGGGAAGGACTGAGAGGCAAGGGGTACAAGTTGCAGCATGAGAAATTCTGCTAGCCTTCTGCCAGAAAAAACCAAAAAAACTCATTTCTAAAAAAGCAGCCTCTTTTCACAAGTCCACTGATTTTAGAGGTTCTCTCCCACTTTCCTAGCATTAATTAGAAATCATCTACATGACTTTCCATGAGCCCTGAGAGACTGCATTGTGGCACCTGCTCCTGGCCACAAAGAAGGGACAAATGGAAAATGATGGTTTCCACTAGGCCACACAACTTAAATGTTTTCTGCTCGGATGTTTACAGTCTGTGAACTTGGGCACTGATCCTTCTGGATTGGAATGGCATCGGACAGTATTCCTGATCTACAGCCTTGCCTCAACAGCAGCACCAAAGATGTGGCACCAGCAACAGTTTAAACTACTCTGGAGACAATAAAAAAGTAGCTTATAAAGAAGAAAGACCAACTATAAAAAAGCTGGTTAAAGGATGCACAGGGGCCCCTCTGCCCATATTTCTTAGAGTACTTATGGAGTGAGTACTCCATTAAACTGTACAAGGAGTATTGTAATAAAGTATCTTTACTAAAATTTTTATATTTTCTTTTGTCAAAATGTCGGAGACTGTGAAATATGTAAAAACTTTCTTAAGAAAGGTTTTTTAATATTTGATCATTGCTTATTTTCAAGTCTAATCAACAAGAAAGGAGATTTAATCTGAAACAGAGAGCAGCCCACAAGCTCTAAGTCATGTCCAGGTGTTAGAAAGACAAATTACTGAATGGTGGAATTGTCTTGTTAAGCTTTAGGGCCTGACAGGTTTCAGTGATCCCACGCCTAGAGGGAGGTTAACAAAGTTGGGGAGAAGGCTGTACCACTGACAGCAGACACAAAGAATGCACAATTTATGGGCCACAAGGACATTGGGCAGAATCCCCAAGATAAGGAAGAAACTTCTAAACCTTACCCAGCAACTGTGCTGAATCAGCTCTGACTGGGTAAAAGGTAATTCTGCAGGGGGAGATCCCGACCACGACTCACAGTTCATTGACCCAAAAACCCATCGGCCCAAAAGAAAAGAAACACCATGGGACTGATCAGCATGAGAAGTGAGACTATCATTAACCACTAGAAGACAGAACCCTAATTAATGTGAGAACTAGGAAACTTGTAGCCAATTAATTAAGGCTTCTGTTTGCTAAAATGTATAGTGAAATGTTTTGGTAGTGCTGGCTTTGTGGGTTTGACACCTAGCACCCCTTTCTGCACAGAACTGTCAATAAATCAAATACCTTGACTATGTGTGTGGATTGGCCCCTTGCACACAGAGTAGAAGAACCTATTTTGGGACAACAAAAATAGTAGCTGTGCTTCAGGCATTGGGCTATACCTGAAACTCAGGATTTGGGGAATTCATCAAACAGGTCTGTTTTACGAATTTTCATAGCTCAGGACATTTTTAAATTTTAGTTTGGTTGACTTTATAACCGTGAATTCTAAATGAATAAAGGATTTGGGTACCAAAAAGAAATTTTGTCCAACTAATGTGTTTTTTTAATTTTTACTTCATAATTTCCAAGTACAGTTCCAGAATAATACAGAAGATGGTATCTTATTTTCTTTAAATAAATGCTATGGGGTTTTTTTTTCAGAGAGCACTGAAGGAGGCCAATCTCTTATACTGATCAGTCTTTACCTATCTTTCCCTTCTTGTCTCGAGGGAGCACCGATTGATGAAATATCTGATGACAGATTGTGTCAGCTCACAGAATGTGGCTGCATGAACAAACACATGTGTGAGGATAAGAAGTACAGTGGAAAGTTTGCTGGTGTGACAAACACAAGACTTGTATATACAAAGATACACCACTATCAGATACATTACCCATGTGCAAACCACTGATGACTTCTGTCTGTTTTGAAAGCTGAAGAAGGGAGGTTTGGTTTTTTTTCTTTGCACAGGAACCTCTGGTGACAGAACAGGTCTTCAGGTTTTTATTCTTTTTTTAAATGCAAGCTGCTAGAGGAAAAACTGCCTAGTATTAACAGTTCCCCATCTTCCCTATCACAGGATTATATTTCCAGCAGAATTTAACTTTCCTAAGCATTACTATTTCGGCCATAGGTGTAGTAGTGTTCTCTCCCCTTTCTCCTGCTTCCCCTGTTATCTTTCTCAAGCCTTCTGGGAAAGGTTTGTTTCCTATGCTTTTCACAGCTGCCCCAAGAAAATACAGAAGTGTAAAAGAAACTTGGAAAGTCTTAACCATAATGAAATGAATAACAGAATATACTGATTAACAGAAATTATGCAAAAATGAGTCTCTCAAATCAGACTGCTTGTGAACAAAGAAGGTGTCTTAAAGCTGCACATGAAAAACCAGAACATAGTTTTTAAGCTTACAACCTTTTGACTTTGCACAGTAGCATCTCCTACCTGGAAGTATCAACCTATGGACTCCCCCATATTGGGTAACATTGATGGAATTCAGAGGCCCAAATTTAGATGTTGGAGATGTCACCTTCAGGCAACTTTTAAAGTCAACAAGAAAAAACTTGCACTTCTAAGATGCAATTCATTTAGCCTGGTTTAGACACTCATCTTCAAGTGAGATGCATTGCACAGCAGACATGACTATTTGCCCTCCTTGATTATAAAGTGAAGAACTATTTCAGATGCAGATATCTGAAATTAGAGGATATGGATGTCATCTTGTATATGAAGTAAATGAAACTAATTGTATTGACATACTAATTTCTATCTACAAATGTCCTACCTCTTTTCTGAGATCACCACAGGTACAATAAAGTACTTGCTTGTTCCATGCAAGAAGGAACTCACTAGAGTGTGCAGCATAAACTGCACGATGTAAATCTTGAGAGGATGGAGAGGGAGGGAAAGATGGGACAGAGTTGTAGGAGCAAGGACCAAGACAAGGAGAAAAGGAAAAGACAAGAGACAGATGTGTTGAGAAAGAGTCGAGACTGAAAACTGCTGTTTTCTCATCCAGACAAGTGGTACTCACTGAGCTGGCATGCACTCAGTATTTAACAATGTTTTTAGCACACCATGCATTACTAAGTGCCAACTGTATGTACCTGCATTCAATAAGAACTTTTTGTTTGTGCACCTTCCTGGGTGGTTTCTACAGTGGTGTTTTATAATACTAATTTCCCAAAACACCTTTCTATTTTTATTTGTCACTATTTCCAAGTGTGGATCTGACATACTAAAACCAGAGGTGCCAAGACTGGCATCTAGTTTGAGTAGGATAGAACCTGCTTTTTCACAACAGTCCTTGTATTAACAGGCATTTAAATATTCAGTACAGAACTCCTATCACCTGAATGGAACTCAGCACTACTATGGATCAGATTCACCTGGATACAGTAAGGTACACCATCTCTTCAAATAAACATCCAACAAAGCCAGAAGCACCCAAAAAATAAGGAAAAAATCCTTGACTGTGAATAGCATGAGTCCACTAACTCACTTCTTTATTTTTTTAAGGATTTTTTTTTCTAATTTAAGTGAAAAAGCAAGAGCAAAGAAAGTCAGCAATTCTTGTGCACCACTGCAGTTAGGAATGAAGTACCACTCTTCTCTACCAGGATCCACCTTTCATACCCTGACATCCAAGTAGGCTGATCAGGAAGGCACCAGCAGTCTTACTGGATCATATTTTTCAGACTGTCGTTTGATTTTGAAAATGAAAAAGAGAGTGTTCTTCACCCTGGTGTTTACACAGCCACCAAACCCATGAAATCAGCAACACAGAAGCAATAGCTGATGTTAAACGCATGTAGGAGAGACAAACTACTACTTTTGTGGCATAGATGTCATTACATTTTCACAGGACATTATTTTTCACCTCTTAAAAATGCAAAAAAAAAAGCAAATTAATGTTTTAGCATGTCATCCCTCTTATTTTAGTATCTTTCCAGAAAAATATTTTTTTCTACAGACCAATTTCCTCATTAGGTCACAGTAAAGAAAAAAAAAAATCAGAAAAAAAAGTTTTGTTTTTAATTCTTTGATCATGATATCTTAAAAGATCTTCTCTCTATAAAAAAATTAAAATACTAAGTCTTTATTCCTAATGTGTTATGCTTACATTACAGATTACCAAGAATTATACATCAAAACAAATTACCCTTTTCCATTTCCACCTCCCACTAACTAAGCGTCCCTAAATTGCACTTAGGAACACTTGCAGAAATCCACATTCAGTCTTATAAAAGAACATAGGTGACTGTTTCCTTCTTTTTTTCAGCCAGACAACGCACAACTGTGAAGGTACCCATATAAAGTACATTGAACTGAGGGTTCGTATTTTACAAAACACCAAACCATATAATAGTCTTCTACATTTTATTCTTGTCAATCAATTGAGCTACTAATGATCTGTGTAAGTACACACCTTTTTTTTCACAGGATGAAGCATTTGTTCTTCATCTTTTTCCAAAATATGATGTTACACGAGGGCTGTGAAGCATAGCTCCTTCACCTTTTCTAACACAGAAGTCACAGATGAGTGATTTAGAGTAAGAACATGGAAGGAGGGAAGAGATGCAGGAGCTTGGTCTGACAGTTTCTCCACTAAAAACATGTTTCTTCACATTCAACATATCTTGTGGATGTGTATGTTCCTCCCCAAGATAAGGTATAATTCCACAGTCTAACTTTCCTTGGATGCAGCCTAATGCTGTTTCCCTTTCCTTATTTTTCTGCTATTACTGAACTCTCAATGATTTCTATTTCCCTGCCAAATCACTGTAGAATAACAGTCACACAGGTTTCTTTGCCTTCACATATTTAGCATGTTGATGAAGGTGAGCTGAATTCATTTAATCAGGGGAGAGGAAAGGAATAAAAACAAGGGGTGCTGCTAGTGGTAGTGTTTCTAACATGCTCAATATCAAATATCTGTGTTTCTTGAAACTGAGGAAGTAATAAGCAGCAAGAATACTCTCCTTTTTCACGGTGATTACACTGACACATGCTGAGCAAGAATCTAGCTTCTGTCATTTATATGGTAGCCAACTCATAACTGGACCAAGTAACTTGTCTGGTCTTGACCATCAAATACAAAAAGCTCCAGATTAATAGGGTAGCATACATTTTGAGAAACACTGTTAAACAAACACACCCCAAAGATAAACAGGTTTTTTGGTCCTCCTGCAGTCAACTTCCTGCTACAAAGTTCAATTCCAAGCCATCCTCTTAATTTTTCAAGTTGCCTTTGGGTGGAGATCATTCAGTGTCCAAACCATGACAGCTGTATAAGGACTTGACCTCCAAGGGACCAATAAAAAATTGGTTTCATAATATGATGTGGTTACCTAAAGCATGGCGACAACTGTAATTCTTTTTCTTTTTTTTTTTATCACTGCACCTTCTTCTGTTTAGAGTCTCAAACTTTTAGCTGTTATCTGAGGGAAAGAGATTCTACAAGCTTTTGGTGGGAAAAGTAATCAGAGGAGTTCATCTGGATGCCCTGACACCCATGAATGCTGGCAGTACAACATAAATTTCACGGAGACAGGAGAATGCACACTTGTAACTTCAAGTTTAAGGGAATTGGGATGCTTGTTTGGCTTTTATTACAAGATTTTTTTAATGCCATGCTGGGTACTGCTCTTCCAGATAAATAACTAACAGCAAGGAGAAGTATTGGCTACCTGGGAAATAACATAAGACAAGCAAAACAGCTGCTGATGAGATAATTTTTAAACTGGAGTACCATACAAATAGGTGTCTTCAAACTGACACCTGTCATGCTAGCCATGTGCCAAACCATGGCTAAATCCATGGCCACTAATTAGGCATCTCATATCTTCAAAGTCCTTCCTATTAACAGGATGCTCTATCTGTCCTATACAGTATTCTTGAGACCAAGCATTACAGCCTACCATGCATATAATAAAAATAACATACTTCAAACCACGTCTTTTGAGAAGTGCTATCATAATCTTCAACATATTTTAAGAAATGCATTTAGTGTTTGGCTTTATACTAAAAGCTTAGTTCATTCCATTTTTTTTTTTAAGACAAGGGTGATAGAAAGCTACACAAACAAGAGAAGTTTGTGCTCTCTGAAATTGACCAACTGCAGCTAAAGATGTTGACATACATGTGTATTTTCATGTGCTGAAGCACAAATCCAGCCTGTCATCAATAGCAGAAGGATTGGTTCTCTGACCAAAACCCAAAACCCCCAGTGTTTTGTAACAGGAGTTACAGCCCTGTCCTTTCAAGAGACTTGCAATTAGTAGATTTCTCTTGTAATTTACGCACAGAACTTCAAAACAAATTTATGCAGTAAAAACATCCTGGTATCTGGAAGAAAAAGGAACCCATACCTAGATTAAAGACTTATGCCACCATTCATTTGCCCACATCTATTCTATTCAGTTTTGGGCCCCTCAATACAAAACACACTGATAAAAAGACCACAGGGTCCCAAGACACTGAGGGGCTGGGGAAGTAGGTTCAGCCCAGGGAAGAGACAGCCACAGAGAGAAACCATCACCTGCCTGTCAGGATGCATGAGAGGGTCACCAAAAGCCAAGGGGCTCTTCAGTAGTGCATGGCAGGTGCAGCACAAGCTATGAATTATGTTCCAGCCTTCTACCAGAAGAAACTATTTCACACAAGGCAGTAGTAACACAGCTTGGCCAAAGTTGTTGTGCAGTCTCTCCTCTTGGAAGACTTCAAAACTCTAGTGGACACAGTCCTGAGCAACTGAGATCTAAACCCAGAGCCAGCCTTGTTTGGGGCTCCCTTCCACCCTGAGCTACACTGTGATCCCCTCCTGTTTTATCTGGCCTTTGGAAGGCAGAACAGGGATCTGCTCTTGTCTGAGGTCACCTGCAGCATTGCCTTGAGCTTGGCCACTCAATAACGTTCTGAAAGACATCATTTCCCAGTTTAAAAGTTCTGAAAAGCAGACTTCATTTTCTCTTTCCTAAAAACACGTAAACATAAGGGGTTTTTTTTCCTGTTATATAAGAGGTTGGTGTTTAAAGTCTTCAACAATACATTTCAATACCAAATACAAATATCATTAGACTATATTTTAGTCAAGCTCTAACTTCTACATGATGTCTGTTTTCCAGCAACTACTAACATTTTCACGCAGAACCACTTTCTGAAACTTAGATTTCTCAGTTTCAACCAAACATCTGAGAGATCAAGAGCTTACAACTTCTTTTTTTTTTTTTTTTTTTTTTTTTTTTTTTTTTTTTTTTTTTTTAATTTAGGCAGCACTGACAGCTTCTCACTGCCCGGCTTGTGATGTTCAGATCTGAGCAGTATTAACCAAACCCTTTCCTGACGTAGCCTCAAGTTCACCATATGCTACTGTGAATTGACCTTCACGTCAGAGGTTTTACTGCTCGGCAAACCCCACGGTCTCACTGAGGTTCCTTGTACTGTGGCCACAGGCTCTAAACAGCCCCCGGGGAATGCCTGTGTCCCCAAGAAGCCAGCATGCACTAGATAGTTATTACTCATAGGAGACTTGGAACGACACTGGGGAGCAACAGGTATGGGGAGCACTGTAGCAGAGTGTTATCAAGCCCTTCTCTTTCATCT
>VXBB01013169.1:671632-684837 GCA_013399915.1 Illadopsis cleaveri
AAAAAAAAAAAAAAAAAAGTGTGTTTGGCCTGAAAATATACAGTTTAAATGACGTAAGAGAGAAATGCAAGGCACAAGTTTTATCAAATCCTCTTAGATTATTTTGGCAAGGTCTGGATTAGCATTAGCACCATAGAGTACCTAGAAGATATGCAGAGTTCCATATCTCTCTGGAGAGATGCATATAAAAATGTGCATTCCATATAAGCCTTGAGGTATCCAGCATTTCTGCTTCAGTGCTAACAGATCCTAAAAAATCCTGATACACAAAATTAAGTTAAGGGGGTTGGTTGTTTTGGTTGTTTTTCAAACTTTGGGCAAAATTAAAGTCTGGTTGTTAAGTATGGCAGTGTCAGAACACTGTGTGATTTTGATCCAAACAGATCTGTCGAGGCCCTGTACTTTTAGTTGTACCTGTCTTATGTGGAAGGTTTGGACTTCTTAAGTCAGGAAAGGCATTTTTAAGGTCATTAGTTAAGATAGACATTCATAAGAATTAGCCAGTCATTCAGGAAACTTTAAATGATGGTCATGTTTCTGTCAGCAGCCAGTTTATGTCAGTTTAATCCAGGCACATGCAACAGAACAAGTCAATCTAGCTTTATCTGAACCAACACAATTTTGCAACAGTTCATAGCGCTTCATACCTTAGAAAGGTATTATGCAACAAATTATCCTTCTCCTGTTTGGTATCATTCCACCATGGTGAAAAAGAAGATGATTGAGTATCTAGATTAGACTTTACCATACTCAGTAGTCTTGCTTGACTGCAAACTATGTGAGATATTAAAAAGAACCAAAAAATCCCCTAAACCTGAAGCATGCTAATATTGGCGTTACAAAGATAATCCGATAAATACAGACTCAAAATTTTTGAAGTTGTTATAGAAATCAGCTAACACACAGGTTGAGGTAAAAGTGTTTATTCAGATAATTGATTCTCCCTTTTTATTGTTACAAAACAGAAACCATCTCTGTTGTAATATAAAACTATTCCAATATATGGCACAATTGCTCTCAAACAAACATAAAAACAGATCTCCAATCTAAAGCCCATACACAAATTACAGAAAAATATGAGTGGATTATCATCAACTTTGTTATCAAATATTTTTTCTTCTTTTCCAATACAACATTTCCTTCAGAAATGGTGCACGCATGCAAACATTTGAGATTCAGATAATTCACTGTCAGAATATATGAAGACTGCTTTGGATTTCCACATTTTGGAATTGGTGGTAAAAGAGCAATAAAGTATGCAGGGGCCAAAATCCTTCGTGTCACACATGAAACATGTAAGTCCCAAATGATGGTCCTGAAATCCCACATTCATTTGACACCTAACCCTGTGGGCACCTAAATTCCAGGGTTGTCTCCCTGTTTGTCTTGAAAGTGCCCCAGGTACTTCGGGATTCACTTTCCCACATGCTCAGAGTTGCCTCAGTCTGCACGGGACTGAGAGTCAGGTGCCTACTTTTTGCCTAAGTCTGACAAGGAGCTAAAAACTAGGTATTGCTTGGCCTGCATCTCTGCTGGGACTTCCTGTGCTTGCATATTTGGATCTTATTTAACTCCTGCAGTAACAGCAGGCTCCAAAGCCATATTGGCTTCCATTATTTTCCAGGAGTTCCAGGTATGATGTAGAAATGGTGATGGAAATGGTAGCCTTAATTTGGTAATACCTTAAGTACAAGAATATGTTCCATCTCACAATCATATCACCACTAATGTTTGTTTTCTGGCCCAACAAGAGACTAGAGGTTCCCTGGCCACACCTGAAAAGAAGAGTGAGTCCCATTCCATGTCTTGAAAAAAAGGCATAAATTAATGTCCTCAGTAAATTATCAGACATGGCAGGACGTGAGTGATCACCCCTGGGGGTTAAAGACAGCCTGGAAAATGCAACTAAATATTAGGACCAGGAACAGCCAAGGCTAGAAACTAAATTAGTTCAGGAACATGGCAGCCAGAATTGTAGCAAGAGCAATATGTAGGAAGCCAGGGAAGCAAAGAGACCCTTAAAACAAACAGCAGGGCAAACCCCTTAAAGTAAGCAATTCCATGTCACAGGGAAGGACTTTGGAAAAATGGCAATAGCTTGACTGAGAGTAGGACTAAGAAATCTGGAAGCACAAGACAGTGATGTGAGCTTCAACCAAAAAGTAAAATTGGAAGCCAAGCATTTCTGAGATTGCCTTATGTACCTGGTTGGTGGGGCAACACATCGCTCAGGCTCAAAGGGCAATCATGATTGGCATGCCACTTGCCCTGGCCTGTCTGGCGGCCGCATGGCTGGATTGCCTGGGGGGACACACAGGGGAGCACACAGACACTGCAGCTCAAGTAGATGAAAGCACCTAAGGCTCTGAGGACATTTTGGAGTAGGGGTGAATTTACATAACCTCATGCTCTGAATTTGATCTTGTACACACTCTATGATTACTTCACGCAGCAATTTAGATTTGCATGTTGGATGCTTTTGGTCTTATTTTAAGTTGCCTGGTTCCCATCATGGTTCAGTTTGGGATCTTTGGTATTTAGGTTCATCTGTGAGCTAATACCTCCCTTGAAAACATGTAATGCCCCTCTCTTAGGTGCTAGTTATTGATCAGATAAGTCAAAAACAGATGTGACTCTTACCAGGGACAAGATTTCACCTTCACTTTTCTGATAGCTTTGGCTTAATTTATAACCCACTTATTTCTAAATAGTTCTGCCAAACCCTTTGATACTCTAAGATTTTTATTCTGTAAACTGAGTATTCCACAGTACATAGGTGTGGATAGAATTTTTAACGGCAAATTAGCATGTTTAATTAATCAATTCAATATTAGCATGGTTTCTTATAATTATTATTTTTGCTGTAGAATTGCCAAAAATTTATCTGAGCCTTTGAGTTGCTTACATATTCGCATAGATGAAAAGTGTCATATAGACCTCCCCGCTACCCACACACCTCCTGTCAGCTACTTGAAGAAGAGTCCTACAACCCATCTTTGGGCCTTTAAAGAGTCTTTTGCATTAGAACCTATAGCGCAAGGGAAGCAAACATCATGTATATAAACCATGGGGTTGTAAAACTTCAGTGCTCACGTTTAGAAGTGTCCCACAGCGATGCCAAGGTGTGGCATGTGGTCATTGACTTTAACATGGAATTTTATAGTGCTAACCAGAGCCATGGTAGGTTTTATTAACATACAAGTGAACTACTTCTGCATCAGTTACTACCTCCACATAATACTCCCATTGTGATGCTAACAGTGAGAGTGCCCTGTTTGGTTTCAATGCCAGCTAGGTTCAGCCCATAAGTCCAGGCAGATAGCCAAATAGATTTCAGTTATGAAATGTTCAGGAGTTCCCAGTGTCGAATATTCCTCTTATTCCTGCTAATACATCCATATCAGTAGTTTTTGTTCCTTCTCCAATCAGTTCACACGGGAAAAAAGTGTCTCACAGAAAAAATATTTCTTTCAGGGGTTTCCCTGATGCCTGCAAAGTGCTTTTCTCATTCTGTTAATAACTATCCAATGTCACTTTTCTTTAATGATAACTATCTTACACTGAAGTGCAGTGTCAGTACAAAGCCAAGATAACACCTACACCTACCTCTGAGTATTCAAGTATTTTGTTCTTTTGCCTATCTGTAAAAGATGAATATTTCCTCTGTGCATTTTTCAACTTACAGTTTCTTGAAAGCTTTCAGTCTTTGGATTTGCCAGTCTGCATAAAGAGTTAAAATAAAGATTTTGAGCCTGGTCTCAATCTGAGCACTAATATCTGTAAAACATCTGTGCTATGTCAAGGTTGATTCAATATGGTGTTTATTTGGCATCTGAAGTTTTTCAGTAAGTTTTTTTTCCCTCCTCAAAGCTATAAGAGGGGAACATAAAACAGCTGTGAGAAAACAGGCTATATAACTAGTCTGAAACAAATGATGTGGATGCTACCCAGAGGAGAGAACATTCCACGTTTTGGCTACTTTTTTTTCTTTCCCATCTAAGTGGGACAGGAGGAGGGAGGTGGGACATGCTGCATCTCATGGGAGCAGAATGCCACTGATTGGCAGCATCCCCTGGAGTTTGATTAAAAGGAAAAAAAAAAAGTATGTGAATTCTAACACTCAGTTCTCCTGTAGTCACAATTTTACATGTGTTAGTAAGATCATAAATTAATTCAATTAGAAAAACACCACAAACTACCATTAGGCATTAGGAATATAATACTGGTAAATTGTTAATTTACTGCTTAACATCAATATGTGCTTCTGTTTTCCTGAGTAGATAAAGCTTGGCTGAAGCGTGTAGATTCCCAGGCTAATATTTTATGACTCTGTTTATCTTGCTTTCCAGTTTTTCAGTGGTTAGTGTGCATAGTACTGCTACACTTTCATGCTTCTTTCATTGGCCAAAAGCAAAGCTATAGGTCATGTCCTTCTCTGCTCTAAATTTTTGATTATTGTCTAGGTTGAAATTAATTTGTCACCTTAAAGAATAATTTTTAATTTGTTTGACTAAATTAGCAATGCCATTCTATTCTATTTTCATCATATTCCCATGGAGATCTATCAGCCAAGCATGGCTTAAGTTAGGATGAGATCTTTCTCTTTTATTTTTTAAGAAGGAAGGCAGAAACTACCAGGAAATTTAAAATTAATTATTTCATAGAGATTCTAGGTATATTGCTAAATCAATAGCTGTGAAAACTAGATACATAATTACCAGTTATGTATTATTGCTCATTCTGACTAACAGATGAGCTGGGAAATGGACAAGCATGAAGGAAGGTAGGTCCTTCTTCAGCAATTTACAGTCTAGAGCCAATGTGCTAAAGAATGAAATGTAAGCACAGCTGATTAAATTGCTATGGAATATGAGCATCCTGTGACAAATCCAAAAGCTATCCAGTCTTCTGTAATCTAGTTGGATGCTAAAGAATCTGCAATTAAATATTAGACTGACCAGATGTAATTAAAATCATAACTGTTCTTATGTATCTGCAGATAATACAGGAGCATTACTAGGAAATTGAAACTGTCTGTTCATAGTTATGTGTACCAGTCATTTCTTCCTCCGGTATATTACACAGGGTCTATAATACAGATCCTGTGAACACCATCAGCCTCTGTGCAGCCATCAGCCCTGTCCTCTTTCCAGATGAATATAAACCTTGCACTGTCCCATGAAAAGTTGTCCAAAGAGGAGGTGTTGAAACGGCCTGATGAAACAAACCAGTTTTTGTGAGTCCTAGGGAGGAGAAGCACAAAGTAGTGGAGCTGTTTGTCAGCATTTGCTTTTCCCAGGATAATCAGTTGTGATTACAGAGAATAAGGATGTAATATCTAAAACAAACACAAAGAGTGACTGTGAGAATGTGGGTCAGTGGATTTCTACCATCAATAAACAATAATTAGGGAGTTATCTCTCAGCTGTTCCACAAAAAGATAGATGAAGGAGAATGTGTAAGCTAGGCTAAGTCTTTATAAACATGCCCTTCCCAATAAGTTATCAAGGAGACTACACTATTATGGGTTCAGGGAAAAAAAAGACAAACAGAAAGAGTAAGGAAAATCAATATGGGATGAAACAAGGAGTTGACTTCCTTAAACTTCTCTAATAAGATTATCCTTATTTAAAAGACTTCCTTCTCTGGGGCCAGAGTACCTGCAGGTCAGACCTGCTGTCAGGAAGCTGATTGCTTGTTCTGGGCCCTGCTGCAGGACACCACAGAAGGACGATTATTGTTATCTGTTACTGCCTTTTCACCATTTCTGTGTACTTCTTACCCATCTGGACACAAGAGTTGCTGCCAAAAGAGAACCTGAACAGATCAAAGGCAACTGTTTGTACTCTGAGCTGTGGTAAAGAGCCAAGGTGATGTTCTCCTTTGACCTTACCAGTTAAGGACATGGGCTTAATAGGAGAGGATGTATTGTGCGGATGAAAGTGAGTGTAGCTGGTGTCACAGGGAGAGCCTTTGACTCCTATGTCCATGGATTATTTTCTGGGAGTGAGGACTGGTGGGAAGTGATGGCACCAGCATAAGAAAGAAAGGCAAGAGCACCTTTCCCAATATTCTTGCTGTTGAGAAAGGTTTCTAAGCAGGTTCATCAAAGTATGCAGATCAAAGCCTAAAAAGAAGTGGAAAAACAGGTTCAATTTAAGATGCTAAGGGAAGCAAGGAAGGTACATAGCAAAGATCTGAACTTCAGGAGAGTGGACTTTAGCTTGGTCAACGAATAGGTCAGCAGGAATCACTGGGGAGCCAAGAAAGAAAAAAAAGAGTTGGTCTTCAAATCTCCTTGAAGCACTAGAATGGCCCATTGTGATTGCACAAGAAGATTGCACAAGAAGATAGGCAGATACACTGGGAAGCCAAACTGGTTGAAGAGGAAAGTTCTAGCTGAGCTCAGATATAGAAAGGAGGTAACCAGGAAAACTAGCGGCATCACTCAGGCATTCAGGAGTTGAATTAGGAAAGCCACACCGCTGAGGTCAAAACTACCAAGGAACATCGAAGACAATGAGAAGAGCTTATACAGATAAGCAGCACTGCAAGTAAGGTGAAGAAAAATGTAAATAGTGCAGGCAAGATGCAAAGGAGGTAGTGACAAATTGCACAGAAAAGACTGGAGTACTTAATGCCTTGATTGCCTTGTTTTTTACTGCCAAGGTCAGGTCTCTGAGTCTAGTAGCAAATTGTGGGGACTGAGGCACTACCCATCCTACAGGAAGATCAGATTAGGAATAATTTAAGTATTTCTGGACATAGGACCAGGCAAGATGCATCCACAGAAGCTGAGACAGCTAATGTGTCTGTGAGGCTCTTCTGTGTCATCTTTGAAAGGCTGTGGCAACTGGGGGAACTTCCCAGTTGCTGGTAAAAGACAAGTATCACATCAATATTTTTAAAAAATCAAGAAGGAAAGTCTACAGCATGGTCAGCTCCTGGGAAAATGAAGGAACAAGTCCTCCACCTTTTAGACACATGAAGGACAGAATGATGACTGGAATCAGCCAGCAGAGATTTACCAAAGTTACACCATTCGTGACCAATCTGATTGCCTTCTATGATGAAATGGCTGGCTCTGTGGATGAAAGGAGAGTAACAGATGTAGCTTATCTGGAGCAAGACTTTCAACACTGTCTTTTGTAGTGCACTGGTAGCTAAACTGAGAAGATGTGGACTGGATGAGTACACTGCAAGGGTAGTGAAAAATTGGCTGGACTGCCGGGATAGAGAGCAGTGGTTAATAATTCAATGTGTATTGGTTTTCATGGCAAGGTTTTGGTAGCAAGAAGGCTACAGTGTTCTTCTATGGGAATGTGCTGTAAACTTCCCCCACATCCTACAAAGCCAACACCAGCTGGCTCCAAGATGGACCCACTGCTGGCCAAGATCAAGCCCATCAGCAATAGTGGCAAGATTTAAGAAGGAGAAAAAAACACTGCAGAAACAGCAGCAGAGAGAGGAGTGAATATGTGAAAGCAATGGCCCTGCAGACACCAAGGTCAATGGAGAAGGAGAAGGAGGAGCTGCTCCAGGTGCCAGAACAGAGTTTCCCCCACAGCCCCTGGTGCAGACCATGGTGAGGCCTGCAGCCCATGGAGATCCATGGTGGAACAGATATCCCCTCCGGCAGTGTGTGGAGGAGCCTATGCCAGAAGGACGCCAAAAGGAGATTGTGGTCCTTTGGTAAGCCTACATTGGAACAGGCTCCTGACAAGGCATGTGGTCCCATGGAGAGGAATCCATGCTGGAGTAGGTTTCTGACGGGACCTGTGGTCCTGTGGAGAGGAGTCCATGCTGGAGCAGGAAGGCTGGCAGGACTTGTTACCCTGTAGCAGACCTGTGCTGGAGCAACCTATTCCTGAAGGACTGCACCCTATGGAAGGGACCCACGCAGGAGCAGTTCATGGTAACTAGTGAGTGACCTCTCCCTGTCCTTATGTTGACCCATGAGCTTTTCTTTACATTCTCTGTCCCTTGTCCAGCTGAGGAGGGGAGTGGTAGAGTGCTTTGGTGGGAACCTGGCAGCCAGCCACAGTCAACCCATCACAAAGCCATGTAACATGTTTATCATTGAACTGGACAAGGAGCTGGAACACACACTTGTTTGGGTTTTGGGTGAAACAAACTGGGCAGGGTGCAGTGATTGATATGCTGGAGGCCTGAGCTGTTATTTATAGGAATCTCAGCAAACAAGAGGATGCAAGAATCATGGAGTTCAAGAGAGGCAAATACAAACTCCTGTGTAAGCAAGGAAATCAAGCATACACTGGGCTACGCTAGACACGGTGTGGCCAGCAGCTGAAAGGAAGTGATTTCCAACATCCTCCACTCCCTCAGCACTGATGAGGCCACTGGTAATTATACTTCTCATGGAATGAGATAGACTTTAGGATTTTTTACTTTTTTTCACCATCAACTCAAACACCCATTCTCCTATTTTACGTGCATTATATTCTTACTTTTTTCCCTGAGAAATCAGTGATTTAAAAGCTAAATCATATAATAAATGTTGTACAAATACAACCAAGAGGAAAAGAAAACCTGAAAAACTTGCATCCAATATTGATTTTAAATTCACTAAAAGGTCTTTGTAAAATTAAATCTCCATAATACACTTTATTAGTGGAGAAACAAAGATATATCAGAGTTTCAGAACTGGACTTATCGACATTTTAGTACTACAAAATTATCAAAATGAATTTGGAATCACTGAGAAAAATTCTTTCCCTGGCTAAAACAACTGAAGGTCATCCAGTCATATAAAAAACCCCTGTTCGTCTGCAATAGAGAAATCCTGTGTTTATTACAAATCAGTACTATTTCTTTTCAGAATCTAAGGAGAAAACTGTGCTCTATGTCAAATGTAGTAAGACAAGTGTGTAAGACAAGTGTGAGAACAGGAAATTACTTGATGACTTGGATGGGCAGGGAATATGAGCTGCTGTCTCTGTGTCACACTTGGCACTGTGTTTATCCATGAACCCATATGATATTTGGTACGTTATTGCAAGAGTAAGTCAGGTTTCATAATATAGCCAATAGACCGGGTTGCAATGAGCCTAACTCAGATGCTTGGAATTATGCAGTGTGACGCAGAAAAGGAATGAAGTCCTTATTGAAATGATTTTAATATAGATCTGTACAGCAAGAAGTCTTCTTACCGAGCTATAAAAGATTACTTGTCAACAAACAGCAGTTAATTCTGGTTTCAGTTCTGGGAGTTCCCAAGTGCTGGGTGACACATGGGTGCTTAATGTCTTCTTGTACTGAGGGCTGGACTGCCCATGTCTCAGCAGCTGACATTTCAATGGTATTAACAAGGTAGGTTATTGGTGAAACCTCTTCTTGCCTAAAAGTAAACAACCTAAAGGCTGTTCCAATTGCCAAACAGCACAGGATTATTGTATTATCTTCTTTCTACCTTTGTGTTACTTTCTGGCTGTGCTGTGATTCAGCACTAAGTTAGTGCTCATCTTTGGTTATAAATGGCTGAATTTATTTATCAAACATAGATGGAGCCAAACCTGTCCCATAGTGAGACAGTACTGACAAAGCCATTAACCTTTTTGTCAGTATTCCCAACAGAAAAAAACAGATGTGTTGGGAATCATCATCCTACCACCTTTTGAATTCTCCTCTATGATAAGAGAAAATACCTAACAGAAAAAGTATAACTTAGTTAACATGCAGAGAGGTAAAAATATAGCTAAGTGAACAATGGGCTGTTGGCATTGTCAATATATTAGAAATGAAGGCTTATGATCTGATCTACGTTCATAAGAAATCTCCACATGTACATACTGTGAAATTTTTAGAAGGGATATTTCCCTTCCTCCTCACAAAGACCAAGATGTCTTCATGAGGCTACAACAAAATAGAAAAACCAAGAAATTTTGTTCAAGGTAAATAATAAGCAGCAGACCTAGAACTAGGATTTCCTAATGTCCAGCCACTTGGTTTAACAAGAAAAGATTTTTTTTCATAGTCTGAAATATGACTTAAGAATTTTAAGTTAGGACTAAAATAGGAAATGTGGGTTGGAACTAGATTATCTTCAAGGTCCCTTTCCACTGCAAATCATTCTGTGATTCTATGAAATCAGCAAAGTAAAAAACAGTTAAAAACTGTGAGGGAAAGCTAGGACAGTTGTCAGCATACCTCAGTTATTTAGACAAGAAAGAGTTTAAAACCAGTCTAGAATATTTCCAAATATATTCACTGTTACAGAAGACAAATATTAGTAGGTGAGAAGAGCATAAAAGGAGAATTACATCCTGATGAGAGTGATTTTTTTTGCTTCCACAAACTTATAAATTAAAATTGTATCTGGAAAACATTAAGTGCTATCTCGTAATATTTCCAGGAAGTTCTCAGAAGAATGAATCAGCTTCTCATGTAATTAATCAAATTAACTCTTCACCGGGAGTAGGCAACAATGAATTATTTAGCTAGATATAAATAGCAGCTTTATGAGTTTCATTTGAATCTTACTCACTGTGGCATGTTAAAAGGTGTACATTAATGATTCCCACAATCTAGTTTTGTTTACACACTCAAAAGACAATATCTAGAAAATTGAAGTACGATTTGCTTTCTATTGAAAACTGTTGGGAAGTGAAGGGAAATCAGCAATAGTGATTGCTGATCAGTTGCTAATGAAACAACACTGGAACAGGTAAAGTTTCACATGTCTGTGTGTTTTGCCAATGATTTAACCGAGTCTGGGTTTTACAGAAGAGGAGCCAGGACTGAATAATGGAATCTTTTGTGCACCCGCCAAGGCTATTTGCTATACATCCATGTATGTATAACTTACATAAATATACACATTATATGCTTACAAACTATCCTTACTTTGTGGTATGTGTAGGTGACATAAAATACCAGCTCTATGAAAGCACCATTAAATTCATTCCATCTGATCAAAACAATGAATATCAGTAATCCCTCTTCTAGAAAAATAGAGAGAGAAATAGAATTGCGTGTTTTATTTCAGGTAACTTTTCAGCAATCAAATGCTGGCATGATTTGCCTTTACCAATAGGTTCTAACTTTGTAGTTACTCTTGCCTTGGGAAGGGGTGTTGGCCTAGATGTCAGGCGAGAACTCCAGAGGTCCCTTCCAACATAAATTATACACTGATTCTGCTTACAGATCTTCATCTCCACTACCATTACACAAAAACATAACTGCCCACAAATATGTAAACAATCTGTTCCATTTCTCTTATTTTTACTAGAATGAATGCATCTTTAATTATAGTCTTGTTCTTTACAAGCATCTCCACATTCCATATGTATTCAGTAACAGGTATTTTGATTCAGCTGCCATTAGGCAATGACTCACTATGTGTTGTCTGCTGATGACATTTTATACTGCTCGAGGATCTTTAGAATTGGAAATATGTTTGAGGAGCTCTTTCCCTTCCAATTTAGACGAGTCAATTGTGCCTAGTGATGGTTCAACTTAAAGCATTAGATAGCAATGTGAAAAACAATATATCAAAGAGGTAATTCCCTTTTTGTTGTATTTATTTTGACATTATATTCTGGCAATTATTTTTAATGTTTGGATTCGGATTCTTTATTTGTAGTCATAATGACAGAAAAGCTGGCATTCACTTCAGGTTCAGCTTATTTGTTCAGCAGTTACATTATATCTCGTGTTTATCTACAACCAACTTTGTCTCAGTAGCAGAGCCTCATTCACCTACAGAACTATTGCCTTTAAGATCTCACATGGACAATGTATCTTGCTGTATCTGTGTCTGATAACTGCACCAGCAGGATGTTTAAATAGGAAAGTAATTTAAATAGCAAGTTATCTCACTTTATGACTTGACTGAGTTTTATTCTCTACCTGACTTCTTGTATCTAGATCCGGCAAAAGACTCAGGTGCTCAATGGAGTTCAGTTTTCAGCCTATGAAGTGGAATCCCTATGCCTGAGTCAGGTGCCTATGTTCCTTATATCACACACAAGAGAAAAATGCAAAAATAAATGTTTAATCTGCTTGGTAGTGGTCATAAGTAACAAACAGAATGTTCATTGCACAGTCTAGCCGGCCAATGTCGTGCTTCAAGAACTGTAGTGGGGGTTAAGTAAGACCTAAGGAGGTGAGAACAGGCAGCATCAAGAAGGAGCCAGATCCTAACAGTATCACTGATAATAACTTGCAGACTCCTGCCTGCCTGTGAGAAAAGAAATGACCTGGCATTACCTTTAGTGATGCTGCTACAATGATCAGTCAAACCCCTCAGCCTACAGATGCTACCAAACCACCCTTTTCTATAGGAGAGCTCTGAGGAGTTCATAGGAGGAAAGGGCAAAGACTAACCCTCCTTGATTTCCTGTAGGGATGTCCATATGTGCAAGCTTTCTGAAAGCTTGCAAATCTTGTAATGAGGAAAAACCTTTGTAAAAGTCTTTAATTTTTTTTTTTGTCTGTTTGGTCAGGGTTTTCTGTTTGTTTGTTTTTCCAGTGCTGCTGGCATCTCACAACAGCTCCACTGGCCAGTGCAACCTCCTGAGACTGGTTTCAGCAGACCTGTAACAGCATTAAGGGGGTTCCTTGCAGAAACACACAGAGAAGCCTATAGTAAATGTGCAGTGCTTGCAGGTTGGATGTCTCTGTAATTGTGGGGTCAGCTCTGTGCATGTCTCCTGTCATTCCAGGTCTGCAAGACAATAATTTCCACACGATCCACACTAATTGCAATGGAGTGCACAGATAGTACTTCTGCAGGAACCTCTCCCCTTGCACCATCATACCCAACACGTGCAAGGTGAGTGTAGTTGCCCATATTTAGGAGTGTAAGGGAACAGGTCCCTTCAGAACATAAAGCAATATCACAGGTGCTCTGTGCCTTCTTTCCCTGTCCTTTGGGTAGGCCATACTGTTGGGGGTTAGGTTTGTCCATTTTTCTCTCTAAAGAATTTTTTCCCCATAAGTTACCAAGGAGAGCAAATGTTGGGTACTTAACAGTACTTAACCGAAACAAAGAGGTGGCCAAACTCGGAGGGGGAGATAACGGGAGTTTTGGGGGTAGGAAAAAGGATGGAGCTGGAGGCAGAGGGACACTGTTTTCTCTCGGCGTTTGGGGAGAGGGAATGGCTGGGTTGCTGCTTGCTGCAAGAGAAGTTCGCTGTGGCCAAAAGGGTCCAGTCCTGGGAAATCTACCATCATCTGCTCGCCCT
>VXBB01013169.1:685207-727738 GCA_013399915.1 Illadopsis cleaveri
AGACTGCACATCCCCCTGCAATGCTGGGACATCTGCCGTCACAGCCACCAGCCCGGGACTTTTCCACTGTTTCCAGCTTGGTGCTCTGAGGATCCTGCACGGGCACCGAGACTGAACTGCTATGGGTTTTTGTAAAGCAAAGCCCTCAAGGTTCTTGGTATTGTTTTGTTATTAATGCTGTAAGTTTTTGTTTATTTGTTTGTTTGTTTTGTTTTGTTATACATACTAGTAAAGAACTGCTATTTCTATCCCCAAAATCTTTGCCTGAAAGCCTCTAACCGCAAATTTATAATTGGAAAGGGGAGCGGGGCGTGGTTTACATTCTCCATTCCATGGGAGACTCCGGCTTTCCCTGGCAGATACCTGTCTTCCCAAACCAAGACACCATACCAAGTACTAAGTTTTTCTCCATGTTTACAGCAGTTTACCTCCTTTTAAAATCAATGGGTCACAGCAAACTTCAGAGAGAAGGCAAGGAAACTTCCTTGCATATGTCCCAAATCACAAAAGTGCCACAGCTTAACTTTTGGTTATTGAGCACTAGCAAAAGAGATAATTTTTTTATCAGGCCTCATGTTTGGAGTATTGTTTTACCAAAAAGAGGTCATCACTATGATCTTATTTAAACTGGGAAAAATTAAAATGAGCCTTTCAGACTTTTCTAATCCTTCATATGACTGAAAAAATACTAGAGTTCTGCAAACCACACTGTTGGCTCAGCAACACACAAACTTATTAAAATGCCAGTCTTTGGGTAAACCCCACCGAAAGTCTGTAATAATTGCAGTTTAGTTTCCGAACTCCCGAAGACTCCTTCAGCAGCCGTGGCCACTGCATGACATCTGGTGGCCACAAGGCAGCATGGCCAGAACGGGGCACTACTGAAACTGCTGCCCGTGCCTCCGCTAAAACCACACTGTATCAGCTCTCATCCCAGTGTGCCAAAACACCCGCTCTGAGATGTTCGCTGCGGTTGTACACCTCGCCACGGAACAACCCAGCTTCGACAACTGCTAATGTGTAGCACAACAGGATACATATCTTCCTTGGGAGTTAGGTTCCATGCCCCCAGTGTTGATCTTCCCCTGCACTCCTACAGTTGTAGGACATCGAGATGGGGATCTGCAGAACGACAGAATTGTAGGAGACGTTCTTTGAAGTGCAGAGGTGGAATTCACTGTGAACTTGCACCTAATGAGCTGATAAAAAACAATCCAGAATGATGCTTTGGTATGCAAGAGGTATACAGCAACAGGTACTCCTCCTCCAGTGATCATGGTATAAAATCACAGAATTGTAGAATATGGAGGGTTGGAAGGGAACTTAAATATTATCTAGTCCCAATCTGCCCTGCCATGGGCAAGGACACCTCCCACTGGACCAGGTTGATCAAGGCCTTATGCAACCTGACACTGAACACTGCTTGGGGCACCCACAACCTCCCTGAGCAACCTACTGTGCCTCTGGACCCTCACAGTAAGGAATTTCTTCCTAATACCTTAACTAAATTTCCCATCTTTCAGTTTGTGCCCATTCCTCCTTGTCCTATCACTACACTTCCTGACAGAGTGCCCTTCTGGCTTCCCTGCAGGCCCCTTCAGATACTGGAAGGTTGCCATGAGGTCTCCACACAATGTTTGCTTCTCCAGGCTGTTCAGCCCCAGCTCTCTCAGCTTGTCTCTGTAGAGGAGGGGCTCCAGTCCTCGTATCGACTTTGTGGCCTCCTCTGGACTTGATCCATCTATCACGGTGGGTAAGATCTACTACAGAAAAAGTCACAGAATATTCTGAGTTGGAAGGGACCCATCGAGTCCAACTCCTGGCCCTGCACAAACACTCCATAAAGTCACACGATGTGCCTGAAAGCATTGTCCGAGCGCTCCTTGAACTCTGTGAGGCTTGGTGCTATGATTAATTCCTTGGGGAAGTAGGAAAAAGAACAATCGGGTAAGAGAAAACAGAGAGATTAAGTGCTCAAAATCTTCAGACGCGCGGTCCGTCGGCTGAGCGCCCCTGCCGATGCCTCAGGAGCGGGCCCACGGCCGGGTCCAGTACAGCTGCAGCCCTACGACTCTCCGCCTCCAGCGCTTCCGCTGCAGCACCGATAGCGCTCTCAGGGCGGCCCGGGCCCGACTCCACGCCCGGCTGCGAGACCGACTCTCGGCTCCAGCCCTTCCCACCGGCCCAGCCAGGGCCCGCCCCCCCGCTTCCGGCTTCCGGCGCCGGCGGGGGAGGGCGCGCGGTCCGGGCGGAAGCCCCGCGCCGNAACAGAGCCCGCGGGGCCTGGCCGGGCCCCGGACGCCCCCGGGTTTCAGCGCGGCGCTGGGCGATGCTGGGGCCCGTCCTGCGGCCTCGGTGACCCCCGGGCCAGTCCCCGCCTCCCCGCCGGAGAGCCCGGCTCTTTTCGGTGTTCCGCACGCCCGTCCGCGGATACGGGCTCTGCCCCCGGCACCGGGGCCTCTCGGGGTGCCGGGAGCTGCCGGGCGGTAACGGGAAAGGACCTCTTGGCTCTGCGGCTGGGGTGTGATGCAGCCTTAGGAAATGCTCATTTACCTTTCACTCCTTTTCCACCATGTGTTTGTAGTTGGGAACTTAGTTCATCCCGTTCTTTGTACCAAGTGATGCATTTAATGCTCCGGTGACAGCGTTGGTTAGCCTGCAGGAACGTAGTTGTGGGCGAACGTTTAACAAGATGTATTTTATTTGCAGTCGTGCTGACTTGTTTGTTTTGTTTTTTTGGGGGCGGGGTGGGAATGGATTACGTTTGTAGCTGAAGAAACAAACTGGTCTACATGTGCTTCCCTGTCCATTGGAAGAATGACAGATGATAAAGATGTACTTCGAGATGTGTGGTTTGGGCGAATACCGACCTGTTTCACTCTCTATCAGGATGAGATAACTGAAAGGGAAGCTGAGCCCTACTATGTGAGTATGACAAAGGTAGTCACAAATTTTAATTTTGATGGGATTCTGAAATGCTTAAGTCTTATCCCATTGCACACTGGATAGAACATACTCTGTGTTGTATAGCATCTTTGTGTCATCATTTTCTCATTTGCATGTGTTGTTTTGAAGCCTAATAAACTATTAGTGCTTTTTGTTCAGCAATAATAGTGCTCATCCTTGTGTATTTTAGTTTCATCACTGGTAAAAGATAAGCACTTCATATTTGTTGACCAACTGCCAAATGCATCTAAGCTACCTAAAAGTCTCATACTTTAAATTATACATATGAGCTAAAATATGTTTGCATACTTTCTGTAAGAGCTACTTGAAAGGTATGAGTTTAAGTTTAGAGGTATACAGCCTTGATCTGTTTAACATTGGCATGGAAACATGAAACTATGTTATCCTTGTGGTGTGGCCAGCTTCCTAAGTCAAGGAAGTGGTTTTGAAGTTGTCATTTTATTCTATGTAAAATGTGCACAAAAATTCTCAATGCTTAATTCTTTCTTTCTGCAAAATGCGGTTACTCACGGATGACAGTTCTAAAATTTTAGCTTCTTCATTTTTCAGTTCATGTTGGAGCTGGTAATACAGCTTTGTGTCGTTCGAGGGACCAAGGATTTATAATAGTAAAAGACAGAATAGCAACCAAGGTTCTAAGTTGTGGTATAACTCTGGTAGTTTCAGAGAGTGTTTGCATTAATGTTTTTGTTCAGATCTGGAGTGCATATGAAATAAGTTCTCATCTTTTCCACTTTCTGTGCTCAGGTTGGCATCACAGAGCAGTCAGCCCATGGGCTGAATCATTTTCACGTGAAGCTGAAGCAGCAGATGGGCTTCAGCTGCTAATTTGGTGTATGGGAGCAAACTTGAGCTAAATCAAAGTAAAAGAAAAAAACACCTAAAATTATGGGTAAAGTAGAAAAGTATATGTAGTTAACATTTACAGCCCTTGACATCGGCTCTTCAGCTTTACATGTCTCCTCTTACTTGTTAGTATAGATATAACCTCTGTGTTCCACACTGCCTTTCATAGATGGAAAGACTGCATGGGAGGGAAATACTGGCATCATTGAATTGAGAGAGGATAAAGGATTCTGCTCTGAGGAACTTGCTTTATGAAGATGAAGGATGATATAGGCTTGGAGGGTGGGGGATTAGAAAAACAACCCAGAGTCTGTGGGATGGATTTTGGTTTTTGTGAGTGGTGTGACAGGAGAGCCCTGTCTGTCAGATGGGTTAGTGCAGCACGGGAGTTGAAGCATGTGTCTATCACCTTCTGGCACTGCACAGGGGTAGGACAAGTAATTTTAAATAAACTTGTCTGTCTTTTGGAAAGAGTGGTGACATAAAGACTGGGAAGCTCTGGTAAAACACTGTCCTGTGTCTGAATATAGTCATGTAGGGTAGGTTTCTGCAGTTACGCTAGAAATGGATACATCAATTTTCTTTGGAGAAAATTAAATCTTTCATTTAATGCAGATGCTTGTGTTTTGAGTGGCAGCGTATTTCAGAACAGTTTGCATGAACTACTTTTGTTCCTAATTGATCTAATTTTTCTCTCATCCTAAAATTGTTATGCATTTTATTTTAAAATGATGTACTATTGTTTGGCTCTTGGTGCAAGCAACAATTAAAAAGAAAAGGATGAAAGAAGTATACAGGAAGCAGAGACTCATTGGCTGAGATTTGTCAGATGTATAAAGAACAAAACTACAGCAGGATACAGTCTTAGAATGATGCTCTGCCCAAGGGACTTGTTTTTAACAGGAGCACTCTTTAGCTTCCTCAGTGTTGAAAGTATTATTTTTTAAAGATATTTGTAGGAGAGAGCAGCGTGAAGCCATTCCACGTTGGGATGTTTTGTTTCATCTCCCTCAACACTTTAGTGATCAGACCAGTCCAGTTCTTGTTAAATCTGTAATTTTTCTGGTTTAATGCTTTGCATGCAAAAATACTGCATGCTCTGTAACAAAGCCTGTACATATGCCTGGAGAGATACTCTTTACACAAAGTTATATTGCAAGCATATACTTAGGCGTTAGGAGTTCTTTGTATTTCATTTAACCTCCTGGTTAGTAAGAAAACATTCCTGGTTATTGTGACTAAATACTGTAGCAATACATAATATTCAAAAGGAAGGTGTTGCTGTTTGTGTAATTTTTGGGGATGACATTTAGGGATGATTGTGAGGATTTATTCTGCTTGGTGATGTATTTGGAGATTTACTTGTCTCAATTTAATGAAGAGAACTCATGATCTTATTATCTTTCAGCAGGTGGGGAAGGGATATTAAAAGGGGTAGTAAGGTGAAAATGTGTTTAAACTGCTCTTAAGGATCTCAACAGATTTAGTATACTTGTAAATCTCTAAGATAATTAAAGCTAGAAAAGTGATAGAATTGGATCCTTTAATTTCACCTATGGAAGGGGATAACTGTATCGAGGTAAAAGAACTGGAGGGACCCAACAAAGAGTTTAGTAGGTTCTACAGATTCTCAGCATCTCCGAAAAACAGGTAATTCCTGTTAACCTGGTTAACTATTGGGTTTTATACAGTTGTACAGTTTTTGTTGAAACCTTTTGGGAGTGCTGGCTGTGTTCTGTTAAATTCAGTTCAATGCTGTTTGGTTATTGTCTGTGTTCTCTAGTTGTGTTGAAGTAGAAACTGGGTTGTTCTATCACAATATAAACTGAAGTGGAATATTTAACAGAGGAAGTTACACAGTTTAAAGGGTTATGTGAAACACTGTTGCTATAAATAATGCTTTAATATATTTATAAATTCCAACATGGCTGTGCTACATGCAACATGCTGAAAATTGGCTTTTGTAAGAGTCCTACTAAGTCTCATCAGAGTACACAAGCATTAAATTAACTCTACATATCATGCAGAAATAACATGAAATTATTACCAAAAATATGTGGGTTTGATTGGTATAGCCTGGGCTGTATTGTCTCAAGAACAATCAGTGAAGATATGTGAAATTAGGTCAATAAAGGATAAGCTTATGTTGTCATTCAAGTCATTAAAATACCAAACAATTCTTACTTGAATGTGTACATAACTTCATTGAATTTTGTTTGCCTTTTATAAAGGAAGGCTGTGTTTTGATTATGTTGCTCCTATGAAACAAGGTAGAAACAGTATGATGATGGTAATAAAAGCAGCAGTTGGAAAAAGAAAACCATATGGTACATGAAAATGGAGTGTTAACTGACATGATGACTGTGATAGTGGTGAGAGCTGGCCTTATGTAATTTTATAAAATTGTAAAATTTAGCTGTGTCACAGATGTAACCTAATGCGGCATTACCAAAAAGATGAATCTGTTCTTCCAGGAACTTGATGTACTCTCCATACTTCTTTATGAATTGGGTATTTACAAACTATAGTATCATGGCCAAAATATTATCTGATTTATATATCAAAGTGTGGTCTAATTATTGGAGGAATTCTGGAAGAATGTTGCAGCAGCAATCAAGTTTTCTGTCAGGCAAAACATATCCTTACATGGTTTGGGATGTCTTTGGAATGTACATTCACTTAGGGCCTGGCATTATTCATATACTATAAAGAAAATACTTTAAGAAACAACACTGGTTATGAGGAACACTGGAAAACAAATGTTTCTCTAAACATACAAATTATAACCTATGTATACCTTAGGCCCATTACAGGACAGATACTATTAATTTAAAATGTTTGCTCTAAAGTGAATTGATATTTTACAAGGAGATTAATCTTTACACAGTGAGATACTGAAAAGCATTGTTTGTTAATCCTAATGGATTGATTTATCTCTAGTAAATGTGCCACACAGTCATCAGTCAATTCACTGATTGATACGGAGTGCTTAACCACTCCTTTGCATAAGACTTTAAAAAAAAAGATGGTAGGGAAGATGTTGCAAATAAAAATAGCACAGTGTTCTGATTTGGATAGTATACACTTGAGAAAAGAAGATAGTATATGACAAAGCTGTAAGAATGTGTCTTGATTCAAGTCATAAAATATTTACAGTTTTCTTTCTGATTTTAGTTGCTGGGTGAAGGTTAAATAGTGGAAGAATAGTAGTCTTGACTAATAGGTTGAGCTAACAAACCTGGTGCAAAGAAAATGAAAATTGCCAGTTATTGGAAGTGCAAAACACTTGGAAACCAAATCCTTAAGCATCTAGTTTTCATTGGGTTTTTTTCCTGGTGTAGGAATTTCCATTTTGAAACTGATACACAATTGCTCATTCTTCATTATTTAACTTCATTATTCAAATACAGAAAAGCAGAAATTGACGTCCACTGTTGTCCCCCAACCCCACTGAAAGAATCAAGAACTTAATTTTTCTTGGTGTTAATATGTTGGATACTGGTATTCTGCATCTTCTGGGTACATAATTTTATAGCCTTTTATTGACCATTAAAAAGTAAACTGTTTAAAAGACCTCTTACCTTAAAAAGGAGAAGAAGGGAATGCTAACTGAATTTTGGTTATGAAAATGCATACTTGTTACAGATTTTTATTTGTTTAGTATATTTTATTTACGTTTAAAGCTTCTATAATTTTTTTTCAGTTGCTTTTGCCAAGGATAAGCTACTTGACACTGGTAACAGACAAAGTGAAGAAACACTTTCAGAAAGTTATGAGACAAGAGGAAGTTAGTGAAATATGGTTTGAATATGAAGGTACACCACTGAAATGGTGAGTTTATTGAACTTTGTACTATATGCAGTTTATCATGTAGAGAGTTCCCAGATTCAGCACAGTGTCAGTAGTTTTCCTAAAGTAATCACTCCCTTGGGTTTCAAAGATGACAAAAGAAGAGGAGGGTAAGAAATGCATGTTTTTGGGGGAAAACAAAAGAAGGTTTTATGTTGAATGTATTTTTTTATTATTCTGCTTGATTTTTTACTGTACATGTAGGACAGTGGTGGTGTGCTGCACTGACTGATTTTGTTCTTGTTCAGAATGCTTGTGGTTTTGGCCTTACCGCTGCTTGCAGTAGAATTGCCAAATAAATCTTCCTTTAAGATGTTCCACCTTCCTAAAAGATGTCTAGTAACACAGATAGGAAGTAGTATTTCTGGAGTTTGAATGCAAATAGCTTATATGCATGATGGTAATAAAACATGAGTAGCCTTCACTGTTCACTGGTTTGTTATGTGCTTGCACTGTAAAAATCTAATATTGATCTGCAAACATTTGTTGAATTCAGTTAGTTCAGGTTTACTGAACTAATTGCTGTTGATTCAGTTTTGTATTTTGTCCTATAGTCTATTAAAACTATCTTCTTTTGGGTTTTTAGTTTGTTGGTTTTTTTGTGAGAATTTAGGGACTTGGACTCGTACTGTTTTAACTAATTTTCATAAATACTTTTCATCAGGTTTTCTACTTTGGCTGTTAAAGAGTTTTAAAGAAAATAGTTTGAGAGCTGCAGTGTTTGCTAGTTCTGTGTAGACAGTATCAGCCCTCCAGAAGGTATTTAGTATTTTGAATGATGAAGAGATTTTTACCTCTTTTTATTTCTTGTGTCATCATAGGAAAGAAAACTAGTGATTTTTTTAATCTTACTGAACCTGGATTGTCTTGTGATGAGCAAGCATCACATCATGGAGTCCCTGTAAATTTGGTGATGCAGTAGATCTCTTCTAGTCTTTTGTTTCTTTGAGACCAACCTAATGTAAACCTTGAAAATATGTAAATAGAAACCCATAAAAATCTCTTTAAGCTTTTATTATAACTGACTGGCAAAACCAGCTTTAGACATCTAAATAAATTATCTGGAATTTAACAAGAAGTGATGCCTTATGTGCCATAGTAATGTTGAGTCATGGATACTACCTAAATAAACAGCAAGGTACCGCATTTATCCTAGTGTGTTTATAATCCCAGGTAAATATTGGGAGAAAACTAATTTTCACTGAAGTTGTAACAAGAAAGGAAAGAGAGGCTTTGTACTTCCACCAAAAATAGATCTGTATTTTCTGTAAGTTTCCAAATACCATGATGTTTAAACTTGAATAAAAAAAACAACTGTGCAGTATAGATCTAGAATAAAAATGTAGCTTGTAATTCTAAAATTAAGTGAAGAGTTATTAAATTCATTGTGTGTAGAAATGAAAATAAATAGTGTAATGATGATCTGCTGATTAAGGCTCTCATCTTTCAGAAAAACTAAGCCTATTCTGCCAGGAACAGCTCTGCTGATTTTGGCGGAACTGCTTTTCTAAGGAAAGTGCTATTTGTAAACCAGTATTTTAGGAGAATGGTAATCCCATAAAGAGCAAAGGTTCTTCTGGGGAAGACCCAAACACCAGAATTGAGAATTAGATTGAGCTAGTAGTTGGTAGAGAAAGAACAGTGGGCATTAATGTTTAATCTTTTGAGCTATGACTTGTGCATTCAGAATCAAATGGAACTTGTTAATGATGTTGTTTATTCTATTTATTTACTTTGTCCTTATTGCTTACAGTCTGTGCAGTTTCATACCTAGTTGGGATGAAGTCTATATCTGTTCAGATGCAGCTCTTCCATTTTCCAGTGAGATTTTGGAGGAAGTCTGAAGTATAATTTCTACTTCAGGCTCTGCAGTGCATGGGTCAAGTTCTTAAAGGAGAATGATGCTCTCCAGGCCTGGAGTTACATGGGCCTGGGTTCTTTGTCCTGCTGAGGGTGTTGGGACAGGGGAAGATGGATTCTTTGCCTGCAGGAGGTGTGTGCTGGGGGAGGGTCTGTGTCACCAAGGTAGGGAATTTTGGGAAGAGATTATCAGACTGTGCAGCATTAGAGACTACAGAAGGAAATAGATCAAACCTCAAACCATCCTACAGCTACAGGAGACTAAACCTACAACAACACTGAAGGAGATGTAGGCAAAGACTGGGATTACTGGATTAGAAAAGAGTCTCCTGAGATTTGGAAGAGGTGGAAGTTTATGACTTCTTACAACAGGAAGAATGTTCCTTCTACACCAGCATTTCTCTTAGTGCAGAACAGGTTCAGTGCTCTGGCTGCAGGTGAAGGACTGAAAGTGTTGTCCAGTGATGCATCTGATATGGGTGAGGCTGAACTGTGTAGGGCACCAGGAGAAAATGAAAAATTCAGTCAAAAGTCTGTATTCTGCTTACTGTCTTTTCTCCAGGAGTTTTAACTCTGCCATTTCATGGTCACGGCAGCTGAAGCTGTCAGTGATTATCACAACTCTTTTTTGTCTTAACAGATAAATAACAGGTTCAGCTTTGGGTTATCTCTGGTTCATCCAGTGTCTGTATCAAGGAATCTTGGCTGTTTGTGTTCCACTGTGTTGCTTTTCCAGCAGATGTGAGAGATTAACAGGAACCAAGATCTGTGATGTAGACACTTACTGAGTCTTCTTTAGAAGACTAATTGTTTTCTCACCTGGATTGCATGATCTGTTGCCCTTACTAGTCCCTCCTCTGTTCCTGAACCGCAAGAACTCAACCAGCCTGTTGTCTGTCCAATTAAGTTTCATACATCTAAGCTGTTCCCTGACATGGAAGACAACCCTCTGTCCTCATCTGCCCTGCCTGCCTTTACTAAACAGCTTGTCTGTCCTTCCACAGCAGTATTCCAATTGTGCAAGCTGTCTCACTGTACCTCAGGTAGCCCAACACTCTCCCAGTAACGTCATAGCGTGTTTTCCCTGCTTGTTTCCCAAGCTATGGGCACTTGTGGTGGGCTCTTGTCTGCTTTCTTTTATCACTTTGACATCTCCCTTGTAGCTGTCACCTTTCACCACTTGCTATCCACCCGTGTCCATTTATTTCTAGTTATCTGTGGGTTGTTATTTACACTTCTGTTGTGTATGGTCTAAAGCTCTCACCAGGTTGGGCAACTTTAAAGCAAAGATACTTTCGTCTGACTTAGGTGGATTCCATCTCTCCCTACCCATCCATTATCCCCGAAGAGTATCCTATGTCTCTAAAAGCCAAGTAAGTCGTTGTTGCACCAGCTGCATAACTAGCTCCTGACCTGCAGACACCTCTCTGAACCTGTCTCCTTTAATGGCAAAACTGTGGAGATGCCTCCTTGTCCCTAGAACTTGTAGAATCTCTTTTGATACTTTCACCTGTTCTGTTGCAGCACTTAAAATTTGTGCCTGTGTGGGTAAACAACAAGGACTAATAAGCTGAGCAGAGGACAACTTTGCCAGTCTGCAACTTTTAACAAGCATCAAACCTCTGCTGGTTAACAAGTGAAGTTGGCAGATGGGGCTCCCCTGCAGGATGGAGTCTCCTAGTGCTGTAATTGTTTCCTCTGGCTGTGGATATGCTGTTCAAACAGCTCTGATGCTTCCTCAGAACTTCCAACCTCTTGTCTGACACTGAAGCACTGCCAGTGGTTGGAGAAGGCCTGTCCTCTCTTGGCCAGAGGTTAAAGAAACTTTTCTGTCTGTCCATGCAGGAGCTGCTCTGGCAGTCAGACACTTGGACCAGCTGAGCTGGGGCCGAGGCCCCTTTGCAGCAGGCAGCTCCAGGGAGCCGGTGGGTGCCGCACTTGGCTCCCTGCACACTCCACAGTCAGACAAGGTTTCCTTACCCATTCTACCCTCGGTTTCCCATAGCAGAGCCTCAGGCATCTGGATCCTTAAAAGACCTTAGTCATGGTGTAACAACAGAATAACAGCTTGAACTGCTGTCCCTGAGCAGGGGCCTCAAACCAAGGAACCCCTGAGCTTTTATACCCTCACAGTCTGTGTATGATAGTGTGGGATTTTTCCTCTGTGTCATTGGCTTCTGCTGTGTCCCTGAGTGTCCAGTCAGCTGGCAGGGCCACAGGTCCCTGTGCCCTTCCCTGTGCAGAGGGTCAGCATCAGTTTTGGCCTCTTGCTTGGGACTCCATTACCCAGAGCTCAACCTGCAGCTCGCTCTGCAGCTGCACAGAGCTACTGGCACTGAATGGATTCCTCAACACCAGAGTTCACACAACTCTGGTCCTCCCCATCCTGTGAGTCCCCATTGACCACTCTAATGACTGCTGACACTTTCCAGATTCTCATCACTCTGAGATGTTGGTGACGACGCCATTAATCTATGTATCTTCCCTGATGCTGTGCAGTCCCCTGACTTCCTACAGCTCCTTAGCTTGGTGACACAGCTCCTCACTAATGTGCACCTCCTCTAGGCAAGGACGTTTCTTGTACTTGCTCCAACCCTCAGGAGAGGTCCCAAGCTCTCCTGGCAGCTTGAAACCTGAAGAGCTGCAGCCTTTCTCAGGAGCCCTCCCTGAGTGCTGCTGCTGTGTGCTGGAGTAGTTTGTTCAGCAGATGCTAGGGGATGACACCTGCAGCTTGTTTCCATCCTGTCTGAGCACTTGCACGTGGCTTTCAGTGGAGTTTTTGTCCCATTTTTGTAGGTTGGGTTCTAGCCCTGGTAATTGTATAGGTGGCTCTCTAGTACCAACTGGATGGATGCTTGACCTTTCCTGTTCATAAATTAGCAGAAGACAAAAGGTCAAAGCACCATTCAATCAGGCATCTATTAACTCTGTAAAGCATAGGGATTTTACTGAAGAAATTTGATTACATGAACTTCACTTTGTAATCTTAACTGATTAGAAAATACAGATGTAGGCCAAGACCTGATGCAGGAGTTTTTGTATGGCTTTTTTGTTGTGGTTTTCTTAGTTATCCGTTTTGTTGTATAAATTGAAAGTAACTGGAAGTTATTGTTCATGTTGAAAATTTGTGTTCATCTAATTATCAAATATGATTTTTTTACTTAACTCACCTGGAAAACCACTCTTTCATGGAACTCTTGCTGAATCCCTGTTAAGGGTTTAGGACATGATTGGCAGTTAGTAGTAAAAATCTTCATAGTATAAACTTGAGCCTTAGTAGTGGATCAGGATAAATCTGGATATGCATCCAGATATTCTCAGGTAAGCTCAGGAATTGTAGTAGTTTGGGTTTTATTTTCCTGTTGTGGTGAATTTGTCTTAGCTTTGGGGTGGCTCACCCGTAGAGGGTGCTAAAGCACTGCTGTGTGAGAGTTTCACCGATCTGGAAAATGGCTTGGCACAGGTGCTGTTACAGCTGCGCTCTCGGTTGGTACTCTTGGGACTTTCAGAACTTATGTACGTGCTTGGGTCTGCGACCTGTGATCAGTCCCATTTAATTCAGTGAAACTGCTGACTTTACAGTTCAACATGTGTTTCTCTCTTTGTAGGATGAAGAGCTAGTAAGGCTCTTTAGGTTACGATTTTTGAAAGATAAGAGAATGGATCTTGGTATGCTGAATGTAAAAAAAAAAAAATGTTGTATCAAAAATCTTGCCAATATCTGTGTGTGCGAAAACTGAACAAAGAGCTTTTTTTACGGTGCCTGTGGAGGTTTTGTGTATGTGATGTATGTTCCATGTACTGCTGGGGGCTGTATATACTAGTGAATTTAAAGGAGAGAAAGCTATGAGATGGAAGTGAATATTTGTTAGAGGCAAGCTTTTTTTGTGTAACTCCTTTAATCTAGAATACCACTGAAATACAAAACTCCAGTTAATCTTTTCCTCCCCTTTCATTCTTAATTTGATAGTAAAGATATAGAGTTGATCTTGATCTATGGTGTTTCAGCTATTTTACAGATACTTAATTTTTTCACTCTTCTACTTATTCCCTGCATTGATATATCAGACGTGGGAGAAGGAAAGGATGTTAAGGGTCCTTGTGGTATAAACCCAAGACACTCAAGCATCTGAAAGCATGTGTGCTTTTCTGTCAGGCCTGCTATTCCTGGTCTGATGGTTTTTAACTAGAAGTACTGTTTTGGAAGGTTCCATAAAGCAGCTGTAGGCCACTCTAGGCTGTTGGAAAAGTAGCAGTGTTTTGTGGGCACAGCTTGGAGACCACTGGTTTAGATATTGAACATGTACATTCCAGACTCGATTCTGCCTGTCAGTCATCTAAACTTGCCTGTATAACTTTTCTAAGTAAGCAGTAATGAATGCTAATTGCGAGAATCAAACAGCTATTTTGTGTGTGTGTAAATGCAGGTATGTTAACTGTGATATGTAGAATTAAATGCATGGCTTCTGTATTAAATTAATATCGTGTAATTTTCAGGCATTACCCAATTGGCTTACTCTTTGATCTCCATGCATCAAATACAGCCCTTCCTTGGAGCATCACAGTGCATTTCAAGGTAAATTGATACAGACTCTTTTTTAAGAACAAGTGAGCATGAGATTGCATGGTATTTGGAAGCTAGGAAAAGGTTTCAGAACTCTTTTATAAAGCATGTAAATGATGTGATTTGAAAGGGAGAATATCCATTGTTCAGGAAACATTTAAAGGTTACTGTAAATCTGCAGTTATTTTCTGTGAGATTGTGTGTGCTTTTACTGGACTTTCTGCAAAAAAATATTCTATTATAATCTCAAAATACAAAATTGTTTCAAGTTATGAGGCTTATGATAGAAGAACTTTCTATAATGTTTTTAATTTAATTGGCTTGAGTTGACTGAATATTGGGAAGATTAAGAAGTGTTTGTTATTTTAGACATCTATGAGCATGAATATTAGATGCTGTAGAAATTTTTGAAGTCAGGGAATGCGGTTATACTTAATGTTGATCCCTTTTAGGGAACTGAGTGGAATGAGTTTGGTCTTACGACAGCTTAGTCACAAGAGAGGCATAATTGTGATTATGCATTGTAAACCCATTAGGTATGACTTAATAGCACTACTGATCTTTGCTCAGAATGGAACTTGAACAGGGTTAGCTTTGGTGTAGGATTCTTGTATGCTCTGAAATGCACTGAGACAATTCCAGGTATGTTTTGAAGTCAGAAGCACAACTACAAATCATAACATTTAACTTTAAAATGTTATTTTCTCTATTGTAAAATAAACAGTGCAATAGGAAAACTGATCTGAAGGACAACACTACATTAATAGGCTTGACTTTAGTGCGTGAGAGATTTGAGTGAAATGAAAAGCATATTGGGAAGCACTTGAACGTTGAAGGTTTTCATTGAAACAATTTTCAAAGGTGTGTTAGAAAAGCTTTTTCCAACAGTAATTGATTCTTTTTGGAAGTGTACACTGAAACCATACATTTTATGATGTGTATTTCTACATGTTGAAACTTCTAAAATGACTGACTTAATGGGTTTGAAGTTGCGGATGTTTTTGAAACCATTGTAATTGCTACACTTGTCTGATAAATGTCAGAGACTTGGGATGAGGAAACTTCCAGAATGTTCTGAAGAAAATGTAGGGCATCTAGTTTCATAAATCATGGTTTAATTGTTATGTTCTGAGAGCTCTGGGATATTAACAGTGGCAATGTGGGGATGTTGCCATCACAAAGTAGAGGCATCTTGAAAATTAAGTTGCAGCACCACAGTGCTTTTTAATCAACTACATGAATTTGACTTTAATGTCCTTGTGTTGCTGCTTGCCAAAAGATCAACTACTTTTAGTTTTTCTCAAAGGGGTACATTAAAGATCAGCAGAAATAATTAACTGCTAAGGTAGTTTTATTTTAAAAGTTGAGGTAATTTAGTAATGTAATACTGTGGAGTTAGCACCTGCATAATCTCTCTTCCTATTTTGATGTAATCTGAAAGTTTATTTAAATAAAACCCCTCTGAATCCTTAAGTCAAAACATAACTGAAAGATATCAGAGTATGTCAAAATATTGAAGAGATTTTCATGTATTACAGTTCCTTACAGCTGAGTAGTTCAGGTGTGGGATTTTTGACTAGAGTATTCTTTTCATTTCTGTGTAGTTATTCTTCAAAGAGTCATAGTTTTTATTTGACTTAATTAAACAGTGTTAGATTTTATGGGATTTAACTTTTGTTGTCGTGGCTGTCTCCTTTCCTCTACCAATGCGTGCAGTCAACAACAGATATCTCAAACATCTGTAAAAAGTGTTTTTCAACTTCTTTTTAAAAGTCAAACTCCCCCTATTAGGTTTCTTTGTTTGAAGTTAAAAACATGGAAAAGGTTTATTTCTGTTCAGCAGAAGTTTTCAAGCTGATAGATGTTTGTAATTGTCCTCCTGTGTTATGTACACAGACCAAATCATAAACACACTTAGTTTTTGCATTGAAGAAGCAGTTTGTTAATTTGTACTTCTGGTGTGCAGTAAAACTATGTGTACTGTATCTTGTAAAGTTGAAAAACAGTTGCATTAAATAGTTGCAGAAGGATGAGGCTGAACAGCATACTGGGGGTCTGAGAATCATGAGAGCCTATGGCCTGGGAAGTTGCTTTTGTTATCCAGGTGTGTCTTTATGGGAAGGATGGAAATTCTATCCTTTCCTGTTAAAGTCATCTCACCTTACTCTGCAGCCTGTTAACCACTGTTCATGTTCTCAGTGTGGTAACCACCTCTACAGATTTTGGGCAGTAGATACGAAGTGGTGAACTGCTCTGGAAATAGTAGCACTACCGGACTACAGGAAATCGTGTGTGCCAGGGGAAATGCTGAGGTTCTGCTGAAACCATTGTCTGCTGGTGCCTGCCTCTCCACCCATGACCTGATGTACAGGAGGAGAGAGCATCTGTCCTTGTGTGACAGTCATCACCTTTGAGGTTTTTTAGGTGAAGATTGGGTCGAGTGGAATGGAAAGGAAGTACTTTTCCACGTAGCATTTGGATAAATTGTGGAACTGCTAGGAGATATTGTGGAAGCCAGAAGTATAAATGGGGTTTTTCTGAAATCAGTCTACTTAAAGAAAAGACCACTGATGGTAACTAAACACAAATACATAGATGCACGCCCTGCCGCTGGATACATTCCTTATGGTTTTTAATGCCCTATTTCCTGTAGATGTAGTCTAATGCAAGTAGACTGTCACAGAATAAACAGATGTTTTGTGAACTAGAACTGAGAGATAAATATGGGTGGAATGGAGTTATGAAACCAGACTGTTGAAATTGCCTGTGATGTTTTTGGTACAGTTTTATGTGAGAGGTCATTTAGTACTGTTCTCTATGCAGATGATACCGATTTCTTTGTGACCAGTTCATACTGCAAGGGTTTACTGGTATGTGAAAATAAAAAATAGAACTACTTGAGCTTTCTGAGAAAATCAGAGGCAACCCTTAGTAACTGTTCTTTCAAAGATGCAGGACATGGAGGGAGTAAGACACCACCAATAAGAGTACTTGCATTAAAGCTACCTGTGTCATCTGTTAATACTTTTTGCAAATCTCCTAGTCGGATAGACAGGAGTGGCTACCAGTTTCTTCACAATTGTTCCTTTCTTCGGAGAAATGAATGAAGTTATTTATGATTGATCAGTATTTCTTCAGGTAGAAAGAAGGCAAGTAGAATTAAAAAAAAAATACAAGCACACATGATCTACATTTAAGTATAAAACTTATTCTTTTGTGCCCTGATTGATAAATCAGTGGGGATGCCATGTTTTCTGTTGGTAGTCTTATGTAGGTGAAACTTTCATATGCTTCTTGCAGATATGCAGTGTTTTTTTTCTAAGTGTTCACTTTCATGTTTAGGTTTTTCAGCTTCTACTCACAGTACTTCATAGAAATGTGTCAGTGTTTTTCCTACTGAAGAAAAGTATACACAGCACTGAGATTCAGGAGTATTTTCCAGTCTTTCACAGTGTTACTCCTTAGAAGTAAAATTAATCATGCCACACCCAGTTCTACTACTGTGTCTAGATTCTTTACACTAGCTTAACTAGCTTTGACTAATTTTAAATAGATCCTTCTGCAGACTACACTGTGTATGATTTCCGGAACTCACCCTCAGGGTGCGACATTAGCTGCAATTTGAAATTCATTGGAGGAAAGTCAGCAGGAAGATGTCTACCTGTAGAAAGAGAAGAATGTCCAAAAAAAGACCTCACAGTACAATATTTAGACATATATGTAGCAAAACAGTTGTAACAAAACTGTTTTCATAACCTTAGCTAAAACATCTAAAACATCAGGTTTTAACTATGCAAGTCAGTTTCTAGATCCTTATTACTTGATAATTAGGTACGTACCACTGTTTCTTCCTTTGTTTTGAGGGATGCCAGTGTCTCACTTTGAATTCTTGTATGTAAAGAACTGTTTTGATCTTAAAGTATGCTATTTCTGTCTATTTGTGTTCTCTGGATTGGTTATGAGACTTTACATTTTTATTTGAGCAAATAAATTGAACTTCTGAAAGTATTTTACAGGCTTATGCAGATGTCAATTGGCAAGTAACAGTCTCAGTAATGTTTTCATAGTAATCTTGGGCCCAATTATGCTGAGATACTCAGCTTTGGAGGGTAGAAGAGGAGCAAGGTCTGCCTCAGAAGAACTTTCCTTGTTGTTCTGTCTTCTTTAATGTCTTTATACTTGGCCATTCTCATGTAAGAAACTAGATTTATCTCTGTCCTTAGATTTCTAGTCAGCTTAATGTACACCAGTCCTAACAACAGCACTCCGTTTTGCAAATTCAACACCAAACAATGTAAACTTTAGTGGAAAAGATATTAGCAGTCTCTTCTTTATGCCCCTGTTTTTGGAAAATACTCATCCTTTTGATCCACAGTTTCTAGAGTTTGGGTTCTCAGTGTCAGGAGGAGGAAACACTATATGAAATTCCATTATTTAATTTCCAACTCTTCTCAATAACCTAATGAGGAGGGAACTATCACTGCTATCCTCAGAATTTCTTTCAGGTAAGGCAATCCCCAGCTCCCTTATTGATATTTTGAGTTTTTGTATTTTGAGGCAGTCTTCACTATTTTTCTTGGGGTTATGTGGGGGATGAAGGTAGGCTTTTTCCAGCATTAGATTGCTCCTACTGCAACATGTTAACTTTGTTGTAAAAGCCTTAGAAAAATATCCCATTATATGTACTTGTATTTCCAGAATGGTTTTGACAGTCCCTCGTAAAAGCTTTTTAGAGTGCCAGTTTGTAATGGGTTAAGAGGAAAGGGCCTCTGGTGGAATAGCATGAGAATTCAAGTATAAAAATGTGGCAGGCCTTTGTTAGGAAGGGGGATACTGATGATGCCACCACTCTGGTTTGGCTCTGAGATTTGCTCCATTCAGCATGGTCATAAGCAACTGTGAAAATGAAATTAATAAGGAGGCAATAAAGGTGGGGTTTAAAACTTCTGAAAACTAAAGACACTGGATTTGTGGTAGTGAATGCTTGTGTTATTATGAAATGGCAAGTGGCAGTAAGTGTTGACAGAACAAAAACTGGAGGAAGGAAAACCATAGCCTCTACAATACTTCTGGTCAGTTACTTTCCAAAGAAACCTTTTTTGTATCTAAATGAGATATACTACTCTAACTCCTTAAAAAATTCACTAGGAGAGGTAGTTGTCATTTACTGAAGGGTTAAGAGTTACTTGAGGAGTGATAGTTGTGCATCTCCAGTGCTGGATGCTGTGTGCCAGTGTAACCAAATAAAAGGGGTATAAAATCAAGTCACACAGGATAGCAGTAGTAATGTGGATTAATTGAAGCTGGAACTGACAAAGATTTCCAGTATCTATAAGGAAAAATGTTTGTAAGTGGCAGGTATGCTATAGTTTATATATGTGGGTGATTCTGCTTGGTTTTCAAGGAACTGCTTAGAAATGGTTGATAAAATACCATAGAGAGCCAATATAAATTCGGTGCTTGTCACTTACTTCCCATCATTTTCTCTTGTTTGTTGTCTGAGATTGAATATCTGCTTGAAAGCATGTTAAAATTCTGGTTTTACAGAAAGTTGTTGAGCTTTTATTTTTCCTGAAACATTTTCACTGCAGCCTGTTTCTTATCAGCAGAGTGAGAGAATAGTTGTTACATTTTTCTGTAAGTAGAAGATTCCAGTGTGTTTCTTTTGCATAAATATATGCCTACTTAAAATGATCATTTATTCATCATCAGACAAAGTATGTGATGCATTTATTTTTCTTGATCTGTCATTTCTCTTTGTAGAATTTTCCAGAAAAGGATCTTCTACACTGCCATTCTAAGGATGTGATTGAAGCTCATTTTATGGCTTGTATAAAAGAAGCAGATGCTTTAAAGCACAAAAGTCAAGTCATCAATGAAATGCAAAAAAAGGATCATAAGCAACTGTGGATGGGATTACAGAATGGTAAATACAACACATCAAGTATTAATTATATTCAGGTCAAACAAGCTAATTAAAAATTTCTTCAAATTTCAGTTATTGCATGAGATATAAAATATCGTTCTGCAGAATTTTTGTCTAGTGTCATGGAAAGCATTGATGGTTTTGATGGTCTTTTGTTTTTTTTTAACTAAAGTCATCATTTTGCTGATAATTCAAATGTGCCTTGAGTTATTCAAGGAATTAGAATGGATTGAGACTGTTTTAACAAACCAAAATTAGCAAGAAACCAAGATAGATAGATAGATATTGTCTAGTGTACTTTTGTGCAAATGATGGTCTTTATTTGGGAGACACCTGGGGTGTAAGTGTCCTGTATTAGCTGTCTTGGAGTGTACATAAGAGATTGTCTCCTCTAGTTAATATTTATGGGTTCTCACTGGTGAACAATACAGGTAAATTGTAAAAAAAGTTGTCCAGTAGATTTAGTAATTTTACTTTTCTCTCTGCCATTTTTTAGAATTGCTTTATGGCTTTCACAAGGACTTCTGCATAAATAAGTATTGACTTGACAAAGTCAGCAAAATTACTCAGAACAAGATCTTTAATTAGTGTTCTTACTTTGCACAGGTGGTATGAATCAATACTACAGTGCAAAATAAAACTTTTCTTCTTAGTGTCTTCCATATTAAGGTTTGTAGAGCCCTGTAAGTTGAAGAGCTTTTGCAAATATTTCAGAAACTGCTCTCTGGAATGGCTGATCATGCACTTTCATTGCATTTTTCTCATCTTCTGAAGCTGTCATTTATATTATCCCTAGTAGATTTATTTTATTAAAGCATTTTAGTGTAAGCATGAAGATGTTTGTTCCATGTTGAGAGACAAAATACTGAACACTTAGAAATAACATCTTCCCATATGTGTATAAGAAAAATTAAATGAAACAGAAGAACCTTAGAATGCAAGACTTGAACCATGCTTTTGGTTTAGGCAAGAAGGTTCCAAGTTAGTTTTGGTTTAATGTGTGTATTTAGTGAGTGTGTGGAATTTTTTTTCATTGTTGTTTAGTGGCACTGCCTTTCACATTAAAGGTACTCTATAACTTTGAAGACAAATGGTTATTAAAAACTCTGCTTTTAATTTTTTGTTTAACTGGAGGAGAGTTAGAAATCAAGGTGTTATCTTAATTTGCCATTTGTGTGGTAAGGTCTTGAGGAAGGCTGTGCATACCTGCAAAATTTATCAAGTAAGAAATTACACTTCATCTGGTTTGATTCCAAGTACTACTTGAGAGATTCTGTATTGCACAGATAATAGTCAGCAAACTGACTGGTACTGTGTTCAGTTTTGTGAATTAACAGTAAGTAAGAGTTCTGGTCCAGTGAAAGCCAAAATCAGTATAAAAAATAGATGTTTCCTGAAAGCTTGTATCATTACGTGTCAATTTAAGCAGAACTTCTAATAATTTTGGGGGGAAAAAAAGTATTTTTCTGTAATAGTATTTGTCTTTCAAGCACTTAATTCAAGAAGCAAAAAGCTGTGCCAGCATAATTTTGTTTTCTATTTCAAAAATTACTATCTTTATTGTAAAATGAGATTCTGTCACTTCATCCCAGTACTCAGGTGTTCCCAGTAGTGCACTTTATGTGCTCTTTTTATTAATGCTTTTTAAAATAAATACTAAAAGACCTCTAACATGAGTTACATGGTGAGTATAGAATTTTGCAATATGAGTTATGACAGAAGAATTGACTAAATGATGAAACAGTACAAGTTAAAGTTCTTTTAACCAAAAGTTATAGAATCTTGATACTCTCAATATTTAAGGTAAGAGGACAGATAAACATCATGCTTTTTTTCACACTCATCTTAGGCTTTATCTTTTAGTTGATTGTCTAAGAATATCTTCAGTTGTAGGGAAAGCAGAATTTTTCTGTTTTGCTCTATAACGTTAAGAACAGAGGTTGCCTAGCAAAGTTGATTTCAAGGTTTCACTGTACTTAATGAGAAATTGCACCTGTGGAATCTGACACCTGAATGAGAAGTTTAAGCAATCTTTTGAATACTTTCAAATGCTAATTTTAATTTCTCAGCTCTTCATAAAAGAGAAACAAGAAAAGCTTGTGAAACCAAGAAAACTCTTTTTAAGCATGTTGTATCTTTCAATATGTTTTTATAGGCTTTCATTTGAGATGTAATAATTTTAAACCACTTTGTGAAACAGAGGGAATGACCACAAAAAAGAAAAGAAAGTAGCATTTGTGATAACTGCTTTGTAAGTAAAGATACATCTGCAGACTGTTTTTTCTGTGCAACTTCAAGCAATTTTCTTCAGTTCTTAATTAGAGGAAGTGTTATTTGTTTAGTGAGTGATAGCATTGCTTAGAAGACATGTCCTGAATTTACATTTGTAAAAAAAAAAAAACCCTATCCAATCTTGTTTGTTTGGAGAAATATAACTATCAAGTTATTTGTAATTTGGTATAAATGTTTCTCCTGAGAAGCAGCTACTTGAACAGGTAACATGTGAAACTTACCAGTTGCTTGTAGATGGCTTTTAAGAGAAGAGCTGTAATAGTGAATTTGTGGGAAAATCTTGTACTGGTAACAGCTGGTGATTATTCATATCAACCTTTACAACCCTCCTCCCACTATCTCTGGTTTTATGTTAATCTGATACCAAATCAGGAAAGAAAACATATTCTTCTATTTTGTGCTGTGGTTTTTCTTGCTCTTCACAGACAGTTTTTGATTCATAAACCAGATATTTCTTAGGTAGAACTCTTCTTTGGGACAGGTACATTTTTGACCAGCCATGGTTGTCTGTCTGTGGTAGGGAAGTGATAAAAGCAGACCATGTGGCTATACTGACCTTTGGTCCTTTATATGAATTGTTAAAATTCTTTAGTCAGAATTCATGGAAAATGTTACTACTGTTTTTGCTTTAATAGAGTTATGGCTGTTTTTGTCATGGATGAAAAAGATTTTCAAGTGGGTGGGTTTTTTTCTTCTTGCCTTTTGTGTGGAAAAATAAAGGCTATCAGCTTTGAAACTCTAAGACTATGAACCCATTGATGACTCAGGATCAAACGAATGAAATCCCAACTGTTTCCAGGGGGAGAGCTGTACTTTCTGTATGGTTCAAAGAATTAATATCTATAATTTCAGTAATATAATGGTTCTGATAAATGAGGGGATTTAGATTCAGCACATCTGCTGTTTGTCAGTTGTGGACTAACAGAAGCAACTATACCCTAAAATTTTCACAGGCATCATTTATAACCAGTGAAGACTAGACTTGGTATTTCTGATACATGAGTGGGAGAAATAAACAGTAAAAAGTCGTAACTATTTTAAAGTTTCTTATATATATTATAAAATATAATGAAGTCATTATTTTACTGAAAATATTACGGAAAAAGAATGTAATGCTCATTCACGCTGTAGGGCTTACGGAAAGTTAAGTGGCCATATTGAATTGTTTTTATTAGAGGAGAAAAATCCTGCAAGCATTTAGAATATACCGTATTTTGTCTTTTAATGCATCTGATCCCTTTCTTGCCTTACTGAAAGAATCAGGCCTGTGTTGTTGTAGGGGTTTAGGGCAAATCTGGGAGGAAACTTCCTAAGGGGCACTCCCTCCCCTCCCCCCAACTGGCTCGAAAAAAACCCTCCTCAGAGAGAAGTGGANCGACAGTTGTCTTGCATTTAGTTCCAAAATTTATCTAAACTATTCTTGGGTTTTTGAGAGGCAGAAGTTCTGTTTGTTCTCAGTCATCACATTTCTGTTTAGAAATGTTCGAGCTGCAAAAAAAGGAAGTGTCTTATAGCTTTTCTTGTGCTGTGTACACTTGACCCACTCAGGTTTGATGGCCGTGTTTCTCCTCTTCATAGAGAACTGGTGGAAGCAGTGCTGTCCTTTACCTCATGGTGAGCATGCTTTAGTAGCTGAACAAATCTCTGTGATCTCAACTCATCATTTGAAATTTGCGTAGAAAATCTTTTGGAGTTTATCAGGAGAATGAATAAAAAGCTACTAGTTTTTAAGTCACAAAGCTACCTTGTTTACTTCTTCCCTGTATTGCTACCAAAATGGGGAGTTCTTTCTATGTTCAATCTGTGCAAGTTTGGTTAACTGTGGAGAAAAATAATTCGTTTGAACTTTGAAAATTAGTGTAATGGTTAAAAGTGATTTTAAAAACCAGTCGTTACCTTCCTGGGCTATTAGTTAAAAATTTCCCAATAAGGCAAATTATATTTTGCCTTATAATTAACAGTAGTGTAGTACCTGCTTATTCTGGAGATAAGCTAGCCTGGCATGCACCAAACATTGATGTTGCTGATACCATGGAACTGAGGGAATGTGATTTAGATTGGTTCAGATAGCCCTGCACAAAGTCAACCCAGTGCTGATTTGGTGTTGAGCAGGGTCTGGCTTCAAGCAGGCTGTACCTGCAGAATAAATCAGCTGCATCAGAGCAGGCCTTCCTGGGGGTGTTTTTGTTTTCTTTTTCCATAGCAGTGGGTTTTGTTTGGGGTTTGGTTAGCTGTGGTGGTTTTTCTGGTAATGGATTGTGACCTAGACCTCAATGTTAGTTCCGTAGTGTTTGTGGGATTGTTACCCTTTCTGCACGAATGACTAAGCCAACGCTCCACTCGTATGGGTGCAGTATTGAGAGTCTAAACTGTCATCCCCCTGAAACTGCTTTTGGCTTTGTTACTCCTCTGTGCTGGCCTGGTGTCTACTTGGATAGCTCCCTTTGCTGTGGCACAAAGGTGGGGAATTGATGGCAGCCTGCATTCCCCTGTTGGTTTTCTCTTCTCTGCTCTCAAGCAGGAAGGCAGAGCAGGTCTGCTCTGTCTGAGGCCATTGAGAACCTGGGGGTCTCAAAGGAGGGCATGAACTGTACGAAGGCAGAGAAGGAAGGAAAGCAAAAGGTAACACAGCATTCACAATCCCACTGAAGTCTCTGCCACAAGAGGAGGTTGCCTAGAAATGAGGTGGAGATAATGTTTCTAGCATTTTCACCCTCTTGTGTTAGATGGCCATGTGCCTGATGAAAACCATTACATTCTGAAGGAGCAAACTTCGAGGCCTCTTTTTGCTGCCTTCTGCTTTTCTTCCTCCCCTCGCTCTCAAAATAAGTCATTTCCTGAAAGATGTGTATGGTCTAACTAAAATTTAGAGTAAACTATCTCTAAAAAAAGGACTTCACTTTTAAATTAAACTTTCTTTAGTTGTTGAGAGTTTCTTGTTTGGCAATTTGAAATGCTTCTAACTTAATTTCTGCTAGTAAACTCCGGAATTTATTAATATGCATTAATATAAAGGTCCCTTAACTTTTAAGAAAAGCTTTATTTTAGGAAAAACATAGTACAGAGAAAGCAAAGTGGTTAGAAAGTTACATGTTTTCTTATATATAGAGAGAGCATAATTAGAGATGACAAAATCAAAATTCCATGGCTATCCTAGACACGGAGCAGAGAGCTGGAGGATGGATAAAATTGTCAGGAGTCATTTTCTCTCTGACTTAGGAAAGTCTGTAACAAGCCCTGCTGTTAATTCCTATACAACCTGTGGGGTATTTGTTTCAAAAATGGCTTGTTTGTCATCAGAGCTTTCTTTTAAAAGAAAGGGAGTAGTCTATCTTGCTGACTTTGTTTGCCTAAACCTTTTCCAGGTAAACTGATGACCTAGAAATGAAGGCAGGTAATGTTAAGGAAACAATGTACTTTAAAGTACTTAAAGTGAAACTTCTGGTTTGTGAGTGCTTTTAGTAAGTGAAAAGATTGTTGGTAATGTATATACTCTTGTTTGTACTATAAGAAAATGAGGAAAATGCCTTTTTTATCTGATAGATAATCTGAAGAATGACATACTGCTTTTTTGTACAGTCTTCAAAATGTCCTCTTATATTGAATGTTGTTACTTTGCTATCTGACATGAAGAATATTTTCATGTTTCTGTGGCTTCAGCTACATTAAGTCAAAACTGTTCTAAGGCCCTGTCTCTCCATACCTGATGGTGACTCATTATGAAGATAATCGGAAATGTTCAGTAAACTTGTGTTCTCTTTTCAGTGGTGGGATTTGTATTATATACCATGGTCTTTCAAAATGCCCAAGTAAACTACATGTTTAATGGCAAGAATTTAACTGTGGCAATGTGTAAAATGGAAGAGAAAAATAATTATCTTAATGATGCCATACCAGTACTTCAAGTTGTGCTCTCAAAAAGGCTGTCACTAACTGTGATAGTCATTGAGAGTCAGATATGTACCAAAGTTGTCCTGAAGTCCTTCAGGGTTGTAATTATCAGTGTTTTTTTAGAACAAAAATATGAACAGTGAATTTAGGTGAACTAAATAATTTAGAGACAAGTATTTAAATAGCTGGGAAATTATAGTAATCAGCTGTAAATAATGTTTCTGAATAGCAGAGATATTGGTTTTAAAGTGTTCAAAATATTTATTTCATCAACAAAAGCTCCTTCATGCTTGAGGCATACCACACAAGAACTTAGCTTTTTATAAAATTGGTTAGAAGTACCAGTGAACAGAATTATGAATGCATGCAGAGTCTTAGTCTTCTTGGGAACAATATGGAAGTAGTATTTTTTCTAAATGTTGAGAAGACTTCTTATTGACTACAGCAGTTAAAAGCAATGCTTGTTAAAACATGAGTCTGTAGAACATATGCTTGCTTTAAAGTTAAGGAAATACACTTTGTATCCTTGACTTTCAGCTGCAGCTCTCTGTACCCTACAATTTGATTAACCCTTAGGGAGTTTGTCTGTGACTGAAAGGAAAAGTTGGTGGGAGCAGTTGGTGGGTTGGAGGGCAGATCTGCCATTTGGAAAGGTCGTGATGGGCTGGAGCCTCCCTGAGCTGACACACCCAAGTCCTGTACCAGGGACAGGAAAAAGCCCATAGATCATGGCAGTCTAGGAACTGACTGGGAAGCAGCTTTCTGGAAGTGGGTTATGGTGAACAAAAAACTGAGCTGAAAGCCTGTCGTGTGGTGTTGCATAAATAAAGATTGACTGGTCAGCTACTCAAGCCCTTGTGCCCCCCGCTTGGCTCAGCACTTGTAAAGCTGTACTGGGAGTGCTGTGTCCTCTTGAGACCCCAGGACAAAGGAATGTGGGCAGACATTCCCACGTGTGGGTAGAAAAGAATCCAGCAGAGTGCTGGCAAAATTCTTAGGGGCTGGAGCATATGCTGTATTAGAGAGTGGGGGAACTGCCTTGTTTAGCCTGAAGATGAGAAAACTGAAGGTGGATTTAGTACCAGCTTTATCTGAAAGGAAGGCCTCTAAAGCAGATGGAGTCAGACTCCTCTCACTCTTGTCTTCATTAGCAGTGGAGCTGGGCAATAACCAAAAAACAGTTTCTAGTTACAGCAGCAGGAAGTCTGATGGTACATGGAAGGGTGGGGTGGGCTGGGGGAGTGAAAGTGACTGACTGGAAACCCACAGAGACAGTCAAACCTCACTGGGCAAGGCCTTGAGCAAACTGGTTTAACTTTGTGTAGGCACCTCTTCTGGGGCAGGGTGAGGAGCTGTTATTCCAAAGCATGACCTCCAAAGGCACTTCCAAACTGAAGTTTTTCTGTCATTCTTGTACATCAGTTCTTGTACATCTTGTACAGCAGTCTTTGGTCTCTTAGTGCTAGATATGGCACTGGTATTTCCATGGTTCTTCCACTGATACTGCTAGGTATCTGCCCAGGTACTTCCATGGTTCATATGGTTGTTAGGCAGTGAACCACTGAGAATGGACAAGTTTTGTGTTTTTTAACTTCAGTATTGAATGTAGTTGTGTGCAAGCTGCGAGTTGGTATTGCTTGCATAGAGCTACAGATACAATTTAATTTCAAGCTTTCTGTTTAATTTATTCCAATAAATGATTTTAAGAAGAAACTATGAATAGTCCAGACAAAATTGTGTATGTGTGCTACCCTGAGGGCTACACCAGTTTGTTCACTTCTTTGACTTTCTGAAAAGATGCTGAAATACAAGAGCCATGAATTAGTATTTCCTTTCTGAATTTCAAGTTTTTCCCTAATTTTTGTATTAATTATTTATGTTTTATAAATCCTCTTGACAGCCTTCTTGAAATGTGTCCGGTCCTAGAGTCTGATAATCTCTGATAGCAGTTGCATCATTATCAAATATAGAAACAAAAAAATTCCTTGCTATTGTGGTATTTTTGTTGATAAGGTGAAAGATTAGGGTGGGGTTTTTAAGTTCTTTTGCCTTCTATACTGCAGTGGGAATTTCACTTTAACTGTCTATATGCTCTTACCAGAGTTTTTCATTGCAAGGTATTTGTAGATGTCTTTTTCCATTCTGTGATAATTGCCCAGATTTTTTGGGTATGCAGATTTAAAGCTATGCTACAGTGAAGTGCACATGTTGATGGTGAGCACTTGAGCAGTGCCCTTTACCCTCTCAGTGATCCATCCTGTTGTAGCCTCATGTGGGTGAAGGAGACTTGTCTAACTTCAAGATCCATGTGCAATTTCAAGTTGTTTGAAGCATGACAGCACTTGAGTTTCAGAAAACGACCGTAAGAGGCTAGTATGAGTGAAACTAATTTTTCTGGTTGCCTGAAGAACATTTCAGGCTGAGACCCAGGGGCAAAAGGGATCCCAGCCTTTTAGCCCTCAGCTTGGACTAATCCCTAGTTAACACTGCTCAATAGTAAGAGGTTCAGCAGTTGCTGTCTATTAACAATAAAGTATGATGGGATTACCAAGAACTTTTTAACATAACAAGGTACAAATTTGGATTAATTTCAATGACTGCTAAAAGATCTCCAGTCTGGTTTAGTGGAGGAAACAGCAATTCTCAGTGTTTCCCTGTGCCAGTAATTTTTTCAACAGTTTTAATGGGTACTTTAAAGGCACGAATAATTTTTACTGATAGGTTTCTGAGCCCTGCATGCATAGTGTGGCATGCTGTATTTGTAAATTTATGTTTGAGTTTTCTTTGTTGCTTAATGATTTTGTGTACTGAGATTATTGTCGGGGGTGACATTAAGTCTTTATAGTTTTGCTAACTCATACTTTTTCTAAATATGTAAATAGATTATTTTCAAAGCTCTCCTTAGATTCTGTGCATCTCTGTGGTACTGAGAGCTAATGTCTGTCTGGCATTTGGGCATTTGGTGACTGCATTTCTAAGCAATTAATAGTTATAAATATTAGCGACTTGGTTCATAGATTTCTCTATTACTTTGTTATTAACTTTCTGATCTTTGACATAAAATACATAGAGAAGTTTTTATGTTTTACTTTAGGCAAATTTATGTAACAATCATCATCTCTTGTTTAAGAAATATGATTAGTGGAATCATGTGAAACTTACACTGTCACTAATCTCACTTCTGTTCATATCTTATTGTCATTACTTTAAATATTGTTATTCAGATAGGGACATCTGCCTTTTGCAAGTACTGTTTTTTGCTAATACAGAAACTCTCTAACACTTCAAGCAAGCACTTTCTTAAAAACAGATGGACTGTGAAAAACAAAAGGAATCAGATTTGACTGTTACCGTGGTTTAGATGTCATGCGGACTGCATAAGCTTTTTACGAGGGAGGGAGACAAATGTGTTAAGTGCTTTTGCTGATAGGTAGAGAACTGTTTCTTGTTTACTGGCTTGATGAAAACTCAGTTTTGTTTTGATTGTTAAATTTCCGGCCAGCACCTTCTGTCTTTGTCCTGTCTAGCCAATAAACTAATTAGGTCTTAATAGCTCATTGTACCACTAATAGCTTCCTTGAGACTTTGCAAAAATAGGGAGTACACAACAGCGTACAACATACATAAAAACAAGAGAAGGAAGAATCCTTTCACTTAGGTTTTTAAGGAGATTGGGGTGGATATGTGTCAGTGGTTTTCTTTAAGTCTTCAGGATTCTGAGAAAAGCAGTCACTTTTGGATTTTGTACTTTTGGAGCTTTAGGATTCTGGCAATCAGCCAACGCTCTGCTAATAAAAGCTCTTGCCAGGTCATATATATCAGTATGCAAACGGGATAGGTTTTTTTTCTCCTGCTTGCTTTTAAAAATTGTTTTAATTTTCTTACACACAACTCTGTTTCCTCTGGTGAAAATACTGTATCCCTGGAAAGATGTTTGGAGGACAGCAGTATAAGGTTGTGAGGAGGAATTTGTTTAGAGGTCTTTAGACAGTGCTGTACACAGTGGAGATCTTAAGATATCTGACTCCATTATGTCTAGCTAAAATTCCTGGGGTATCAGGTGGATTGACAGAACATGCTTGATTACAAAATGCAACAAGTTCTTAATTCAGTTGTTGCAGATTTATTGCTGTTATATATGGAAACTACAGAAACTATTAGAACTTTGAACAAAAGATTGTCTTAAGCACTGCCTAAGTGTTCAGAGAATAATCTGAGAGGCATAAATTTTTAAATTTAACTGCCTTAAATAAGATTACCTGGTTTCCGGCATGTTTTGTGGGAGATGAGGAAGTGGGAATGAAGAACAGAAGTTAGTTAACTGCACATTACCAGTGTTTAACTTTTTTTTTGTCTTCCAGAGCCTCCCTTGTTTGCCATATTTGCATGTCACAAGGGTCAATATACTTAATCTTCTGACATAAGTCTTTTATTTGTTCATAATTTCTTTTTCTTCTGAACCATAAGATGTGTTGCTCATTTCTGGTGAATTTTGAGAACAGTAGACTGTTCACCCAATTTTCCTAATTACTGTAATATGAGCATTAAATAAGTAAATCAAATTATTGTTTGTTTTATTTCTGTTCAAGTAGGATGTCTCCAAATATGGAGATTCCTTATTTAAGTCTGCTGAAGCTCACTAGCTTAAGTAGGTCTGGGTTGTTTTGTTTTGTGTATCACCATGAATTTTCTCAAGTGAGTTAGAAGTGGTAATTGAGGTATAAATCTATCCGTGCTTACTGTGGAATACCTGTTCACACATCTGTAGTGAAAGCTGCAAGCCATTCTGAGTGCTACCTCCAAGGATAAAGGAAGCATGCTAAATCTTCACCTTCCCTCTGAAAGAGTTCCTGAGGAGAAGGCAGTCATGACATTTTAAGACTAAACCTGTGACTCTGTAGACTGGGGTTTCCAAATGTGGGATTGTTTGCAGTCTGCTCCAAGGTTGTCACTGTCACTCCCAGCCCAGTGAATGGTGAGGTAATGCCCTGCATCCAGGCAGCTCTTCATGCCGGGCAGGTGCTGCCTGGTGGTGCTGGCTGGAGCTCAGGTAAGTGCCTGTCAAGAGGCACTTGCTGCTAATCAGGAAACAAGGGTGTGGAAGTACTTTCTAAGATAAGTATCAGGAAATGCCTCTACAGCATACTTGGCAGGAGTTTGTTCACAGTTTCTTGGAAATTCCTGCCTTGTGTTGCATTCGGTCAGGAAAAGCAATGTATTTTACATCCTAACCTACGCCTTTTAGTGCACTGACAGGCATCTGTGCTATATCCTGGAGTGAAGCAAATCTCAAACTCATTTTCTGCAAATGCTTTATGTGTAACCAGCACTTTTGGAAGCAGGAAGAACTTTTATCCTGTGAATACATTTCTGAATTTTACCTTGCTTCACTGCGGCTGAATTCTGTAATGGGTATACTTAGTAAGAGCCCAGCTTCTTGAGACTTGGCTGACCATTGTGCTGAGGAGGGAAAATTGGAGACTGTGTGTTCCTTCTGTGGAAACATCCACTGTATTTGGTGTCTTGGAGAGTTAGGGCTTATAAGGAAATTGATGCCTTGCTCTTCCTCTTCTAAAGCTGCCTTCTCTGGTAAGGCTAGCAGCAGCTTTATTCATCTTAGCTCTTTGTATTCCTTTCTGTCACTTCTGGTGTTAGTGATTTGCTTCATTTGAATAATTGGTTTGCATGTATTTGCAAATCAATATTTCCTTTATTACTCTTAGACCTATGCTGTCATTAGTACCTTTTAAATGTAATAAACTATTCAGTTATTTTGATGTGTGAACAGCATGAAATGGCGTGCGGGCTATTTACCCTACTTACTTGGATAATAACAAAAAATGTGTTTTTAAGCATAAACTTTTATTTTCAGGTTGTGTCATGAATCTGGCAGTGTATTTTCTGATCATATCATGCATCATTGCAGATTATTTTAAGATCTACATATCCAAATGTAAACCATTCAAGTATTTCTCCTGCTTTAGTTTCTCTATACTTTACACCCATTGCTCAGTTATAGCAAGAACAATTAGGTGTTTTTAGCAGACTGTGAGACACTATGGACCAGTAACAGCAGGGAGTAGAGAAACAGGCACTATTAGTTGAGGTAATGAATTCTATAATTTATAGCCCAATATTTCCTTAACAATGGGAGATAAGATATGAGTTAAAGTTGCTTTCTCTTTCAGTTCAATAAATCACCACATCACTGTTTTCATAGGAGAATGCAGATGACCTGCCTTTGGCTTCAGGCTAAATAGAGAAGAGAAATGTGGGAAAAATAAATTCATACAGGTTAAACTACTGTAAGAAAAGTTTGCATATTGTTCCAGTTGTGTCTCATTTACCTCTTTAGGCTGGAAAAAATGTTACTGATATTGACGAAGTCTAATTTTACCTTCACAGATAAATTTGAGCAGTTTTGGGCAATAAATCGAAAACTCATGGAGTATCCTCCAGAAGATAATGGATTTCGATACATCCCATTTAGAATTTATCAGGTAGGAGACAATAAAATAAAATCATAGTACTCCACTGAGGTGTCATATATTGTAATCTGTTTTCAGAATTATTTGTTTCCTTCTCTAGCATTATGGCAAAACTTTGCATGCTCATCTTTGCTGGACCCTTGAGTTTTATGGATTAGCAGACAAAATAGACTGTATTTATTCTAATAGGCAATTTTTAATAGGTAATCTAATACTCTAATAGGTAATATTTATTATGTTGCAAGTGTGTAATACTTGGGAATGTGCTACAGCTGGTGTAGATGATGTTTGTCTGTTATTTTTACAATAAACAGTCCAACAACCTAATTCTGTTATTAGAAAAGCTACTAACTATGAAGAATGCTTTAGATGCAAAATGCCCTGGGAAAGGTCTCAGCCAAACACTTTAGGAGCAACATTTTTCACTCAACCACTGTATGGGCTTCTTTTCTTGTAGGCATTTTGAGGTGGAAGTAATGGCATAGGTCTTGCATCTTTGTCTTCTAGTTGTATACTTACATCCCAAAACCAGCTTTGAATGTGGGATTTTTTCCTGTTTTGATACACTAGGACTTTATTTTTCTCAGCATTTTGTTTGGAGACATATTCCTTGGAATCCTTACAATTTTTCTTATCGTAAGGACATCTCCTTAGTTTTTATAGCATTAAGGTCACAATGAAGTTCAGAATTATGTATGGTTAAAAGCTTATACAAAAATTTTTATAACTTCTCTGTAAATTAAACAGTTGTGCTCTGTTGGAATGTTTTAATCGATTTATATTTAAGTTTTGCACCAGTAGCTATGAAAAGAAAGTCCTTTATTCATAGTACTGAATATTCTGATATTGTAACAGGTTACAATGACCATAGAAGCCTGTAAAGTCTTGCAGTGGGACTGGAGTAGTTTTAATGTTAGATGTAAGACATTTACTGTCATAATGAAACCTTAGATTGAGAACGGAAGTCAGTTATTTTGTCAGAGATCACAGCAGATGGCAAGGTTTGTATAAGAATCAAAAAGTATGTATCAGGAAAAGTAGTACTCACAGCATTTGTTTGGTTGGTGACTAAGTTATTTGCTTGTTTTCTGATAGGTGTGGGGTTTTTTAAAAGTCTTTTCATAGAAATCACGTAAATAGGTTTGCAAAAAAGACGTTTTGCTCTCTGAATAGGTCACAGATCTTTAGGGCATGAGGGGAGATTTCTATTTCTATTTCATGATTTCAAGCTAAAAAATCTTTTTAAAAATAAATAAATCAATAAAATCTATTGCTTGAATCAGTGCTTATCTTGATTCCCATTAGCTTTTAAATTGGAAACCCTTGTTTGTTATAGTTTAAATCCAGAATATCTGACTAAGAGTTGGAGACCAAACACAAGTAAAGATGATGCTGAGACAACCTTTGAGAAGGTTGGTATATATTATTTTCAGTAATGCTGCTCTTAGCATTTCTATATATTTAAAAATATATAGAAATATATCTTTTAAAAAATGTGTGTGCAGGTGTCTCCTGCTTTTGTGTTTGGTTTGTTAGTGTGTGTACTGATTACTGCTCTATGTGTTTAAAGGGATTTTCAGAAAGCCTTAGGAGGGGTGAGATTATAATTTAATTCCAAACAAGGGGTTAGTGACAAACTTGCATATGGAAAAATAACTGATTCTGAAGTGTTCTTCAGATGTATTTAACCCCCACTCTGAATGCATTTAATTTCCATTAGTGCTGGTAGAAGTCCGCCTGTCATTCTAATTGGTTGCTTGTATATCCCTGCATAAACACCTGATTTAACCTGTGTTTGTGTTGCAGTGGATATTTATTCCCTGTGTCTCTTCACACAGTGTTCTTAGGGATACACAAGTGGATGGCAGGAAATGATGAGGCATTGCCTTCAATGGGAAGGGGTCCTCCTTGTATTCTCCATGCCTTCTATTATGCAAAATTATTAGAAGGAAATTCTGTGAAGGGAACTTTATACATTGTTTTTTGTCAGTATGAGGTGTTTGAATTTTTTTTCCTTCAAAAAATTTTACTAGATTATGATACCAAGTAAGAAAAACCAGTCTTAGGTGCAATTAAATGTGAATTGGCAAAGTTACTGCGGAAAAAAATGCATTCAATAAAGTGATTTGATAGATTTTTTTCACTGAAGAATTCATTATTTTAAAAACTCAAGAAGTCTTTCAGTTGTAAAAGTTTGTCTATTGAAATACATTTCTAAAGAATAATATGAATCATATCTCCTTTGGTGACCAAATCTGATGGAGTGTGTGGGAGAAAGAAATGGCAAAAATATGAGCAGCATACTTGGGTAAGTCAGAACTAAACTAACCACTGGTAATTTTAAAAACCCTTGTCCACCTCTTCTTTTAAGTATAGCAGCTAAGATTGGACCAGAATCCTGGCATCTGCAGCAGATGATGTAAAAAATGTTGAGAATCACTAAGGATCAACTAGTTTGCAATTTTAAAAGTTAGCTAAGATATCTTGGAGATTTTATTTCCAGCTGTCTGTCATATTCTGTTAGCTGTGTTGTATGGAACTTGAACCAGATAAACCTTTAAATAGGTGGAAACTTTTGCTACCAGAGACAGTTTAAAAATAGTATTGTATTTTTGTGATACTTTTAATTCGATGTATCGAAAAAGAAGTTCCCCATTTCATCACTTCAGAGGTGTAAGCTGCTTTGTCTTCAACTGACAGGTGCACAGTAGCTTTTTGGCCTTTTAATCTGATAGTACTGTGGAATTGAGTGCTTTTTGCACTTGTTCTTTAATGGCAAGAAAGAAAATAATAGTAGTGTTTTGAGTATATTTTGAATTCAGGTGTTGCTTTTCATGTCCAGTACTAGAGCTAGTTTGACTTGTGGAATTTCCCCCTGTGTTTTTAAGACTAGCTGATGTTTCACAGTCTAATTGAATAGACTGGCTGATAGATGGCAGGAAGTTTTAATCAGTCTTTGGCTCCAGGCACTGTGACAGGGCATATTAGTCAGGAGAGGAGTCTCTACGTGCTGATAGAGACTGCTCTGATGAACTGCTGCCTGCTGTGGGAGCATTCTGCATCTCAGTTGTTGTGCACTTAGTTTGTACTCGTTCCCCAGTTTTTATTTCTTGCTCTCTCCCCATGTCATGCTCACTCACTTCATCATGCTTTTCTCTGGAGTCTGTTCTCTGAGTGTATGGGATTTAAAGCTGTATATTGGATTTCATTTTTGAGATGAAAATTACAAAAGTATTGGAAAGAAAGTGGATGAAAACTCTTCATGCCAAGTTCTCCTGAGTGTTTTTAGTGTTGCAATTGCTTGAGGCAGACTGGCTGTTTTATGTTTGCCATCCTGAAAAGGGATGATCTGGGATTGTTTGCATTTTCCTTTATTTGGTACTGAACAAGCATTTCCTTTGGTTCCATTTTCTAAGGGTTTTGATAATTTTATTGCTTATAGTAAGCCTTAACTTTGAACAGGTTTTCCTATCATAAGTCCCTTAAGATGTTGAGATTAAGTTGTAAAGTCACAAATTGTTAGGATATTTATCTTCCTTTATCTCTCTTTTCCATACTTAGTAATATATCAGTTAAATTCAACACTTTGCTGTTTATGTCAAAGCTGCAGTATTGAGGTGTCTAAGTAGACATAAATGTCTACCATGGCCTGTCCTCTAAAAGTGGGAGTGGGAAATGAAATATTTTAAGACATTATTAATATCTGTCTCAATAAATGAGTCAGAAGCTCAAGCATGGACCATTCCAAGCGATTGAAGACTGTTTCATCCATATTTCCACATTAATTGTCAGAGCTTGGATAAGCAATTGCAAAACCCATTGCAAGTATGCAAATCAGCACCACAGTTCGACCCATGTTATGACAACTATTAAAAAAACTGATCAAAACAGATTGTTTGGAGAAATACTGGGTCTACCTGTAGAGTTTTCTAGTAATAATACGTCTACCTTTTTATGCTAGTAGATTATTAATTTTTTTGTTGTTGTTGAAAAGTTTCCATTGCATTTCAAGTCTGAATTTGTCTGACTTCAGTTTTTAGATTCTGTTTTTGCCTTAGCCCTCTTAAAAGTCACGTGACTTTCTGACCTCCCATATTCACTTATGGATCTGTATCAGGAGTTTTCTTTGGTAAGCTGAACCAATTGAACCCTTTAAACCTCTTGTCATGCGACTTTCTTATCAGTACTGAAGTTGATTTTGAGTCATCTTTTCAAATGCTAGCTGATAGTTTGATAATCCTTAAGATTAATATTGAGGTTAGGGAGACATAAAGGGCAAAAGAAAAGTTTATGTTTATAGGGTATTAAATCAAAAATGCTTCAAGCACTGGTGGAAGACAGGTGAAATTAGCTGCTGCTTGAAACTTCAGATCTGAAAAATGTTACGAAAAAGTTGCAATGCAATAAATCGACAAGCAAAAGGACTAGAAAGTGTGCTGTCGACCTGAAGAGGGCAACACAACACAGCAAGTTTCAGCATTTTGTTGGCTACTGTAGAATGCCCTTGAACAGACCTGTGTGCAAGACCTTATTCTGTTTATTTATTGAAAATGATGTCTTCAAAAGGACATGCTGAAAATAGACAATTTGTTTCTTAAAATCTTCCTTTTACAGAAAAGAAGTTTGAGTGAATAGGACGATCATGTGGAATGGTGATTTGTGTAACAGATCTGGGCTCAGTTGAATTTCTGTGCTGAAGAGAAACAAATGGACTCTGAGTTATTCTAATAATCAGTTGATGGTTCAGTACTAAAGAAACAGTAGCACACTATCACCAGTTTTAAATTACTTCAAAATCAAAGCTTTATGAATAAGAAAGTTTAAAAGCTTTGTTAAGTAAATATTTTTCCTAATGCCTCATGATTGGGACGGAAAAAAAAGAAAGAAACACTTTATCAAGTATTGCACGGGGGTGGTGTGATCCTTAAATACTTGTTTTCTGAACTGAGTTGTTTTGTTCTGTGCTGAAAGTTATAGCAATTTGACTAGTTCTCACCTTGAGTCGAAGGTCACTGTCACCACAGTTTCACCAGAGGTTCCATAATTGCATAAGCTTTTCTTGTGCATCCAGTGCACAGTGAAATGAGCTGGCTCAAACCAGTGCTGCTAAAGAGGACATTTTAACGTATTCTATATCAAGGAGTGCTCATGCAGCTGTGTTGAATGACTTTGGGAACTCGTGTGCAAGATCAGCCTTGTGCCTTTAAGAATCTTGGTGCAGGATGAGAGCTGTCAATCAGAATTTCAAAAAAAATTTCTGAGAGTATAAACTATATTTGTTGTCAAAATGTGACTAAAGTTTCCTTAAATATGCCCAAGTTGTCTGTAAAACTGTCAATCTGCCTAGTTCAAAGCTATTGTAAAAGTTTCGCAGTGCTCAGGGAAGGAGATGCAGGGGAGATGGAGCGGTAAAACCTCGATTTGGGTTGATTCTCTGCTGTGGTTGAGCTGTTACCAAGCTGGATGGTTTTAAGCAAGTTCAGGCTTGTCACTAGGAGCTACAGTAATTTTTCTGGGTTGAGTGTAGATGCAGCTTGTATACAATGAATAATGTAGTTTTGCTTGTATGAGACAGTTTGTTGAGATTCTGAGTTACACTATACCTAGTTTAAAAAAATTTAGGGGTGTACTGGATTCTGCATATTGGGGAAAAAAAAGAGTAATATTTCTTTAAAAGATTCTTCTTTTATCTTGCAATATTTAAGTTATTCGTAAATCTCTGAAGAATCTAAGTGTATGAAAAACCAGTAGAATCATACTAGTTACTAAATTAAGTTTGTTTTGTGGATTTTTTTAAAGTCAAAGTATGTCTTGAATTACAATGTAATAATGAACACTTTGTGTGGGGAAAAAAATGTCCTTTGCCAATTGGAAAATCTTACCTCTTACGCATCCCCTAATTACAGAGTGGTAGTAACTTTTTAACCAATTGATATTGTATACAACTCTTCAATTGTTGTCTTTTCTTTGAATTGTCTTATGATAATGGAGTTGAGTGTAAATAGGTTTGGGTAAGTGTTTGTGCTACAAGTTTGAATTTAAACCATGGTGTTTGAATTCGTGGCTCCCTAAACTGTTTCTTTAAGGTGGTAGTCTTGTAGATTTATACATCATCCTAAATTTGTTAGGAGAGTTAGTGTATGTATGCAGTTAAAAAAAAATTGCACTTTTTACCTCAACCTTGAATCTTTATTCATAAGAATATCAATATATTGAGAGACTGTGATAAAGACAATGAATGAAACAGTAATTCAGTTGTTGGGTGTGTATACAGTTACTCACAGGTCTTATAATTTAAATGTTAATATATTTTAAATTTTACAATTTCATCACAGACTGTGTAATGTGGGCAGGTTCTTACGTTGTAGCAAAAGGGACTTTGCCTATCTGAAGCTTACTGTGGACCTGTATTCCGCAGAGGTTGGCTCTTGTATTCTGATGTAGTAGCAAAAGTTTAAAAAAAAAAAAGTTGGTGAGCTGGTTTCCTCAGAAAAAGGGAAAAAGCTGATGGAAATTTTTTTTCTTCAGAGGAATGTCATCTTCAAGGGTTATTTCTGTGGCTGTGCAGCATGAGCAGTACCTATAGAACTAAGCCTCGCTAGCCTATGATGCTGATGCAAAACTCTGCAGATATGAAAGCCACAGCCAGTACCTGTTCTGACTTACCAATATCAGCATTCCACCTTTATTTATTTTTTAAATAAAATCAGTGAATAAAGCAAGTTAACTTTTGCACAGAATTGGGGATTAGAAAATATAGAAAGTGTTCTGTTTTTTGGAAAGTACCAAGACTTTTATTTGCACTTTCTAGAAGACTGAAAGCAGGTAAATGTGAAATGGAACAAACCTATGAGGAAGTCGGATATGACACCATACTCTAGAAATACAATATGAATTAGCAAACAAATTTTTGAAATTTTGCTGTCCTTGATTATAGGAGCTCCTTCTAGTTAATCATTACTGTAGAAAACTACAGAGAGTTATTGGATTTAATGGTTTGAAGTAGCTTGAAAGTGATTTATGAAGTATTGTATTTTTCACTGCTCTTAAGCAAGCAATGTAGTGTTTGCTTTTGTGGATGTAAATCCATTTTTAAAGTTGTTGGCTTGATAGGTAGTCAGTACTCAATTGCTCAATTGTTAAGTGAGCCTTAGGGTCTGCATGTGCACGTAAAACACTGCACCTGTGAAGAGAACTATTGAATTGAAGAGCACTATTTGTTGTCCCTGACTCTTCAGATATCTTGATATTTTACCAGTTACAAATTCAAGTTCTTTCCTGAGAAGGAAATTTAATACTTCAAGGCCATGCTTTTATTGTAGGTGTGTTTGTCTTCTCAGGGCTCAAGAAAACTGCCTCTTGAAGCTGTTTTTTGTATTTAGTCTCTGCTATTTCTGGCTGTGTGATGGTTGCCTGCTGTCTGCTCTGTGTCTCAAGTTTTGACTCTTCTGCTTCTAGGATCTGTCTAATTCACCTGACATTAAATAATGCAAATCCCGTTTTTCAGAGAATACAGTGCTACTTTCCCTGCACAAGAACATTTGATAGATAGTTTGAAAGACCAGGCAATAGACAGAATGTGGTTCAGCCATGCTTGTTAGGCATTTTGAGTGGTACTTCTGCAACTTTTTGTATGGAATTGGAACTTTTGGCAGAACATACTCTTGTTAAAAATGACACACAAGGTATAAGAGGACCTTAGCAGTGGGACCTATGACAGGGAAAGTAAATTGTATCCTGGGCTCCTGTAGGATGAGAGTTGTCAACAGCTTGTGTCTCTCCAGTCTGTTCGACACTGGTGAGACCACACCTGGAATCCAGTTTTGGGCTTCCCAGTTCGAGAGACATGGAGCTATGGGATGAGAGTACAGTGAAGGACCACTGAGATGATTGAGGAACTAGTGAATCCAACATGAGAGGAGAAAAAAGGCTGTGGGAGCTGGGACTGTTCAGCCTAGCAGAGAAAAGATTTGCATGTATAAAATCAATGTGTATAAATATCTGTCCGAACATCAGAAAATATTTTGAGTGCAAAATCCATGTGGACAGCATGATGCATCTTTACAAACAGTTACAGAAACGGAAGCAGTGTCTTCTATTCTAAAGTGTCACAATGTACTCAGCCCATTAATTTTTTAATGTTTGTTAAGGGATGCTTTCTAACTACACATATATTTTTCAGATAAGTAGAACATATGGTGGGACTTTAACTTTCAAATGTTTTACATGGTTCTAATTACTCTTTTTGTTGCTATTACGTAACATTTTTTCAAAAAGATTGTAAGGAAGCCTTCTCTGCCAGTTTGAGTAATATGGAGAAGGGTGATATTTTAAATGGTTCCTTAATCTTTTTAAGGATGAGCAAGTAATTGCCCTCAATAATGTAAGGGAGAATTAGCTGAAATAGTTGCCATATTTCTCTGTAGGTTTATAACAATGCTAAACTATTGATAGTTGTGTACAAAGTTAGGATAGAATTCCAGTTGCTTCTACGTGTTCTCTGTTCAATGAAAAGCATCAAGGAAGACACAAGTTGTTGTCCATGAATGATTAGGAGAATAGTCCTTAACCATTCATGATCCAAAATGGTTCAATATTATTGTCTAGACGTAACTGTAATAAACCCTACTACATAAAATTGTAACCTTACTCCAGATGTGTTTATAATTCTAGTGGTGGCTTTAATTTGTCTACAGCCTTGGCTAAGATGCTAGATAATTCTGGCATTATTACTTGCATCAATTCTTGACGTAATACTTACCACATGTTATGTGGGCTGTTGTTAAGGTCTGTTAAAGCTTCCACCAAGAAAACACGTAGTATAATGTATCTTGCTTTTAAACCAGTGATCATTAATGTTCAACACCACCTAAAGGTTTTTCAGTTTGTGTAATACTGTTAGGAGAACTTTCAAGAATAACAGAATTTTCACTTTACTTGATGTTGTGATTCCTTGACATGTATGATTGATATGATGACTACCTCCCCATCTGAGGAGCTTTATAGAAGTATCATTATAGAGGAACACATTTAGCATGACCATATTAAAGCATATGTGCATGTATTCATAGAATTATCTTCAGCTTCAATCTAGTGATAAATTTCTGCACTACTAATTTAGATGACTGGAGTTAATGTAATTAAATGTATGAAGTGTAGCCTGTTGGTTGAATCTTTTTTTGTCGTTGTTGTTTCAATCCTCCTAAAAGTATTAGAGAGTGTAAAATTCCTGTCCATCATGATTAAGACCTTCAATTTCATGAGGAAACCAAAGAGTCCTTTTTACAACGTAACTGCAGAAATTCTGATGCAAACTCAAAAATAGGTGAAATGATTAATTTTTTTCAATAGGTTAAGCTCAGGTATATATGTTATAATTTTTACAGCCTCTGAAAATGTCTAATTTATTAGAGAAATTTAAAATGTATTGTGGGAAAAACAGGCAATTTGATTTAACACATTTGTTGATTTTATGAGTCTTCAACCCACAGCACATCCTGTCTGTGTCTCAATTTTTGTGGTAGTTCTGGGTAGGTGTGTTGAGAACGTGTATTCTCCTTCTTTTTGTCTTACAGGTTTTAGTTACGTGTCAGATATATAAAAGCATTATTTGCTTCTTTTATTTAAAAAAAAAATGATTAATTCTGTTTTATATTGAGTTGTACCTTTTTCTCTGAACAGTGATGTGATGTTGCAAGTAAGCAGTTCAAAATTTTGAATGCTAACAAAAGCAGTGCCAGCCTTATTCAAAGCACACAAAATCATAACTAGAGCATCTGCTTGGTGGACTTCGCAGAGACTAAAGAAATACTAGAAATAGTCTTCTTCTTCTTCTTTTTTTTTTTTTT
>VXBB01013169.1:727817-799686 GCA_013399915.1 Illadopsis cleaveri
TTTTTTTTTTTTTTTTTTTTTTTTTTTGGAATATTGTTCTGGTCCTAACATCTCAAATAGTAATTGAAATAGAAAAATTATCAAAGGTATAGAATAAAGCATTGGGTTGTCTGGGAGAAGCCCTCTGTTGCTTGGAAGATTTGAAGAGGAGAGGAGCAATGATTACAGGCTAGAGGCATATCATGTTGTCATGTTTTATGCCTCTTATAATAGAAGCTCAAAAAATATTAATAAAGTTTGAAAGGTGACAGATTTCAAATAGATAAAACAGGATCATTTCTGTGTGTACTTTAACTTGTTGAGCCAAAAATCACCTTTATGAAGGAGATGGAAGTTTGTTTTAAAGTTTTTTCATAAGGAAAGAAGCAGAACAACAAAGCCCCATCAACTTCCACCCAGAAACATTGTTGTACCTTCTCCACAATTAAATACTCAATGAGTCTGGTCTAATATTAAGCTAAAAGAAGTCAAAGATACCCATCCTGAAATTACAGCAAAACCCCAGCATTTCAGCATCAGTGACAGAGGAGTATTTCAGGTGGGGATTTGCAGTATCTTGCTTTTGGACAGGCATGGTGTTGTGATGGTTCTGTGACTGCAGCAACTCATTAACTTTTCAGTTAGTCACTTTTACATTGTGCATTGAGATTCTTAATTGAAAACTTTCCTACAAAGTAGAAGACATCTAAAATGTATGGAAAAAAATTTTAGCAAATTTTTCAGGGACTAGTTAATTTTCCTGTTTTCTCTTTTTTATATAAAATAACTTGCATCGTTATGCAAACTCTTGTTACTTCTAAAGCTTCTTGATTGAGTTTAAATGGGTTTAAACAAAATAGTTCTATAAAATTAAGAGAGCTTTTTTTAATGTAAAGTTGTTCGTTACAAAGCAGCACAGACTGTGAATTTGACAAGTTACTGAAAATATGATGGAATATGTAGGGAAGTATCAGCTTTTATTGTTTTAGGTTGCCAGCTTAGCCACATGTGGGGATTGTAAGAAATTCTTTTTTTACTTTGTGGGTTCAGTATGTATGGTAACTTTTATTTGTTTGAATATTGAGGAGCAGCTGAGTGTTTAGGCAGAAAATTCGAATACTTTCCTCTTGGTGAAAATACTGGTAACTGTGATTTTTCCAGATTAAAACCCAGTGGTTTGTGGGTTATGTTTTTCATTTTAAGATGAATCCTGTATAAAATATCTGACCAATTAAATTGTGGATTTCATGCAATGTTTGATGTTATGTTGATTCTGAAAAAGACCAGGCAAGCTGACAACTCCTTTTTTTGTTTTGTTTTGTTTTGCCAGGATGATAGGGAAGAAATTTGTTGTATTTGTTAACATAGTATGTAACTATATAGCTTGTCTGTGATCCTGTGAGGCTTTGCACTGCCTTAAAAGGCCTCTTAAAACTTGCCCTCACCTATAACTCCTCTCAATGCCAGTATACCTGAATAGGTAACCTTTCTCACTGTGGTGTAATTTGTTTTCCCCCTCACTCTGCTATCATTGTCAGGGTTTAAACTTTCTTTTAAAAAGAGTAGAGTCTTCATTTGTTCTGCAAGTCATGAGATTTATGGTGGTACATACTAATAGAGAAGAATGAGAAATTGCAGTTGCAGTTAAGTCCAACTTTTTAGAAAGTGTGTTATTTCAGAGATGAAGATTCGCTTTCATATAAATTCAATAGTTTGGTACTATGTTGTGGATATGATCAGTGTAAAATGCCCTGCAATTTTTAGGCTGAATGATCGTCTTCATATGCTCATATACTTAAAGACATTTTCTTTCTAGAGATTGGCAATTACTGATTGACTCTAACCTGTTGTATTCTGCAAATGCATCCAGAATCTTGAACAGCTCACAGCTACATGGAGGCTACACTGTAAAAGAAAGTAATTTAAAAAGTGCTACATTCTGTTGAAACTATGATCATTTTAGTTGGCAATATGATAGATATTGTATGAATATTTGCTTTAGATCTGGTGTAGATTATTTAAGCTCATTATCAGTTATGCAGTGATATCTTTATGGATTAGATTACAGGTAGTATTTTCTCACGATTGATTAAGCAAATATTGTACAAAACACAACATTACATAGGCAGCTATTCATGGTGGCTGTTCCTTCACGTCTTGTTGTAGTAAATAGAATCATAGAATAGTTTGAGTTTGAAGGGAGCTTTCAAAGGCCGTCAAGTCCAACCCACCTGCCATGGGCAGTGACATCTTGCACTAAACCGTTTTCCATCCGGCCTGGCCTGGACACTTGCGGGGATGGCAATGTTAGAGTAGAAAGTTGTAGTCAGGTTGGTCTTACATTACTACACTTGGAAAAGGGTGATGGCAAGGTTTTTCTGAAACTATACTCCTGTATGACTAAGATACTTTGAAAACTTAGCCAATAAATATTGTGGAATGTAGGATGGGACTTTTGATTCTTTTAATGTGTAAAGCATCTGCTGCATGTGAGGGAAGAAATGTGTAAGCATCTTGGGGTAATATTCTGCCTGTAGGATTAGATTTGTGAACCACAGTTTTTGTATAAACAACATGCAGTTACTTTTATCATTTTAACATTGATGAAGACCAGTGATTTTTATTTACTTTACCACATCTGTGTTGCTTAACACTTAAAATGCAAAATTGAATTCCTTTTCTATAATATTTCATGATAGCAGCTAAGAATATTGTTTGCAGCAGTCAGCAACTATGTGGGAGACTTGAGAAAATAGAACTTTAGCTTTTCCCTCTTGGCATTAAATTATTATAGCTCGGGAAAAAATTGGTTTTAATTTATTAATAAATAATGAGAGTCTGCAGTACAGACTTGGGAAATTCTTATCTTAAAAGTCTATTGATGATAACAACCTTTGTCTGCATACTTTTGTTTATTGCCACTTCTGCTACTTCAGTCCTAAAGTACTTGGGAGTTATGACTGGACTTCTGTGAATATCTGATTATTGTTAGAAACTAAACGTGGTACAAAATTGTTTTGACTAAAACAATGTTTTAGGGGGTTTGTCTTTTAAAGTTTTTCATGTACGTTTCTTCAACATAATTTGCCAGAGTTCATTTCTTAAGTGTGGAGCTGTCTGAGGTGGATGGATCCTGCTGACTCTGTGCCTCCCATCATATTTCAAATGTTCAGATATTTTATTAGCACTGATGATATCCTCCTATTACTACCCTGAGGACATAGAGAATTGACTAGAGCAGCTTGGAAACTACCTTTGATCAGTCTTCATAAGAAAAACTGGGAAAAGACTATTTTTCCATATTTGAAGACTATTAGCAAGAGGTAACAAGTAGCTGTGTGTCAACAGTTCTGCACTGTACTACCCTGGAATTACTTCTGAGTTAGGTTACCATCTCAGGCAAAGACTCCCTGCCTGCCTGCAAGTGACAGTTGCGTTGTTGTTCTCAATTTGTTTGTTTGAGTGATTGGTTTTTTTCCCCATAAATCCTCACTGGGAGGTAATATACCTCTTGATGTTGAATTGTTTCTATATTTTAATTACCATAGTAGGATGGGAGACACTTTCTGAGAGGTAGGAAACCTCTGAAATGTGAAAGGGACAATGGCTTGTATTGCTTGTTCCAATTAAGATAATATGTGATGAAAGTCTCATTTGCTGGAGCCCAGTCACCCACAATGCAGGGCACATCAGCTGCTTTTGGGAGTTAGCAGCTAGCAGAAAATTGTCAGCAACAATTTGGAGCTAGATTAACGTGTTTGGGTTAGTTGAATACGAGATTTTTAACTTCTCTGGCTCAGGTGTGGAGTTTGGGTGAAGATGTCAACTTATCAGGAAAAAAACCTTTGCCTGTCTTTGCAGTGTCAGGTTTTTGCTGGCCCTGGAGCTGTTTTTACAGATACCCAAAGAAGAGAGCTACCTTAACATAACCACAGTTCTTAAATAAGTGCTAAAGATCTGCTAGAATTAAATCTGGCCAGGGCATCAAGGGCAACAAGAGGAACTTCTATAGGAATGTCAGGGATAAAACAAAACTAGAAAAATTGTGAGCCCTCTCTGGAAGAAATGGGAGACCTGTTTACCCAGGACATGGAGGCATTCAGTGTCTTTTTTGCCTCAGTCTTCACCAGCAAATATTCCAGCCAGACTGCCCAAGTCCCAAAAGGGAAAAGGCAGGGACTGGGTGAGTAAAGAACTGCCCACTCTAGAAGATCAGGTCCAAGAACAGCTAAGGAACCTGAAGATGCACAAGACAAAGCCCATTCCCAGCTGTGCTGCAGTGTGTCTGTGGTCTATGTATTCATCTCTTTGCAAGTACTTTTGCTGACAGTGCTCTCTGTCGACTCCTGCCCCAGCAGCAGAACCTCTGAGGGGAGTAGTCGGGTGCTGGCAAGGGCATGTGGACAAACCCAGCACTGCCTGGAGAACTTGCCCATCCCAAGGGCAAGGGTCTGTGTCTTCTCTCTCCTCCCCCTTGGTTCAGTCCCAGGCTCTGACTCTGAATTTTCAGACAGCTGTGGGACGTCTTAAAGTATCTGCAGAGAAATGTGCCCTGTAGAGCACATCTCAGCTAGGACCAGCCCTAGGTATGTCTAAACAAGCTCTTGAAATGAATCTCTCTCCCTCAGTGGTGTACAGGGAAGGAGGCAAACACCTGCAGATAGATGTCTGCATATCAAAGTCTACATGTGAGACAATTGTCCAAACTCCCACAACCACTGAGAGAGGGCAGGAGTGGGATGCAGCACCCACATGTCAACAGCTTCTGCTATTCAAGACGCCCCTGTGTATCTCACTCATCCACACAGAGCTGCCATATGTGACAGCGAGACGTGCAGGACACCCAAACCCTTCTGCAGCAGGAGCTGAGGGCCCAGCAGGATGCCCAAGGGATGTTCAAAAGGCTCTAGATTCCTCTGTGTGGGCAGCAGCAGATCTTGAGGAAAGGGGCACATGAAGTGGCTAAGCTACCATCCATCATATTTCAGAAGTTGTGGCAGTCCAGTGAAGTTCCTACTGAAACATAACCCCATTTTTTTAAAAAATGGGGTTATTCCCTTTAAAAAGGGAAATAAGGAAGACCTGGGGAGCTACAGGCCAGTCAGTCTTATCTTGGTGCTCAACAAAGGTCGTGGAGCAAATTGTCCTGGAAACTGTGTTAATGCACATGGGGAATAAGAGTTCTGCTTGATCAGCCTGGAGAAGAGAATGCTCTAAGAGACCTTCCAGTACCTAAAGGTGGCCTACAAGAGAGATGTAGAGGGACTTTTCACAAGGACATGTGATGCTAGGACAAGGAAAAAGGCTTTAAAGGGAACGATGCATAGTTGAAATCATTCTGAATTCCTTTGCATAGCTGCAGCAGAAGTGGGCCATATATGTTCTTTACATATGACCAATTCCTTAAGTAGGTAGAGGATTCTAGGTTGCCTGTCAAAGCACAACACTTCTTTTTCTAAGTTGGTAGTGGTGCGTGCAGCTGAAGTAGTTTGAAATTTTCAATATAAAATCTACTGAGGAAAAAAGCACCTGTTGAGGTGGAAGGGTACAGTATTGCTTTGGCTTGGCAAAATATATAGGGAAATGTTGAATTCCTAAGTTTGTGCTCACTGCTTGTTTTTTTTTTAAATTAAGGATATATAAAAATGTTTTTTATTAAAGCAGGTTGTATTCCCGTAACAGAAGATTTGGGGCTTTAAAAAAAATTAACACTCTTGTATCCATGACACTATCTATAAATTGTCTTCACAGTTTTTCTGGAGTGGCAGCTTACTTGTAATTGTTAATAAACAAAAACTTCCCTGCATTTCGTGCTATGAAGGAAATGCAAGGTGTGGGGCAGGGGGAATGTGGAAATACCAGATGTTTCTTCTGCTGCAACCTTTAGTTCTGTCCTATCGTGTACCTGTCTCAAGTGCTAATACTGCATATTTGCATGGTCCTTAAATTGTTTGGTTTGATTTTTTTTTTTAATTAAAACAGGCAACAACAGAGAGACCTTTTATACAGAAACTATTTCGACCAATTGCTTCAGGAGGACAGTTGCATACTTTGGGAGACCTGCTAAAAGATGTGTGTCCTAGTGCTATCACCCCTGAAGGTACTGCAGAAATAAGTGTTTGTCCAATAAAATAAATCTTTTTCTGTTGATTTGTTGGGGTTTTGTTGGGTTTTGTTTTTTGGTTTTTGTTTTTTGGTTTTTTTTAATATGAGTATTTTGGAGGTAGAACTAAATGTCAGTATCAGATTTCATTCATTCCTGGCTCTTTAGTGTGCCCTGCATCACCTGCATGGTTTCAAGAGGGTAAGATTGAGTCCTTAGCCACTCCTGAAAAATTTATCTTTAGAAGTTCTATTCTAAAATTCCTGTGCTCTTTTGCCGTTATGATGGTGATAGTAAAAATATTCACGTTATTTTCTGCACTTTAAAAAAAGTTCTGAAAATGTCAACAGATTTTGTTACGTTTAATTTTGTATTCTAGAAACTTTTTAAGTGTAAAACTTCAAAACTGATAGAAATTGAAGATGTTTTCAGAATGCTTTTTTCTGTTCTTGAAGTCCAACCTTTTAAAATGTACCAATAAGAGATTTTTACAAGTATGTAACAGTTTGTGTATGATTACGAATTAGTATTGTGTGACCAGTTAATGTAGCATATTATTTCATACAATAGCATTTGTTGATCAGTAATTATTCAGGAAACAGTCTTTTTTGGATGTAATTTTAGTCTCAAAGCTTACAAGTATTGGAACTGTGATACATGTTTCAGGGGGGATAAATCTAACAGTGATGTACTCTGCAAATTAAGATCAAAATTATTTAATGCAAAAGGTTTTTAATTAGTTCTTGCTGTTGTCTTACCAATACCTGTAAATGAAGAACTTATGAGAAATGTGTGATATTCTAGAGAAGATCTTGGCACAGAATTTACTGATGTAGTATCAGCATCTTTTGACAGTGAAGCACTGAATTGGAAATCAATATAAAATTCTGTAAGATTTTGTTGTACACAGAAGTTGCTTGATTCAAAATTAAACAGTTGTCATGGATTTCTCCCAGTATCAGGATCTTAGAAATTCACTGAAATATCAAAGTACTTTTTTTACCCTTGTTTCATACTTATTTACACATAAGAACAATTTCCAAAAGTAACAGAAGGTAAGAAAAATATGGAATATTGCTAACCATGTGTCCATTTTTCATAAAGCTGTTTTAAATTTTGGAGCATTATTTTAGGTAATGCTTTCCACTAACTGTCCAAAAGATAAAGGGAGGTACCAACAGGTAAATGAATGTTAGCAGCAGTGAGTTTAACCATCTTCAAGTACTTAACTGTGAGTATCATAGAGACCCTACTGAAAAGGTACAGAGTGAATTTAAAAAAATCTCTGAGAAGGATGGATGCATTTTAACTTGAAAGGCAGTTGAGCACAAATTAAATGAAAGAAACTCAAAAGCATTTATGCACAAGTTATTCCAGGATTTAAGGGATGACAATTTTTATGTAGATTTGCCAAAGCTGCAGATGGTGAATATGCTAGTTAACTGCTGTTATTGAAAGTGTGTATGTAATACAGTTCTATCTGAATACCAGTGATGATGCTTCCCATCAGTAGGCCCTCTTTTCAGAGGTTGACAAAAGCACCAACCTTTGACAACAGAACATAAATATGCTGTGCTAATTACTTGCTTCCTTTTGTTGAAAGCTAAAAATACTTCTATTTACTCAACTTGGACAAAAAAAAAGTTGGAAGTAGAGCAACTGAAGCAGGTACTATACTTACACATACAAGGAGGGATGTGAAATTTGGTGGGTGTTGGAGTGTTGGAATATGCTTGTCTATTTCTGTATACATCTGCTTAAATTTGGCCCAATTTTTGCTGAGAAACTTGCAAACTTAAGAGTTTAATAGATGTGGTCCCTCACATGGGTGTGAGCTATCCAGAACTCGGCACATTTTCTCCTGTAACACACCTTTGTATTGCAGTGTCGTTCAGTTGTTCCTCCTGTATTGTGAGTGTTCTGCCCTTCTGGTATGCTGGAAAGCTAGGGAAGCTGTCTGAGCTAAATGCAGAAAATAATGTGAGGTCCTGAGGAGATGCGGGGGTAGACTGATATACAGAGCCAGTGGAGGGGGGGTGAAAGTCTGACTGAACAAGTAATTTGGAAGAAAATGACAGATCTGGGAATCATTAAATATGATGGGGAGAGTGACTATAAACAATGTGGCAGAATAAAGATTGGGGCAAAAGCCAAAACCTGACATAATAAATGCGAACACCTGGACAGAGTAAGTGGGGTAGGAGATGATAAAAGGATGAGGGAGAAAAAGAAGCATGTGGCTTGTGGAGCATGCACAGAGATTGTGCAAGGCATCTGTGGAAGAGTGGTGAGTAGATATCCTGCTGGCCAAGTGATTTGGAGAAGGGATTTAGAGAAGCAAGTGGAATCAGAAGTTGAAAAGAAGGGTAGCTTGTGCTGGTAGAATGACAAGCTGCAGGTGAAGAGGTGGAGCTGGGAATTGCCAGATAAAAGACTGAAGAAAACCTGTTCAGGGTTTGCTGTACCGCAGACAGGAATACAAAGCAGAAATTTAGACGTGGCAACATGGAAAGAAAAAAAGGAAGAAGCAGAGTTAGAACAAAAGAGAGGGATGATAGAGGAAGTTTCAGGCATAAAGGAAGCTGACCTGGAAAGATGGATGACTATGACGGCAGTGATTCTTACTGCTAAGGATCATGGACAGGGAAGGACAGTGCTGGTTTAGGCTTGACTGCTAGAGGTCATCATACTCTGTTCACTAATTATTCAGTTTAACCAATAAGTGAATTTGATTATTGTCTTGCTTGACTAAATCCACTCATTCATTATTCAAATGTAATGTTCACTATATTAAATGTTCATGCTCTAACACATCTTTGAGCCGTTAAAAAACCAACTAACTCACCAGACTGCTTAGAGGCACTTTTGAGTTTTGCCTGTAGAAATGTTAGCAGCCATAATGAGGAAAAGTGTTACCCTTTTCTGTCAAGTAGACTAAACTCCGGAGACTACAGAACCACAGCACATCTGTGCTACTGAAGTCTCCATGAAACCCATTCAGTAAAATAATTTTCTCTCTGATACTGGGTTACTGAGAATTCAACAAGCTTCCTCTGTCAACAGATGTTCCATCAGTTAAAAATACAGAGGAGATAGGGTATGGGATAGTTTAATTTGCATGTTTCTGGAACCTGGGATACTACACCTAAAGGTTTTACTTCTAAAGCAGTTGTCTTCATTTGCAGTTGAACACTTGAAGTTTAGAAGGTGTCAGAGCTGTAGACTGGCTGTACAATCATAATTTCCTTACACACTTAACATTCAGCTTATAATCACTCTCTGCCTCTCATCTCTCTTTGACTTCTGTGAGATTATTGTCTTTGTGCCCAGGCTGAGCATGTTTTAGTGTCAGGTGTGTATAGTGAAAAATCACAGTCCTGATTCTTGAAAGGATAAATCAAGAATGAATGTGCTTCAGGAAGTATTATAATTTAGACAGCTGAATACTGCTTTGGGAACAGAATTAATTTTTTTTTCCCTGGAGAATTCATTCATATGTGACCACAGGCAAGCTGATTGTTACAAATCCAACCATTTTATGGAGAGGAGCATCAGAAAAATTCAGTGATCAGCATGAATGTTCTGCTGAACAGTTTGCTTGCTTGTACTTGGAATCAGTGAGAACACTGGGCCTTTAAGTGTGCAAGCCCCAAGCACTTTCTGAAGTAAGGTTTAGGCCTCTCATAACTATTCTTCTGCCCCACCCTCCAAAAAGTTAGTATTTTTGGCTATAATATCTCTGACTTCAATTTGTGATCTCTAAACTAATGATTATTCAAGAAACTCTTGTTGAAATGGTTTCTGAAGGACAAATAGATTGTAGTCAGACATTAAAAATTGTCCTCTTTGGACCTTACTTAGTATCTTCTAATATTTTTCTTGTAAATGTGTATGTTTTCTCTTAATCTACACTTTATTCTGGTGGAGGCTTTAAAATAATATTTTTACAAACCAGAATACATTATCAAAGGTTTATTAGAAGATAATTAAAAACTTTTTACATCTGGATTTTCAGACTATTCAGTTATCAGAGTTTAGATTTACTTAATTTTTCTGAACAAAGTAGTATCTCATCAAAGATATGCTTAAAGGTATAATAGATATGGGGAAGCAGGGTTTTTTTGGTTTTTTATCTTTTTACTCTTCTTTTCAAAACCATTTAGTTATTTTTTGAGTCTGTCTTTAACCTCCCTCTGTAGTGAATTGATTCACTGGTGACATTAACTGCATCTTTTCTTCAGTGCAACACAATCAAATATGAGTTTCTGTCTGGTTTCTTCCAACTGCTGACTCTTTTTTCCCCCTTTTCCTCTATGGTTTTTTCTTTTCCAATGACTTTTCATTCAACTGGAAGCTTCATGGTATTTGTGGAGGTTGGTTGTCTGTGGTGACATCCGTAACTGAGCTTTGTGCCGTGGGAACACAGAGAATATATGGTTTTCAGACTCAGCATTTGTAGCTGTATATTGAGCTGTTCCTGCTGCCAGATTCTTAGGGACCACCACAAGAAGAGGGAGGGAAGGGTTTCAAGAACCACCCACAGTGTATATATGCCTTTGCTTTAGGAAGCATGGATATAATTAAGTCTTCCTTTTGACTGTGGTGAGAAATATGTTTCAATGAAAAAATGTATTTTTTTTAATATATATATATGNGGTTGCTGAATAGTTTCATCTGCTTAAGCTGTTAATCAGAGAAAAACTGGTGGACAAAAAACTCTTTGTTATAGGCATTGTTATACCAAAAGCAAAGAGTGGCTTCTGTTTAGAGTCCATCCTCTAACTCTTCAGATTGCAAGGAGTGTTGGCTTTATCTTCTTCTGTCCTCAATCACTGCATTGGTGTTGGAGCAGAGTGCACAGTAGTTTAAAACCCATTTGTCAAAATGTGTATCAGGCATTTCATACATTAGTAGTAATGGTCAGAAAGTGTAAAGAAAGGCAGTGTAATTAGAACAAGCACTGAGAACCCAGTGTAGCTCTTAAAACTATTGGCAATTACATTAATTATCTTGACTGTAAAGGATACCCTGTTTTTCTAAAGCAATAATGAGAATGGCTGTCTTTGTTAGTAGCAAACACAGAATCATAGAATGGTTTGGGTTGGAAGGGATCTTAAAGTTCATCTAGTTCCACCCCCACTGCCATGGGCAGGGGCACCTCCCACTATCCTAGGTTGCTCAAGGCCCCATCCAACCTGGCCTTGAACACTTCCAGGGATGGGGCATCCACAGCTTCTCTACACAACCTGTGCTGCTGTCTTGCCACCTGCTGAGTAAGGAATTTATTCCTAATATCTAATTTAAAATTGCCCTCTTTCAGTTTAAAGCCATTTTCCTTTTTCCTATCACTTCATGCCTTGTAAAAAGTCCCTCTCCAGCTCTCTTGTAGGGCTACTTTAGCTACTGGAAACAGCTTTAAGAATGATAAAATGTCCAGAGAACCTTCAAGGAAGATGCACTTATTTCACCGTGTATTACTCCTCCTGCAGTACTGTGCAGTACTTTCTTACAGAAGGCTAGGTTAGAACTGATCTAATATAACTCTCTCTAATTTTGTGTCTGAGTAAGTGTTTAGACAGCAAATGTGCTAAATCATGTTTTCTCATTAGCTGAATAGTTTTTGCTTGGTTCCTATTTAGCTGCTTCATAGGCAGTGGTTGTGGTTATGTGGCAACAGAAACAGTAAGACCAGGTCACCACCTTCCATTGAACATTGATACATTTCATTTGTTTCAGTTATTTTCTTTGTTCTGATCTTCGTGTGTTGACAAAGTTTGAGAAGCAGTGAAGTCCTGCTTGTCATGTTTAATAAATATTAAAATCAGTATTTTCAAACTAATGCAGTGATCACTTCCTCTGTATAGTAGTCTGCTGTAGTCTTTAAGTCACGTTNGGATTGAATATATGCATTGATTACCGGCTGTTGAAAACACGGTGTAAAGAGCACTGTCAAAAGAACAGGTTGAATAATGACATTAAAAACTGATAATGAAAATAGTCTTTGTAAAATGCTGTGTCAATATTATTTTGGACTGTTATAGACTGTGGGTAACTGGTTAGAATACTGCATTTTATTTAAATTAGGTTATGAAACTATTTATTCAAGGCTTTTATTGTTTGTTGAAGTGCTGTAAAAAAGGAAAACTTGAACTGTTATTATCCCAACCCATACTTTTCTGTCTCTCCTCAAACTGGTCCTTTATTCAATTATATATATATATTTAAAAAAATANTGTCTTGCCACCTGCTGAGTAAGGAATTTATTCCTAATATCTAATTTAAAATTGCCCTCTTTCAGTTTAAAGCCATTTTCCTTTTTCCTATCACTTCATGCCTTGTAAAAAGTCCCTCTCCAGCTCTCTTGTAGGGCTACTTTAGCTACTGGAAACAGCTTTAAGAATGATAAAATGTCCAGAGAACCTTCAAGGAAGATGCACTTATTTCACCGTGTATTACTCCTCCTGCAGTACTGTGCAGTACTTTCTTACAGAAGGCTAGGTTAGAACTGATCTAATATAACTCTCTCTAATTTTGTGTCTGAGTAAGTGTTTAGACAGCAAATGTGCTAAATCATGTTTTCTCATTAGCTGAATAGTTTTTACTTGGTTCCTATTTAGCTGCTTCATAGGCAGTGGTTGTGGTTATGTGGCAACAGAAACAGTAAGACCAGGTCACCACCTTCCATTGAACATTGATACATTTCATTTGTTTCAGTTATTTTCTTTGTTCTGATCTTCGTGTGTTGACAAAGTTTGAGAAGCAGTGAAGTCCTGCTTGTCATGTTTAATAAATATTAAAATCAGTATTTTCAAACTAATGCAGTGATCACTTCCTCTGTATAGTAGTCTGCTGTAGTCTTTAAGTCACGTTATATTTTTGTATTTAGTTACTAAACTGTATTTTATCAGTTACACAGCAGTCCATAAATTAAAGTCACCTCAGTCTGAAATTTTACTGTGGATAAACCTATATTGTGTATTAGTATATTTTTTATTTACTGTATTTCCATAATTATTGTTTAATTCAGTTTGTCTAAAGGCTGCATACAATTGAAATCAAATTTGGGTGTCATCTAGTTATATCAATATACTCAGTTTGCTATTCATGGACTACTATTCCTGACAGTCTAGAATTTTTGGAAATCCTTCCTGGAAGATGAACAATTTCATTTCAGTTTTCAGTCTTTTAAGGTAAAACATTGCAAGTTCTGTGCTTTGAACATAGTAAACTGTGTTTAGTTCTCAGTTGTGATCATCCTCTGTTGGAGGGGTGTGTGCGTACTTGTTTTTTATATTTACTCCTCCCTAGCTGTTCATACTTAAATCTGAGGCAAGCTGGTCAATTAGGTTTTTGAGCAGTGTCTCATTATATTTGATCCTCTTGGCAGCATCAGGAAAGAGGGGTGCTTATTTTTCAGTTCTCATTTCAACTTGCATTGACCTATCTTATTTGCTCTCATGTCAATGTCTCTTCTTTTTCCTGCTCATGTTCCTTCATCATCTGTTCTAGTAATAGCTCTTGCTGTCCTTTGCTACTCTTTTAATATCTGCTTTTGCATCCTCTAAAACTAACTCTCCTTTGACTAAGCTCACTGTAATTTGTATAACTAATTTTGCAGATTTTCAGACCTTAGCTGATTACCTAACAGGAATAGATCTAGTTCTCTGGGGTAGTAATTAGTCAATAGTCACTTCTGTGTTAGTTTTTTCTTTTTGTTTTCTGTGGTATTCTATTATCTAGACTTAGGCTTCAGTTTTCCTAGAGTTTACCAGCAAATTTTTGTATCACTGGATGTGAAAATCTAAAATATTTTGACACCTAGGCACTGTGCCTCTCTATCAGCATTCTTCCATTTCCCAGTTTCTCTTGCTTTTCATTTGTCGTTCAAATGACCAGTGTCCTGGTTAGTTACTCAGGGAAGTCAGAATAAAGTTGTCCAGTGTTGCCCTTCTCACTCACCATTTTTACGCTCTTGAAATTGTACATATATCCTTTCCAGCCAACAGGCCAAAATTTTACAGCTTTGCTTCTCATAGATTGTGCATCATATAGCTTTGAGTGATAGATGGCTTTTTTATTTTAATATGAAACACCCATTCATGAGTGTTTAGGATCAGGGTTAGAATCAGATTATTCTGATTATTCATGCTGCAGCCTCTAAACTCATTGTCTGGTCTTTTTTCTTATGCTTGTGGATGCCACTTGCACAGACAAAAGTTGATTCTTTAATTGGACAGTTCTTGTGTGGTGAAGTGCAATTGTCTGCAGTAGTTCCAGTTCCAGAAAATTAGGCAGCCATTTAAATAACTTCAAAGTTGTTGCTGTTTATGTGAAGATTTAGTGGATTATACAGGAACAGGCTAAAATAAAGCTTGATACTGCTTGTAGTCTCTTAGACTGTGTTGTTGTAGTTTCTATGCAGGTAAGGAAGAGAGGATGTTAAGACCGTGTTGTTGCCTGCAACTGTAGCAAAAGGTCACATACCTGATATGATAGAACACTTACTTACGGGTATTTTTCCTCAAACTGATGAATAACAAAATTATCCATCCCTGAAGGAGATAATCCCATGGCTACTCTCCCCCACTGTCTAAAATTCAGTGTTTTACTCAGATTATGTAGATTAGGCCACCTGCTTACAGTAACACTGTTGTTTCTGACAGATAGTAAAATTAAGTGTTATCTATCTGTTGCTTCAAGGAAGTCATGCTGTGTTTCCCTATGATTTTCTGTATCTGGCGATAGCATTCCTGTTGCCAATTAAGGGGCCTTTGTTTCCAGAATAATATCAGTTCTGAATGTCAGTGTTCATCAAATTGGAAAAAAAAAAGTGAATCATTCACAACTATTGGAAAAAATATTTTGTTCAGTGCACATTTATGAAGTTCCTGTAAATGAACATCCTAATATTGTAAACAGTTCATTTAGAAATAGTGACTCATCTTATTAGGCGAAAGGGAGGAACACAGTATGATCTTACATAACTACAAAGCAACAACTGCAAGGGGAAAGAGTGTTGAGTTCAACAGAATGCTTTGAAGAGGCAAAGGGTTAAAGTGATAGAAAACAGAGTTCTGGGGAAGGAAAGATTTTTCCTCTTCCACACAAGAAATTTAAGGCATTGGGCGTAATGCAGAGATAAAAACTGTGTAATGTAGAAGAAAGCAGTTTTCTTGCACTGCTATCATGTCTAAACAATTCTGGGTACAATTTCAATTTGCTAGTGTTGTTGAAGTCTTCATAAAACTTGTTTTGATTTTTGTCTCATGCTTCCTTGAAGGCTCAAATGGTAAACATTTGGACATAATGACGCAAACAGTAGGCTATCAATCATTCCCAGTTTTCACAGCATTGTTGTTCATTCAGAAAAGCTGCGTGAACTGACCTCTTTCTAAAGCAGTGTCATTAGTTCTTTCAGAAATAAAACAAGGATCAAAAGGACTTTCAGGATTTTTCTCTTAAGACTTGCTGTACTGAATGATTTTGTAAAATTAGGGATCAACTGTTTTCAATTAACTCTCAGCTTTTTTTAATGTATAATGTATGAGAGACTACATATTAATTGTTTTTGTTCTCCCTCAGTTTTTTAAGCATTGACTTCCAGTAAATTGACTTCCAGTTAAACAGAAAATTGAATTTAGATTAGATTTGCCATGTAGACTCCTAATTTTGATACAAATGAGAAATTGTGCAACAGAAGGAGGTAAATTTATGCAGTGTGAATGTCTTTGGATAGACATGAAATATGACTGGGCTTGCTCTGCCTGAGGTCAGAATTAGCTGGACTTGGGGCTTAGTGTGGGAATTGGAGCAGCACAGTGCCATCCCATTCCTTACTGCTCCTGTGGTGAGCAAACAGAGGCTTCCCGTGTCTAACTAGTAAGTCTGATTGCATGTGCTCTCTGCAGACTGGTCTCTGCTTTTCAGTGCTGTGGAGGTGCAGTGTTGAAATACTTTTCCAGACCTCCTAAATTTAAAAATATATCAAGCCCTGGGCAGTTTTAGGCACTTGATTAGCCACACTTTGATCCCACATGGCTATGAGAGTATTGTGAAGGGTTAGAGGTCTTGTAGAGTGTGGGTGTACTTAAAAGATAGTTAAAAGCTCGCTAGTGATACGAATTCTAGTCCACTGTCTCCTCTTCTGTGGGAGTCATCTTGCAGGCCGCAACTGACCCACAGACCACTGCTTCAGCTATTCCGCCCTCCTTGTGTCCTTGACTCAGTGGTGATTTCCGTATTGGAGGTCATCCTGCACTTCTCCTTTCTGCTGTGAGTCATTATTTGTGCCTGTTATCTTTTCCTGACTAGGCCATCTGCTTGGATTATCCTTCTGCAGCTGACTTTCATCTTACTGCCAATTTTTTGATTTTTGGTTTTTTGGGGTTTTTTTACACCCACAAACACCTACCTGCCCCAGTCACCTTTTTTTCAGTTGAAGTGGAAACGTTTTTTTTCTGTGTTAAAATTGCATACCTTTTGATTTAGTAGTCCTTTTTGATCAAAAGGGGTGGAAGTCCAGCAATTGGCTTGAGTTTATAGAATTAGTACTCATGACTACAGAATTAATTAATATAGAATTAATTTGTCATAACCACATGGAAAGGTGTAAATAATCTGAGAATAATGTGGCAGCTGTGCTTCTTGTGTGCCATCTTCATTTCTAAACAAACTCTTTACATGATCAGAGAGGGCTTCTGTTGTGTGCAGAATGTTCTGGCTCACTTGCTTCTAAAAGGAAGCATAGTGGGTATCTGGAGCTGCTTGTGATCTTTCTGTATACAATTTCTTGGGAAACACTGAACATGACTTGGTTTTAAGGGTTTCTCTAACTTCACCTCAATCGACTCTATGTGGATTATCATTATTTGGTAGCTTATGAGTGCTTTGCTCCTTTCATGTTGGCAAATGGGATGAAATTTAGTAAGTCCAAATGCCAAGATTCTGCACCTAGGACAGAGTAGCATGGAGCATGAATATAAACTGGGAGAGGAGTGGCTGGAGAGCCGGCCTGCAGAAAAGGGTCTGGGGGTACTGGCCAGTCGCAGATCCTGTTATGAGCAGCTGTGTGTCCTGGCAGCCAAGAGAGCAAACCACATCCTGTGGTGCATCAAGCACAGCACAGACAGAAGAGGTGATTCCCCCACTGTATTCAGCATCGGTGCAGCCTCACCTGGAGCGCTGTGTGTCGTTCTGGGTCCCACAATGTAAGGGTGTTAAGGTACCTCGCGTGCCTCCAGAGGAGGGTAACAAAGCTGGTGGTGGGGCTGGAAGGCATGTCCTGTGAGGAGCAGCTTCCTGAGGAAGGGGAGAGGGAGGGGTTAAGTTCTTCCCCAAGTATCTGGTGATAGGGCAGGTGGGAATAGCTCAAAGCTGCACNAAGGGTCTGGGGGTACTGGCCAGTGGCAGACCCAGTTATGAGCAGCTGTATGTCCTGGCAGCCAAGAGAGCAAACCACATCCTGTGGTGCATCAAGCACAGCACAGACAGAAGAGGTGATTACCCCACTGTATTCAGCATCGGTGCAGCCTCACCTGGAGCGCTGTGTGTCGTTCTGGGTCCCACAATGTAAGGGTGTTAAGGTACCTCAAGTGCCTCCAGAGGAGGGTAACAAAGCTGGTGGTGGGGCTGGAAGGCATGTCCTGTGAGGAGCAGCTTCCTGAGGAAGGGGAGAGGGAGGTGTTAAGTTCTTCCCCAAGTATCTGGTGATAGGGCAGGTGGGAATAGCTCAAAGCTGCACAGGGGAGGTTTAGACTGGACCTTATGAAGCATTTCTCTACCATGAGTGTGGTCAAACACTAGAACAGTTTCTTAGAGAGGTGGTTGGTGCTCCAAACACTGTCAGTGTTTAAGAAGCATTTACACAGTGCCCTCAATAACATGCTCTAACTTTTGGCCAGCCCTGCATTTCTCAGGCAGTTGGATGAAATGATCGTTGTAGGTCACTTCCAACTGCAATAGTCTATTCTAGTCTACTCTTTCCTCTTGCATTCAGCAACTTTGCTAACATGTCAAAAGTAATGTGCTGTTTCCTTGTGACTTAGAAGTGGTTTCTGGGCATGCACGCACATTCAGAATGGTAGACTGTAGGAAGAGGTACAGCAAATAGGGAAATAATCCTGTTTCTCGGACAAGCCTTTGGAAATTTGTTCAGCTTCAGCTAAATTTGTTCTGCCGGCCACCCAATAAGTTTTATTAGTATCAGACTCCAGACTGTTCTCTTTAAATTACTCAAAAGGCCAATGACTTTATTCAGGCACAACAAAATTTTTTAAGTCTATCATTAACAGTAGTAGTATGAAAAGGAGAAAGTAAAATCCTCCACAGGAAAATCCCAAGCCAGCATTTCTAAAATTCTCTCCAGAAGAGAGGTGGGGTTTTTCATCCTAGAATAGTCTGCTCTTCCTGGGAACATCAGTCTCCTACCACCAATTTCCTGACTGAGTGCTATAAAGATCTGGAAATCTAGGCAGTTAAGAAAAGATTGTGGAAAATTGCTGACAGAAATCCTGCCTGATTTTCAGTCATCTACTATATATGTGAGTTTTAGGAGAACTCACATATAGGAGTTTGGGGTCAAAGCATCGTGACAGAGTGTTTTGGTTGTGTTGAATTTTCAGTTTTAAAATGAGTATTTTTTGTGTTTTAGGAGGAGACCTCAGGTTCCTTATGCACTGTACATGTTGCAGTGTGTTCCCACAGAATTTATCACTTAGATAAAAGATGAGTGAAGAGAGACAAAAAAAGAGAAATTAAGAGGCACAGAGGGGTGATGTGGCTTGCACCTGGTCACACTGAGGTCAGTAACAGAGTTAAGAATTGGATTTTTGAGTCGTGATCTAAGTCAGTCTGTCTTACTCCAGAGGCCACAGAGGTCACTCACTATGAGTGAGCCATCAAAAACTTCACAGAAAGAAACCCAAACCAAGCTTTCTTTCTTGTTTCTCGTTTATCCTTGCTTGCAGAAATAAGCATGTCAGCAACAGTTGAAGTACATGAAGTATAGAGATTTACAGAGTATTTCTTATGGTTAGTTTCACAGAGGATATGACCATGCCTTTAGTGCTGTGATTGGTGCAAGAGTAACTCAAGATTTGGGTCTACCAAAGCTTTCAGGGGACCGTAATGATCCTCTGTGAAGATCCACAATGTGAAGTTCTCAACCAGGACACTGCAGCACACAAACAGATTTAAATGATGTGGTCTCAGTGTTTTTATTTATACTAGTAAACAAAAATGGGCTAGAACATGTGTTGTTTGTGCTTTATGATTATTAGCAGTTCTCGGGCATAATTTTGGTCAAGGCATATTAATACTCTCCCAGAAAATTTGAGCAGGGTTCATGGATTAACTGTCTAGGGTCTATTCTCAATAGGCAGTAGAGCGGGGCAGATAATTTAGCTGAATGGGCATGAATTGTTCTCTGGCATTTGCCCTGAAGTTCAAGAGTGGGTTCTGGCCCATTTTTTGAATTATGTCTATACCTTTAAATTAGGTGTATGTACTGTGTCTTTGGGGGTTGGCTGAGTAAAATCATTCCCATCTTCCTTGCATCTCTCTTGCAGTCTGGTTCTATTTTGCCTTGATGCATATAGGTATAACCTGATTTTTCCAGGAGATAACCTTCTTACAGGGCTGGAAAAAATAGAACCTGCAAAACTAAAGGACCTACAAAAATAGTTAGGAGAAAAATAGCCATTTTGCCAGTAATGTAAAGGAGAATAATCCACTGTGTGTCCTAGTCTCTTCTCTAAGGATTCCATCACTTGCTAACAGTAGTTATCTCCTGATTGAATTCCCCGTTTTATTCAGAGATTTTAATAACTTCAAAATCAGTGGATAAACAGTGGATAACTTTATATTTTACTTTGCACCTGTAGCCATTTGGAGAATATCTGTTAAAAAATAGAGGTAAAACTTCTCCTTATGTCAAAGCTAAAGTCTTGTGCAGTGGTTTGGCTTGTGCACAGAGATGCTGCAGTCAGTGAAGTTTTGAATTCACTTGTGCTCCTTGTCCTTTTTCCAGATGGTATCATCACTACATTTACAATGGCAAAATGCAGCAGGTCTCTACACTTTGGCAGACTTCACTAGGTCCAATATCTTTGTGCAAGCTGTCACCAGCCATTTAAGCCAAGAAACCACATGTATGAACCAGATACACAAAGAGATGCCCTTCTGACACTTGTTGGGCATCAATATCCTCAGATGAAGAGATGGTTGCAAAGCCAGTTCTCTTTAGTGCTGTGAGCTAATGCAGCCAAATCTGTGGTAATTAATTTCAGACCTATGTATATTTGCCTACATAGCTAATGATTCCTGGTAATCTTGCTAACTAATTAATGATACTAATGTAGCAAATTTTGTTTGCAAATGCTGTATGTTTGCATTGCAAGCTTTATGGATCTATTTTTCTACTATAAAGCGGAAAAATACTTTCTAAACTCTAAATTAAAAATATTTAGGTTATGAGTCAAAGTCTCATTAAAAACAAAAATTATGTTATAGTCTTGTCAGCTTTGCAGCTAACTGCCTTAATATTTTGGAATGGAAAAGCTAAAAAGAACTTTTGATGAAAACTTACTTCCAATTTTAATTCTGACCAGGTGGCTGTTTTGAGAAGGGGTTGTTATGTTTGTTTAGTGTTCAGTATAAAGGGTCCTGCAGGTATTCCATTATTCCTTTTACCACTCTTTCCTCAATTTTTCAAAGCTAGATTCTTCAATTTTACTGTGGTGGAGATCTCGAAATACTTTAGTCTACTAGCTGTTTGAAGGAACCTATAGTACATGTACAAAAAATGGTATTTCATGTGTGCAAACTCTGCAGCCTGCTTGTTACGGAATTTATTTTTCCACAAGTAAGGGCCCGGAAGAAGGTAATGTAAGTATTTTAGCAAGGGTTTGTATTTCTCTGATAAACAGCACTCCCCTTCTGTTTGTGATCACAGGATGAAAGCTCTCTAAGCTTGTATATGTACATTTTTACTGCTACATCATGTAGTGTGCTCTTAAGATTGAGATCTCATTCCCCAGGAAGCATTTCTGTCTAAGATTAATTGCCCTTTTAAAATCAGTGTTTGATGTATTCCTTTGGCTATATCCTGACTTACTTTAACCCTCTTTGACCTGACCCCACTGACTGTTACCGCCATGGCTGGAGCAGAAATCCTTGAGCCTGATGTATGCAATACAGACTTGAGCCTGTGGTTTTTCACATCAATGGATTTAATTAGCTGAGTTTTTACTGATCAGCTTAGCAGAGGTTGAAGAATTTGTCAGACATGGAACAAAACTGTCCATGCTTTGGGTATAATTGAATAGCTCATCTCAATTTTCACATGTAGTTTACTTGTGAAGTTGTTTACTTTGTTAAATAACATAATAATAATCCTGAAAATAGCATTTTTAAAAAGGAAAAACCAGTTCATTTTTCTCTAGTTAAATAGTGAAGGCACAAAGCATGAAATAATGGCCATTAAGCCTTCAATCTGTATGTGTCACTTATCACTCTTCAGCCAAATGGTTTTAAATGGTAATTATGTCCCAATGTCCACTTTTGAATTTGATGTATTAAACTGAGCAGATAAACTAGCAATTAGCATTATGGCTTGAAAACAAGTGAACGTGCTGGTCTCTTCTGTACTGAGAGTGATTTTTCAGAAACAGTAATGCTTCTTTGCTTTGCTAGGAATAGGTCATCATTTGATTAGCTGAAAAGTTCTTTATAAAAGATGAACGACCATTAGGATCACAGAATATTTGCAGGCATGATGTGAATTATAGTAACTTGAAAATGAAGTAAACTTGAGGTTGAAAGTTCAAGAATGCCATTAAAAACCTTTAAAAGTGTATGAATGTGCATATGCTTGGGGGATATATAATATGATTGCATAGAGAATTTGTTATTTAATTGTGTGGCATAATGGTATTTTGAAAACAATGACATTATAAAAGTTCTCACAAACCATTAGTAACAAGGTCTTTTACAGCAAATTGATTTGCTTTAGACCAAACTTTGTAGAGACAAATCTTTATCAAATGTGATTTTTTTTTGTGTTTGTGTTTTTAGGGCTTTGTTTGTTTGTTTTTCCCAAGAACCACATTAATCATGTTTAGCTCCCTAGCTGCATAGAGAGAGAGCCCTAATTTCTGAAGGTTAGTTGTACACTGGAGGAAAGGGCAACCTCAAATCTAATAAAGGGCATAGTGCATAAAAGGGTTAACTTATTGTAAGTCAAGATGCCTGCTGTTCAAAAAAGCTGCACAACTCTTAAAGGTGATTTAGCTCTCCTGCAACAATGGAAAATATATTATGGATGAGTTGGCCTCAATTTGTCACGTATTCAAGTGTTTATCTTTTAATGCACACCCTACCTGTTCTTCATGTATCTAAAATGTGTTGTGTGCTGGCTTCTTACATGGAACAGCAGCACGATTTACATTGAACTTTGTCACTTTGTTCATATGTGAATGGCCAAACTTAATGCATTGAAGAAAATCATTTTATAAGCCTCAGCTGCCAACCCGTCTTTTATAAACTATCACAGGTTTATTGCTAGTTCAAAGAAGAGGCTAAGACACTGATGCTAAGGAAGAAGGGTTATAAGAATATTCCCTGAGAGTTTAGTCTTACCCTTTTTTTTATTCTGCCTGAAGCTAGATGTTTGATGGGAAGCATCTTTGACCTTATAAAGTCTTCTAAAGCCCTTTAAAGACTAAGATGTCAGATTTTTAAGAAAAGTATTTTAGCGTTCTGTCATAAATTAGTTTGGGACTTACTCGAAGAACCCCATTCAAAAAACTTCTATGAAATATACTAGAAAAAAATAATCATTAGAAAGCAACAACAGCAAGTTCAGTTAAGTAAAGCTTAACCCATTTCCACCCTGCATCTGCTTTTCCATTGAGTTGCATGAACTCTTTTACAGAAGGAAAAGTTCCCTTGTCTTACATGGTGTTACTGTAAGTGTTAACTGTTTTGGGGAATTGTCAAAAATGTCTGCTTAGGCTTAGTCTCCTTAGTGGTGTTTCAGGCCAAATTCACTTTCTCTAAAAACTTTTTGAGTGGACTAGAAAAAGTTTTCTAGTTCTTTTACATGCTTTCTGGCCCCTATGAGATTAGAAGTGTAAGCCAAGTTCTCATACGCTGCTCCAAAGCATCATAAACTTTTACTTGTGGTCATTACTTTAATCTGCTTTTTTTGCTGTGTTTCAGAAATATGGCTATCTAACCTGAAGATAGACTTAAAGATCTATCTAGACTGAAGATAGGGGTAAAAGATGACAAGAAATAACAAGAAAGAAAAATTGCATGGAGAAGAAAATTATGAATGGGGTGATGCCAAATATTTGATTTCATCTCAATATTTAGTGATATTTAACATAGATTATGGTAATATCACATATGATAATATTGCACTTCTCTTTTGAGGATAGAGAAGGCTGGACTGTTCCTGGAATAATCCAAGGAATGTAATCATGTAAGAACTGTGTCAGAGAATGTTTTGTCCGTTCTATTAGGTCAGATGTCTAAATTCAAGTTGAGATGTTTATACCTTGAGAAGATCGTGGAGATACCAGCCAACTGGCCTGTGTCAAAACCATGTAGAGAAGTAGAGCAATAGTTAAAGCTAAATGAGTGGATATGGATATCAGTCCATATTTATATCTTGCCTGGAGCTGGGCTTTTGTAGTCAGATACTCTGCAAGAGTAGAGTTCACTGAAGTTGATACAGGTCTAGTTCTATCATAGCATTTTGGACAAGTAGTTCTTATGAGGGGCTCTGTTAAGATGACATGAAGGTGCTGTAAGGGTTAAATTGAAACATGTAATATGAGTGACAAAACACTCCAGGATCAAGAAACTGATGTTTCTAACTCTTTATTTTGGAGAAGAATTTAAAAAATCAGCTTAATGGGTTAGAAAAGATAACAGAACAAGAATGTTCAACCTATCTGTACGTTGTTCAGTAAAGTATTAAAAATTAACATTCCTTTTAAAAGAGATTTTAAAACAAAATACAAAGTTGTAGGTTTTATTTACCATACCCCAAACTGAAACCAGACATTCAGGAAACGATGACCTTCAGTTTGAGCACTTGAACTCATGTTACTACCAATGGTTAATATGAGTGATATTGTCTTGTTGCTGACAGTTCACTCAATCTATGTCATGGTTGGTTTATATTTACGTCGGGCACTCAGAGTGTATCCAGGAACTGTAATTCTTATTCTCCAAACCACATCTTGTGTTTGGAGCAATTCTTATTTCAGACATGGAATCATTTTGAGAAAGAAATTTGTACTGAGTAATGCACTGACCTTGTATTTCTGTGTGTGAGTTCTTCACCTTAAGTCAGCTTCAGTGGCTTTCCCCAGTGCTGGTGAGGTATGTAGGCAGGAAGGAAAAGTCAGTCCTGTGCTTTCATGTCACATATCAGCATCTAAAATTTTTGAGGTCAGAGGAACCTTTTGTTGTGGCTAGGCTATTGTAGAGTTGGCTTTGCAGAACTCTTTGTGTGTTTTTGCTCTTGGTCAGAGAATACTGAACAGTGTATCTGCTGATGTGATCCAGTGTGTCATCTGTGTGTCTCCTTAAACTGATCATCATTCCAACTTGGGGGAGAGGAAAAGAATAAGGATTTTGGTAGTTTGTGTGATTGAAGTGATATTAAAAGCATGTTACGATTGCTATGGAAAATGAGTCACTTCTAGGAGTACAACCTACTGCTGTGACAAAGTAGGGTTGTTTTTGCACAAGATGGAATTCACAGAAAAGGACAGCCTGGGATATGCTGGCTGAAATAGGCCAGTGTGAAGCTTCTGAAAGCTCATAAAATTTTATTCCTAGTTAAAAAATTCTAAATTATAACTAAAAAGACCCTGCTCAATTGAACACATCATAAACTTAGGCCTTGAAGCTATAGTTTCTTAGGTATGAAATACTTGGGTTTAGTAAAGAGTACATGTTCGCTCTCCTAAGTACTTGTGCTGGGTTCATTCGAAGAGCAGAATATCATTTGGTCATGAGTTTTAACTAAAATCAACTTTTTATGCACTTACCATGAAATTACATAGGTATTGAGCTCTTGTTAGTACTCAGCTGGTTAAATAAAATTTGTTCAGTATGCAAATTTATTTTTCTATTTGATCTCTTTATATTGAGGTTGTCATTACTGTGGAATCAGAACACCTCACCATATTTCTGTACCTTGGACATTATTACACATACACATGCCAGAAACTGATTGCAGATGTTCCAGTTAGATTGGAGTTTATGAATAGAAAAGCCTGTAATAATATGTGTTAGTTTCTAATACTTTTTTTAAAGGTACTGAAGAAAAGTAAAGCATGAATATTTAATTTATACATGGGTTTAATTCATTCTGTAGCTATGGTTGCTCACTGAGCAAAGCAATATTTTGCCATGAATTAAAAAATATATGGTATCTGCCTATAGTAAGTACTACAGAAGTGATATGAAAATGTTCATAAATATTCCTTAGCCTATTTTTTTTTTGCTTTTTATGAACACGTGGGGGTTTTTGGAGCACACACAATGAAAATAATTGTGAAGCTTGTTTTGTTGTAAATGGTATCCTGTCTTTGTCAGTTTTGATATTGGACATTGGAGCTGTTTGGCCAGGTTTGTGTTAAATGAGTTAGATGCTCTTTGTCAAGTTTCAGGGCTAACAAATGAAACCATTGCTGACTTTATTGAGGTTTGAGGGTTTTTAGAGATGCTACCTACTTAAAAGTGCAAAAGTGAAGTACATTCATCAAATGTTTGTTCCTTTTCTGCTACCAGTGCTGAAGTCACTGGTGGAGAATTTCCTTAGTCCGTGAGACTTGTTTGGGGCTGTCTGGTCTCTGTATGTCCTAGACTAGAGAGGGGAAGAACAACTTCAGCCACTGGCCAGTGCTTTTCTACCATTAGTAACTTGGTTACAAATTAGAACACAGTCTTTGAATTTGCTTGCTAATATAGAGTAGTCTTTTGTAAATAAGTTCACAGTTTCATGTGTAATCCTTGGTGCCAGACCAGAAGCCTAGCTTCCAAGAAGGAATTTTTCACTTTTGCATACTGGAGATTTAGCCTTGCCCAGCTTTAGCTTTAGGCTTTCAAAACTGGGTCAGCAACATCTTTCAGTTCACAAACTTAGTGGTTGCACACTACATTACTCACATGAAGCACATTACTGAAAGCTATGTTTCTATAAGTAATTTCTTACAAGATCCTACAGAGGTAGATTAAAATCTTTCCAGTGAAGGTGTTGGTGTGTCTCTTCAGATTCTGAGATGTCTGAGGCACCAGGTGCTGAGCATGCACTCTTCTGGCACATAATCTGAGGAGAAGAAATGAGGAGGATAGCAGCCACATCACAGTCACAAAAAGAAAATTCTGTTCCTTATAATGCTATCCCAAGATGAGTTTTCCTAAAATATGGTATAGCCTATTGTCAGGAATACCTTTAGTGTGTATCATCTTCTCCAGAGGATATGATATATTCTGAAGATAAGCAACCAAGTGTCTGTGGCCCACTTCACAGCTGGAAGAGCTGACATCCAGTTATGTAACACTATTAAAATGCTGCTACTGCATGAAATTTGGTTGTGTTTACTCCTTAGACATTTTAGTGTCCTTGTCTATAGTCCTGCGGCCTTGTACCATAATGCAAATGCATTGTTCGCCCCTGGTTTGAAGTACCAGGTTCTATTTGCCTTTTTAGGGTTGTAAAGCCAATTTTATAAGTGGCGCTGCCCCCGACTACAGGCAGATTCTAGGACTTGCTATGCAGAGAACTTGCATACTGAGGATTCTAATTGAGTACTCCAGGGGCACTTTAGCAAAAGCCTGAATATCTTGTATTGTCTATCGTTAAGGGATTTAAGCCTGCTAAATTGCCCTGACAGGTGATTGCTTGAGGCCACAAATCAGAAGGGAGGTATTTCATCCCACTAAAGAATTTTAAGTGCTACATCACAGATGGAGTCTGGCTAGGAGAGCTGATCTTGTGTAGGTGAAAGGGAGTATGTCACTGCAGCACTGCTGAGCATTGAGGTGCTAATCTGGGTAAAAAACAGCTGAAATAAGTACCTATGACAGAGGCAGTGCCTTCTCACTGTTCTGCTCTCAGACACTTGAATATGTCCCAAAACCAACCAATCTTTCATCTCCAGTTCTTTCTTTTAAATAATAACATAACTCAGTAGATGCATCAGTGGTTATGTGCTGCAATCTGAATTGATGCTGAATAAGTTAATTTTCCTAAGACTGAGTTGTTTCCTTTACAAGCAACAACTTATATAGCTGAAGGAAAAACTTACTGTGTGATACCATGACATTGCACATCTTCCCACCTTCTCTGAAATCTACAGATTTTCTTGTTTCTTCTTCCACTGTGTCTTGTTGATTCCTGGATATCAAGGGGTTTTAAAGGAAGCTGGGGATTAGCAACAGTGAATATTGTAGTTAGGGCATTCCCCTTAAGGAAGAGAGAGTGGACTCAAGCTGCCTCAGGTTGAGGAGGGCTTTGAGCCACTCTCTCAAGGACTCCCTTGAGATGCAACGGGCCACTCTTGCTTCCTTCCAGCAGATGCCTATCTGCAAAAGTCTTTTGTCAATATTTTCTTGTAGTGGTTTTCTCATCAGGAGCACGGAGCCACCTTATAGGTGACAGAAAAGCAGATCTCCTCTTAAGCCCTTCAGTTCAGAGGTTCTTGTTTCTCTCCATTTTCTGTACAGAGCTGGAAAGCTCTTCTGACTTTACATGATATGATTAATTAGCCTGGATGTGGTCAACACTTTAAGTGTTGCAGACTTGAGTTAGAGTCTAAGTTACGTGAGCTGAATGTCTCAAAAATGTCTTAGTACATAACATATAAGCATAGTTCTCTGTCTTCTGGAGATAGAATATTGTTACGTTTTACCAAAAAACTTTATCATCTGTCCTTAGAGCTTGCCTCTAGTAACTTGAGAGGGCTATAGTACCTTCTCTATTGATACAGCTTCACAAGGAAAGTGGAAAAAAAATAATTTAATCTTGGGACAACCATTCTGATAGATGACTTAATTAGTTTTCAGGGTTGGGTGGGGTGGTTTTTTTTGGTTTTGTTTTGGTGGGTTTTTTTGGTTTGTTTTTTTTTTTTTTGCGCAAATACCAAAGCAGTGTTTGCTAGTCGTGCATCACTTCAGTAATATAGAGGAACTCTAAACAGCACTATGAAAAGTCACAAAACATATATTGCTATACTTTTATTTTTCTTGTATTTCCACTTCATCTTACTCCCCAGAGTAATTTGCAACAAAACAAAACAAAAAAAATCTTAAGTCGTGATAAGTAACATGTAACTGAGTTCTGACAGGATTTTAGGAAGACAAAAAGAGTTGGTGAAGTTACTGGAAAATTTGAACTTTTTAGTTTTGAGGAAATCCTGGGGTTTTTTCACTACATTACTGGACATTGTAGAATGGGTATTGACAGTAATGATATCATCAGGTCTGGATCCTGTGCGCTGCAGATGAGCAGAGTTATTTGCCCTAATTTTCGCAGGCATTAACCAGTGATATAGAGTGGCATTATTCTTTGTAATTAAGTCGTTTAGATTTTATACCACTAATATGTTGTGTTTAGCAACTTGTACACTTTGTAGATGCATTTTGTCAGTTTAAAAAGGCTTCTTGTGGGGTGGGGAAGAAGAGGACAGCGATTGGTGTGTCAAGATGCAGCTAAAATCATGGAAAGAAAAATATTTTGTAAATCTATTAATCTGTTGTATCTCTAAAACAGGTGGATGAAGTTTTCATGATAGCTAGGAAATCATTCAGGACTCAAATCACAGTGAAAATGGATAAGAATCAGACAGCTGTTGACAAAACAAAAATACTCTTCAGTAATTTTTTTAGTGTGTTTGCTGTTGACAACTTCTTGCTACAAAAAATAGAAAAGAGTCTATATGAGAGAGACTCTGATTTATAATCGGATGTGTGATGGAAAACATGAAAGTTGAGGAAAGTTTGGGTAAATGTGCCTTAAGTGAGAGTTTATGGTTCGTAGTAACAAAAGGAGAGAAGAATGTTGAAGTAAAAACAATGGACTTTGTGAAAGAAGGTTGCAGTAAATACAGAATTGGGAGATAAGATCTCTTCAGTCAAGCCTCAAGGGGAAAAGGAATAAAGGAGAAGTGCTGCTTTGTCAGAGATAATACTAAAGCACAAACAATGCTAATGCAGAGATTTAGATTTTAATTAAACTGTAAATTCTTCCTTGACCTCTGAGGCTTTCTCAGTTTGCCAAGGAACAGAATGAAAGACTTGTATGAGAAAGGGACAAAACTGGGTAAGGAACAAGGAATGGAGACACCAAGATAACCTGCACTTCATTTTTAAGCAAGAGTAGGCACATGCACACATATGAAAATATTATGTTGCACAGTAATGGAGGAGCCAAAAAAAAAAAGTTTTATCATTTATAAGCCTTTTCTCCAATGGCAAGAAAATGATACTGGGGTTCTAAAGCTTTTAATCTTACTTTTTGGCTAAAAAGAGTCAAATGCATTCTGTCATCTGGTTTTATGCGAATTAGTTGTTTCTGAAAATTAAATAATACTATGAAACGTTAAAAAAAGTCGCTAACACCAGTTTAAGGAATACCATAGGTAGGTTTTCATTTTAAAGTGTTAAATACATAGTTTTGGAGGTTACTTAAAAATACTTAGATGTTCCCTAACTCCTAAGAAGAAAGAAATTGGAACTGGTGTTGCAAGTGAATGAATGCACCACCACAACTGGGTTTCTTGAGATCTTTTCTTTTTGGAGTTTATTCTCTTGACAGTCTGACTGGTAGTGTTTCAGCCCAATAAATACCTGTTTTGGCTAGAAATACCAGAAGTTGGTTTTTAAATTATGTGCTTTGTTCTTCAGACTTGTCTGCAATAAAACCAGAAACCAACACCTGTTTATGCTTAATTTAGTGTGATAGTGTGTGCATTATGTATTTAGAGAATCAGGACTTTGTACAGAATATACCATATGTAGGTAACAAGTAACAAAAGTATAATGTTTTATTTTAGGCAAACACAACTGTCTGCTCTTGCAGGAAGAATTATTACTAGTGTAAAGTCAACTATGTGTTTAAGGATGATTTTTTTACCAGCATAATTTAGCTGTGTGGGCATGGATAGCTGGTTATACTACAGACTTCTTCAGGCAGCTGTCAAATCATTTTGGCTACCAAACAAACCTGATTTTATCTGTGTTATAAAATAGAAATTACACTACAGCTGGGGCTGCTGAAAGAAAGAACCAGTAATGATTCTTCTTCTAGAATGCTTCTAGAGTCTGCTCTCTTCCATGCAGCTCTTGGTGAGGATGGTGTTTTTTTCTGTAATAAAGACACTGGAGGGGGACATAAAATGCCAATTAGTGAATGCAGTCATACTTATGAGTACTGAATGTGGATTTCACTGTGGTAGGTCCATGTGAGAATGCCATAGTATAGAATAAAATGAGTGAAAGGTCACTGCCTACTTTTTCCCCCCTAACCATTATTTGAAGCGTACTTCATATGCTCTTCTCATCCCTTGTCTCTGAAATATATTTTCATTTTTTTGTTGTTTTAGTTCATGTCATGACTGTTATGTCAGTTGCTTTAGCTGGTTCCCATTATTTGAATCAAAGGATCAAAGTACTTGCATCCTCTGGGACAAGTAAAAATAAAAAGAATTGAAATATTCTTAGAAAATACTTGTTATACTGGGAACCATTGCTAACTTAGCTTTTCCAAGAGATGAATCTAAGTGAGAAAAAGACAGTGCCAACTCTGCCTTCAGAGTAACTCCGAAATATTGCTAGTGATTTATGTAAATTATTCTTAGCAAAACAAAATTACTTCAGGAATAATACATGTATTATATTACACATAGTCCAGCTCTTTCAGGAGATCACAGTATTAAGAATACGACTTATCAGTATGTTTTAGGAAGCTCATCATTTTAAGCATGATCTGTGTAAAATTCATATGCCTTACAGCTGGGTGAGGTGGATGTGCCTTAACTGGGTTGACAACAAGCTAGGATCAGTGTAGGGTTAAGAAAAACCCTCTTGCAGTTAGTAAAGAAGAGTGGCACTTTCATTAAGTTTCACTTAATTCCGATTTTTTCTTGGAATTAATTTTAACTCAAAGTTTCTGTTTCAGATGATACAAATCTCAGTTTTCCCCACACTGATATTTCCTACTTTTTGTTCTGTTAAATGTTGAACTCTGTAACACCAATTAAATCTACCGTAAATTAAGTATGAGTAAATGTTTAATCTTTCTGTGAACTTTGAATGGTATACTAGTGGTTTCTCTTTTTCTTTGAATTAGATGGAGAGCAGAAGACTCAAGTGATGATTCATGGAATCGAGCCAATGCTGGAAACACCCATTCAGTGGCTAAGCGAACATATGAGCTATCCAGATAATTTTCTCCACATTAGTATCGTTCCCCGACCTACTGATTGAAACTCAGCTATATTCGTATGAGGATCGTTCTCAAGGTGGAATTCTAAGGGCATGTCAACTTCTTGCTTCTGTCAGTCTTGACAGAGGCAGCCTGACCAGAAAAAAAGAAACCAACAAAAAGCCGAAACAAAACAAGAAGTCCTCACTGCTGTAAGCCAAACAGGAAGAGAGATCCTATCATCAGATAAGGGCAATTGGGCTGATCTTATTTTGCATCACTGCTGCGTTTGTTCACTGCTGTAATTAAATCAGTTGCGATATGAAAGAATTTACAGGACTTCTACAAGTCTGGTGTTTTCTTGTAAAATATAATGAAACTGAAACTGTCAGCCGAAGAGCAAATGGAAATATGCCACTTGATTGTATTTCTGATTAACAAATAAACAGGGCTGTTTCCTAAAGAGGTAGTGTTTCAGCTTTGAGGGTGGAAACATTGGTTTAATTTTCTAGAAAGTTAGACACTGAGAGATTTGGTTACCAATAGCTTTTTGTAAAAGATCAAATTACTGTAAATCCATCTTTCCTTAATGAGAAGTTCATGTTTACAGTATATGTATTGGTATGCAAATGATCTTTTAACTTTGATAACAAGCAGTGAGAGATTTTAGAGTAAGCCCATGAGCATGTTTTGTCAGTTTAAAACATGCACAACTTAATAGTTACAAATACTTTTGATTTGTATGCTGTCACTGAATACTCCACTGTGTTTATTATTCAAACCAGTTTTCATAGACTAGCAATGATGTAGGATAATTTGTCTCAGGATTCATCATGGCATTTCTTTGTGCTCATCTAATTTTTTATTTCTTTAAGAATATATTTTCTTAATTTACTTTAACAAGGTGGGGTTTTTTTAAAGCTACATGGATGTTGCAAACAGGATTGTATCCTGCTGTTTATTCCCATAGACTAGGAAACAGTTAAATCATAGAACGATGAACAGATTGCTTTTTAATGATTTTGAATTTTGGAAAGCTGAGGCTTTTCCAAGCTAATACTTTCTTACATCTGTGGTCCCTGAGCAATCAGTCCACAATTTGGAAGCTTCTAATCTCATTGCACAGATTTTTTCTTAGTGTAGCAGATGTATTTTTAGATTATTCGATCATTTTGGTTTCTAAATGATTGTTACCATTGCAGATGCTACTCAAACTCTACCATTTTTTTTTTGTGTGTTACACTAAATTCATCAAACTGTATTGCATTGTCTGCAGTTTGTGGCTGTTTGTGGCACAAAACTATGTTTATAGTAGGCATATTACCCAATCTGTCAAATATTATCCAATATAGAGAAAGCATGACATTTTTCTTTCAAAAATAGTGGCTGTCGAAGCTCCTACTCACAGTCTTGGCTTGTAAATGTCCTCATAATTCCCAGTGCTGTTCCCATTCGTTTCCATGCTCCCTTTATGGTAGGATACTTACCAGTATCTGAAAAAGAAGAAAATGAAAATCAATCAAATGAACAAAAACCTCTTTCTGAAGCAAGAGGGGAAGGATCTCCATGGGTGAGGATTGGGTTGAGGCTAAGAAGAGCCCCGAGGGCAGAAAAAGTCGGTAGACAGATTAGATACTGTTTTAAATGTTAATGAGGAAATAGCATTATGGAAATGGAAGAGTAAAGGTACTAATGGAACAAACCTATGCTGTATTCTGCAGGACATGAAGAATTTTTAAAACAAACCAAACCATGCTGGTCTGTGTTTATGCAGAATTGAAATATAATATTCTTATGGTGGGCTGATTTGGTTGAGTTATTCTAATTTCCAGTTCTGTTTGGAATTTTTGTTGCAGTGTTGGATTGGCATTTATAAACTTCCTTAGGCAGTCATATCTAAATATTTTGGAGATTTTCAAAGTCCTGCCAATGGATAAAGCAAATATTTTGTAGAGTATTCATATTTAAAAAAAAAATCTTTTGTAGGGATAATTTTTCCATTAATCAGGATAAGAGGCAATACATTTCAAAAATTGTGGAGATTGTGTTTCCTTTGTTTTAAAGTAATCTGGAGTGAGTCACTGGCTATTTTAATATATTCTATACCAGCATTTTAAGTATACAGCTCTTCTCATGGCCTGAATTTGCCGGTAAATCCAACTTTAAGGCCTAGCATGGAACAAAGAAATAGCTTGGCTTTAAAACATACTCTTTCCTCTTTCTTTATTTAAACTTTATTAAAAAATAAAACAAAGTTCGAGTCTGTCTTTATTTCCAGCTAAATAAGGATGTTTTTCATGGAATGACAAGAGTATTTAATTAATACTTAATAAGTAGGAACTTCTTAGAAGAGGTTCTTAGAATCACATATAGAATGGGTTCTGAATTAAAGCAGGTAGATATCTGTTCTGTGTTAAAATATCTGGTTTTGAGATAGGCATGGTGACATTTTGAAATGTCACACTAAACCTGAGTAATACCTCTTGAGAGAGAGGCAAAAAGACATTCAGAACTAGATTTCAGATTTCTGTACTTTCAAGTTACACTATCAAATTAGCTTGTGGAAGATGAGTTTAAAATGGGAGAGATGTTTTTTCTCCTTCCCTTGCCTTTCATGTCTGGACGATTTAAGTAATTAAGTTCTTTTAACTGTGAAATGAAACACCAGTTTCTCTCAACAATAGGTTGAAGAACACAAGGGAATACAAACCAGCTAGGCAAACAGCTGTGTGAAGAGTTTGGTGTATGTCAGGTTTTTCTATGTATAAAATAACTAGCATTATATGGAATTTAAAGGTGTGGTTTTAGTAGCATTCATATGTATAAAAAGCACTTAGGGTAGAAAGAGAGGCAGTCAAACACCGTGTTAGGGTTGGAGGATCTTGACTGCAATTGAAACTGCCAAGATGTGTCCGATTTTAAAATAGCACTTTCCACTGAAGATGTTCAAAGCCTTAATCCTTGCATCATTTCACTAATCTAGGTCAACAATAGAATGAATATGTTGTGGAAACAAATCTGTGATCTAGCTACTAATACTCATTGTACCCTGAGCTCTCACCATAACTGAGTATAACATGTTGGAAAAGGTAAAGCCAATTTGCGATGTAGTTTGCTTGCGTCTGTTGGAATCTGGAGGATTGCTTGCTAGATTTTTGTCAAGTGGGTTTTGCAAGTTCACAAAGCACTTCTTAGAAACCTCTAGAAGCTTGGTTCTTTTTCAAAGAAAATCGGGCTATAGTGGGGGGAAAAAACAATCAGTAGTGCTGTTCACTAAACCTGTCCCTTCAGTGACTGCCTTACAGTGAGAGACACGTGGAGAGAGTGCACAAGTGAGAGCTGGTGATGCTTTATTTTGTACAGATATGTATATAATTTCTCCTTGTGTGTGTTGTTACTTAGAGCCCCAGCTGACATAACAAACCAGACAACCTGTTATTCTTTCTGAATAACAGGTGAGTTATTCTGAGTGCTAGACAGAGGAACTCAAGTATTTTTATTACTACAAAATTAAAGATCAGAATGGAAACTATCTGGCTGAAACTTGCACCTTACATGCTTTTCTGACTATAATTAAAATAATCTGCACTTCAGAGGTTTGATTTCCATCAGTCCTATGTACACACACCCTCACTGGATTTTTTCCACAGCTCAAAATTAGCAAAATAGGCTGATTTCCCTTCATTTTAAAGTTGATTTGAGTCTGTACAAGGCAAACAGGAGACGGGGATCAGGCCATGGGGGTGAGCCTAAAGCCCTGAAATCGTGGCATGACACAGGAAGTCACACAATTTCTTCACCATTTCCACAGCAACCATTTTATCATATGAATCCTGGCCCTTGCAGATTCTTCTTTAATTTGCAGCTTCTTTTTATTTAGCTGATGCTTGACCTCAGCTGAGTAGTGATGAGGCTGTGCCTGCCCCTGGCTCCATAGCTCCTGTCTCTCCCTGCAGGATTACCATTGATGCCCTGTGTGTGACTAAAATGCCCATCTCTGGGGCCCTCCCTGACACTTCTCGCACAGCTCCTCCTTCACCATCAGATGATGAGTTCATTTCTGCTGGCTTTTACCACAAACTGGGTGGCCCTGAAGGAAAGCAGTGAGAGAAGGGTGCAGAGGAGGAGAGAGGGAGACGAGAGGAATTAAAAAACAGTGAAGGTGGGGCTTGAGAGAAAATACTTTGTGGGGAGTGAAATGACAGAGCCGGATTCTTGATCTCACCCAGGTTTCTCATTCACTCATCACCTTACAGCTCCCACCACGTGCTTTCCTTTCCATCCTTTCCATGAATACAGTGCAATGGCTTTCACCTGCGGGACAAAGTGTCTGGCACCTCTGGTGTTGCCTGGAGTGAGCAGTGCACTGAGTGTGTGTTTAACTTTGATGGTTTAGCACATGGCTGAAGGAGGCCTTTATTTACAGGAATTGTTTCGGAGCTTCCTCCTCTGCAGCAGATCCTCAGCCTGGACTTCCTTCATGTGAGAAGTCAGAATGAGGAGGTCCTGCTGCAGAAAACATCCTGCACAGGCGCCACGGGCCACTGTTCCAATACACTGTATGTTGGAAAACTGAGTCATGGGGATGGATGGATGGATGAGTCTCTAGAGAACCTTTCTTTCCTGAAAATCACTGTTTCATGTCTCTGAAGTTTTACTTTATGCTGTTCTGAATGTTTCGTATTGTACAGCAGAACACATTTTCAGTGTGGGTGATAAATACCAAACCCAGTTTTGGTCACAAGCCTTCTCTGTTTCATTTTCCAGTCAGAATAAAATTCCATTATATGGGGTTGAGTTGTAGAACAAGATGTCAATATTTGTAATGAGTCTGTATAGGCAGTAGAAAGAGGATGTGTCCATTGTAATCATCAGCATTTCTGCACTGTACATCTCAACACCTTTCAATATGAAGGTACACAAGGACTTCTGCTGAGGCATGGTTTTGCTGAACCACCCAGGCAGTTTCTCTGCCAATTTGGGAGGTCTGTTCCCCTATAGAAACTCTCCAGTTTGGGTTTATTGTATTTAAAATTACACTTGATGACTGTTGAGAAAAGGACTGAAAGAATAGCCATAATAGCAATGGAAAAAAAAAAAAAAGAAAAAACGTAAAAAAGCAAAGCTTAATTTACTGCTCAAGTGGAATGTTGTTTAGTATGAAATCATGATGTCAGTTTCCAGTGAAATTAGTGATGTCCTACTTCTTGTTGTGCATTCAGTTATTTCAGTGGTAAGAGGGAACAATCCTAATGGGTCAGCTTACAATTGCCTTGAAATATATATAGTGTGTTTTTAATTAATATGCCAGTAACAGGAACTACTTGTTTTTTATTCTTTCTCTTGCTGAAACTTGAATGCATTCAAGGGTTCTGCTGCAATTGGCTTCCTCAGGGAAGTGCAGCAGGAATTGTGTCCCTTCTGGTCTCTATAGATCACACTGGGATCAGTGTCTTTTGGAGGTACAGGGGAGAATAGTTCTCTGCAGCTTACCTACTTACACTCTTCTCTCACTCCTTCCCTAAACCAGATGCCAAAATTTTCCATCATGCAACCCTCTTTTTCTTTTGTTATTGTTGCATGCATTGAACAACAAACCAGGTGAACTATGGCTACCGAGCATAATGATAATGATCTTCAGCTGTCATTTTGGGGGTCTCTGAAATTTAGGTCTTTCAAGTTTCTGAGCCACACCTCTAACATTTGACTTGTTCTGGGGTAGCCACACGAGCTTCCAGCAAGATAATACAAGGTGTAAATTAAATTCTCTTTAAAAATTGGCACTCATGTAAATGGAAGTATCCCCACCCTTCATTCAGGCTGTTTTTGCTGTTTCTGTGTAACCGGCTTTCTGGATACTTTCAAAAAGCAAATCTCACCGAGATGATGTGGAGGGAATGGACGATGCCTGTTGCACAACTCCTTTGCCTGCGCCCAGCTCAGCCCGTGCTTGTGTCACTGCAGGCAATTAACAGTGCTCAAAACCACAGCGGCTCCTATTCCAAAATGCCATTTGATGGTATCGGGACACGAGCATTCCAGAAAAAAAATTGTTTATATTTTAAAGGGAGTTTATTCTTCAGCATTAGAAAATGCTGAAGTAAGAAAAGGCAGAGTGTGTAGCATCAACAAGATCTCTGCTGCAAGTTACAATCTGGATGGGATAAAAATGCTTCCTTAGTATAATATATGCTTGAAATGAACTGTAATATATTTATGTGTTCTGCTTTGATCCTAATGTGTTGTGGGGCGCTATGCTGAAATGAATGTGGATACCATCAATAAAGGAGAAGATCCTTAACACCTTAATGTATGGGCATGTGCCGCAGTTGCCACATCATAAACAAGGGCGTAAGCTTTTCAGAGCTGCCCCAAGATAGGGAACTTTTTACCTCCTCTTGTCCCAGGGTAAACAGGTCGCTAGTATTTCTGAGAGCAGTGGGGTGCTCTCTCTGGGACTGGCCAGGGAGGGGTGAATAATTACTGTGGATTTCCCAGATGTGCTGTAGGCACAAGCATGCATCTTGACCCGATAGGAATGAAACTGAGTGTTCATCTTTACCTGCAGGATTTATGTTCAGTGGTTTTGTTATTTATGTCAAAGGGCTTCGGGATTTGAAGTCACCTTAGGCATGGGATCATTTTGTTGACTAGCCTTGATGCTAATTATTTGAAGCAAATCAGACACTAACATTTTTATGAAGTTTCACTGTGGAGTGAGTTAAGATTAAGTGTAAATGGTGTGGCTGGAAACTTCTTGAGAAATACTTAGGTTTATTTTGCAGTGTCACATAGGATCACAGGAAAAAGAGAACTGTCCTGTCTGTCTCTGCTGAGGGTTTTGGTGGGTCACTGTTTGCCTGAAGTGGTGAAGTATCCCTCTGCCATTCAGATCGTGTAGTTCTGCTGGAAAAATCTCCTTGCCCAAGATGAAGGCTGAACTAAACCTGAGTCTGGTTCTTCTGAATTCTGACAATAATAATTTCACTGAGCACAAGCCACATTGTTGCTGCTCAGCAAATTTGTAGCTTTTTCTGGATTTATTACCTTGCAGAGATAAAGCCTGCTGTTTGTTCTGAAAAGCTCCTACCTTGACAACTGAAGAACACCTTAAAAGTTTTTCAAACTAGAGGGAGAAACTAGAGCTAGGAGGAGCTAGAAGCAACCTCCCATGATGTACCAGAAAGAGAGAAAAGTCAAATCCTGCACTTTTCATCACTTCACAAGCTTCTTGATGCAGCATAAATGAAAAGTTTCTCAATAAGTTGGGTGGGGTTCACATAGGGAAGAAAACTGGGGGTCTTACTGCTGTTTATGTTGAGGTCAGTACTTTTGACTTTGCAAGCAGAGCTGATCAGCCTCTGCCATTAATCTGCTGTCCTTCCTCTGCATGGATGTGGAAATTCAGCTTCCAGGAGAACTGCCTGTTTTACTGGGGGTAGGATTTGGTAGAAGCTTGGGAATAAAAGATGTTGTCTAAAAGGTTACTTAATGGCAGAGGATCCTTCTCAGACCTGTGTTTAATCCTGCTGTGGATCAGGTGCTGGTCAGAACTGGGGTTGTGTTAAACCATCTTCTGATGTGTTGAACAAGTCTGTCAGTAATACCTGTGTGATGGCTTGGACCTCAGAAGGGCCAGATGCTGCCATGCTTTGCAGTGCAAACTTTCAAGAGTGTGTGAGCCTGAATTTGCAAGATGGCAGGGTTTAGTAAATGATGCACAGCCTGTATGGTTTTCTTATGGAACATCTCTTTCATGGCATGGTACACCATTAATATGAGGAGCAACATTTTATTTATCTCAGCTTATGTTCCTCTGAAACTGCTTGGTGGGTAATTTTAATGAATGTGTGTCACAGGAATGGGATTCCACAATTTATTGTTCCCCCAAAACCATTCCAAACTGTGCTCTGCTTGCTCACTTCCCCTCTCCCTGCCATGGGATGGAGAGGAAAATGGGAGGCACAAAAGGTAAAGATCAAAGCTGAGGTGAGAACAGTTCACTGGAAACAGCAATGAGATGAAAAAACTAACAGTAAGAGCAACAATATTAATGTCAGAGGGCACAGGAAAGGCAAATGATTCACACACAGAGACCCCCTGACAACACCCAGCTGCTCCCTCCACTACACTAGGCTGATCCAGAAGGGAGCCCTTCTCCTGTCCTGGAAAATGGTGTCCATGCCCCGTCCTGGCTACGGCAAAAATTAACCCTGTCCAGGCCGGAACTAGGCTGATGTGGAATGGAAATCACTGCACTGGCAGGTACAATAGCCGCTCACCTTTATTTGCTTACAAATGCCCCAAGCAATCACGTGTGACACCTTCCTGCAAATGAGGCAAATCCCGCTTGGTGCTCAAGCCGCTGAGGAAGAAAACTTTTATATTGTAACATTAAAGGCAGACACTTTGTTTTAATCACTTGCCAAAACAGCTGAAAACAATTATTAATTAATAGGAAACATTAACTTTTAACTTTGCAAGCTCTCCAAAGAAGTGTCTGTGACAACTTGCATCTGGATTTATGGACAATTTGGATACCGTGAAAATGGGCATCGTACTGCAAAGGTTGACTGCTTTAAATTCATTTTAAGTGTACACATAGTGCTCTTAAAATTAATATGTTTATAAACCTAAATTGGTTCAGTTGGATGCCTTTTGTTCTCTTTGTGGCCTCATTTGAAGCAACAACAAAAAGCTATGCTTGTTTGTGTGTTTAACCAAAATGTTAAAGTAATCCACCAAAAGCATATAAATATTTTTTGAATAATAGAGGTGCCCCTTTGGCAATGTCTTTGGTATTTAGCACTATGGTTTGGTGAGTAGAAGGCAACTTCTTCACATCTCATAAATAAAATTTTAAAAATCTTTTGCTTGGCTTGTTTAATTTGAACCACCACATTGCAGCACCCTCAGTTTTTCTTGTCTGCTTTGATAAGGCTGAGGTTAGTATGTATGGTTGGCAGGAGATGGCATTGCTAGTATTTTAGATTCTGGATCCTACTTTCCCGTCTGAAAAATACTGTGCCTGACAAATACAGCTCCCAGGAAATAAGAAAGAGAGGATGAAAATTGCAGTCTGAGACAGAGGTCCTGTTCGATCTGACTAGGGGAGTGACTGTTTGGGGATTTATCATGCAGATCTACTGCTTTTGCCTCTTTTATCCAAAGGAAGAAAAAATTCTTTGGACTGGCAGAAACACAATATCCAAAATATTTCGGCAAGATCAGACCACAAGGGTTAGTTTGTTACCTTAACTAAGGATCTTGAGACATCCCAATTATTTTAACAGTGGGAGAGTGGCTCCTTAGCCTGTTTGCTTCTAGCTAGTTCCACTTCCCAGTTACTGAGCAATTAATGGGGAATCATAGGATGACTTTAGGAACTGCAGATTCTTCATCAATTCAAATATTATTTCTAGAAAATGTGAGAACTTTGCTTTTTACATTTGCTCCTAAAACTCTTCTCTCAAAAAAGGTGTGTTTTCATCCTTTATTTAAAATTCTGCCACTCCTGCTAAACCAGCAACTCGCTCTTTGCCAGGTAATTCAGTCTGAACTTATCTTCTGTGCATGGGACTGAGTCTTAGTGCTGAGGGTTGTCTGGTCTCAGTTGTGAATAATGACTGGGAATCATCTTAGTTATCCTTGTTTTGATCAAGGCACAACACACGTGGCTACTCACCAACCTGTTGAAGGTAGATAGGCCTATGTAGTCCTGTATTTATGGTTAAGAAGAAAATAGTTACCCAGTTCAAAGGTTACGTTGTGCCTTCAGATAATAATGCTTTGCTTTTCCTGGAATGTTTCACACAAGTCTCATAAAGAAGTAGAACTTGACCTCGTTTTATCAAATAGTTCAGACTTTAATGGCTACTGAAATGATGCCTACAGCTCATTAGCCTTTCCCTTCTCTTCCCCACCCAGCATAGTGCTCCTGTTAGAAAGGAGAGGTTGCAATGGTGCAGACATATGGATGCAGCAGCTTGTGTCAGATGTACAGGAATGAAAGGCAATGCTGCTGCATCGATGGTGTGACATCTCTGTTCTGGTTGATAGTGGTCAATAATCTCAGAAATAGTGATCAAATGAATTCCTGAGGATTTTATGGGCTGAACTATAGCAGCTGCTCTCCTTCAATTTATGTTTGTACCTGAAGTCTTACACATTTATCCTGAAATTACTTTTTACAAAGAGCGTTTGCACAAAGAACTTCATAATCTCAAAGCAGTTATCTTTCTTCAAACAGATAATTGGGTTATTACCAGGTTTTTTTCAAAAGAAGGGGAAAATTTGACTAGTCTAATACTTCTCGAAGGCAGACTGAAAGGAAAAAAAGTTATTTCTGCAGTGTGTTGGGCATTTTCTATACTTCTGTTCTCTACCAGCTGTTGCTTGATACCCTCTCTATCTGGAGACTTGCACTAAACATTCACCCTATCAAGCATGGGCTGACAGTGTACTGCACTTGTGGCATCTCCCCAGCATTGTGACCAGTCACAAATGAAAGCAGTAGCTTGCTTCTGGTTACTTACTGGTATATTAGATTTCTGGCAGCAGTACCATTTTCAGGTTTGTAGGTTGTGTGCGGCAGATGGAAATAATTACTTTCAGTGTGCTCTGGGGTATTGCTAACTGAGCAAGAAAGACACTGTAGCTTCCCTCTCCCACCACCCAGGGTTTAGGATATGCCTAGCTGGAGTGCTGCAAAGATCAGGATTGATTCCTGAGTTTCATTTTGGTGGTTTTCATTATTTCCACAGAAGCAGTTGAGGGATAAATGTAAATTCCAAGTGTCAGTTTCCAGGGAAGGTGTGAATCTGATCTGTGATGGCTCTTATTGAGAATGAATTTAGAGTAGTCTTGCTTTTAATGCTTGGTTTTTGCATGGGTTGTGGTGATTCGGGGTTTGTTGAGACCTGTGAGATTCCTTTATGCCAGCATTGGTTTGTGCCTTTTAATCAATATCCTTTCCAAAGCCCCCAGTGCCGATTCTTGGGTACAACTCCCATGTAGCAGAAACTTGCCGGAGCTCTTGGGTTTCCTAAACCCAATCTGGGACTGCAGCATCCTCTGATGCTTCTGCATGTAAGAAGTTGTTTGGATTTGGTCTGTTTCTCTCTAGCTCTTTGGATCTGCCAGCTCTGTGAAAATAAAGTTAAAATTTTAAAATTAAAAAATAAACCATGATTTGATATGTCAGCTTCAGACGACAACTGCTGATTCCAGTACACCTCTCTGTGCTATCCTGGTCTTGATTGCTGTTTCCTGTTACTGTGATGGAATGAAATTTGTGTTCTCCTCAGTGTTATCCTATGCTTACAGGACGTGGGAACCAGCAGGTTTCCATGTGTAGAGATCCAGCATTAAACAAGCGATTTGGTAATCTTTTGCAGTTGTCCAGAAGGTAAAATGCTTTGTGCTACCACAGAGCAGCCCTCAGACCGCTGTCAAGCTGTTTCTTTTCACTTGGACGTCTTGCTTAAGATACAAAAGTACCCCCAAGCCTCTTTCATGGCTTTCATCTGTACCTATGGAGCATTTTGCAAATGAAAGTTGGGAGGTTTGCCATCCTTGTAAACAATATTGCAAACCCCAAATCCAGAACAGGGAAATGCCTCGCTGTCTACACACATGAAACTCAACAGATGCTGAATTTTGCAGTTTTTTGATGTCTCACAGCATAAAAGTTGTAGTATGAACATTGAGGAAAAGCCTTTTTCCCACCAAAACTCTCAAGCAATCTTACAAGTGAAGCAAAGCTGCTTCCTCTGTCCTGAAGAGAACACCAGAGAGAGGCAGGGACATGCAGAAATGAATGAGAAGGTTTGGTTTAACTGGTCTTTTTTCTCACATAAGATTAGCAGAATGCTATTTGTTGCAGTCTGTTGTTGAAGTACCCATATTTGTTCCATTTTTAAAAGAAAGAAATGTTGATTTGATGAAAATTGACAGAAATAAGTGCAGGAAGCTGCTGATGTGAAAAATTTTCACATCATGCCAAGACAACATTTTTTATCAAGTTTTTTTCTTTATGGTGTCACTTTGCAAGGTTGCATGCTGATGATTATGTTTTGCTGCTACAGCTGGAGGAAATGAGACTGATGAAAATTTTCTGTGTGGGAACCTGCAGAAGTTGACTTCAAAGAGAGAAATGTCCATGAAACATGAATGCAGCAGAGATGTTCCACAGGGATATTTCAGCTACCAGGAATATGAACTATTGTGAGCATCTCCCTTCTCAGATTTGCATAGATGGAGATGCATTGATTCAAAACAGAAGGATTTTGAAAAGCAGATGTTAGCTTCGGTCAGAGCTGAGTAAAGAGGAAAAAAAAGGTAGGTCATATTCAAAACAACGGAAACTCACCAGCTTAATTACACCCTATGAATGGTCCTACTCTTCAGTCAGTGAAGATGGAAAAGTCCTTTATTAAATGTTATTGGTACACATGAAACTGCAGTCTTCAAGCCTATGCCAGCTGCTTCTGAAATCACAACAGAGGATACTGCATGGCCGTGTCTTTTCCTGAAATCGTGTGGTTTAGCCTACAAGTGAAACTTAATTGGGTCAAATGAAAGGGTCTGGATTTGATCAATGAGTTGGTATATGGTTTGTCAGCTTCTGTTGCTATTCTGCCTTGTCAGTTGAGAAATACCAAAAACTCTGGGCAAGATGAATTAGTGAAAGTAATGCAATACCTTTGATAATGTAACTTTCATGATGGCTAAAGGATGGCTCAACACCAATTATACATGGTAAGTAATAAGAGTAAGCTAAAATTATAGCCTGACAGTGCTTAGGAGGGGACTTGGAGGACGTGTGTAATACATTTGCTTCCTTCCAAAACTTGTTGGACTAGCAGCCTGACTACAGGAAAATCACTGTAATTTAGCTTTTGCTGGCAGTATCAGCAGTGGAATCTAGGGCATAAATACATTGCTTTATGTATATCTTAGCCCAGATCTAACACGGGAGCAAGTGAATATGGGAAAGCTTGCACTGTTGTTGCTTCTCCTTTTTTTAAACAGGAACAGGGACAGCTTGGGCTTGGTTGTGCTGCAAAATAGACATGCACTTAAAAACACTACCTTTATTTCATCCCAAACACCTTACTGAAGGGAGATATGAGCCCAGGTTTTACCCAGTCCAAAACAGAGACCCTCAGTCAGACAGCAGGGCTGCTCTCAAGCAGCCACGGAGGAGGCAGATGAGGAAACTCACAGTTCAGGTCTTCAGGCTTGGCACAGGAAGGCAGCTCCCATTGCACCCAGCCCCTGTCCAGGATGAAAGCAGTGATCACAGCCAACGTGAACTGTCTACATGCCTCACATGTGACAGAAACATTTGTATTTCCTTCAGCTTGGTCCCTGGGAAGCATCTGACACAGTCATGAGCTTTGATTTGTGTGTCTGGGAAACAATTTGTTTCTTATGGTAGTTAGAGACTGCAGACAAGAAGAACTGTGGGTCTTGGATTTAAATTTTGGAAGAATAGGATAGCCAAGCTTTATACTTGCATTGAATGTATTCAGTTCCAGCTCCTCTGAGCTAGGGAAGCACTTGTGGTGACGTGTTTTGCCAAATGAATTAACAGAGGCAGACTCAGCCAGCCCCAAGTGTGTGACTGGCCACTTTGGTGGCCCTTTTTGCCACACTTGTAAGAAACCCAGGAATTGCTGCAATCTCAAGAGATAAACTTTTGAGCTTGTGCCAGCATGCACCTGTTAACAGGGCTTTGTTGAGGTCTCTGACCTCCAAACATAGATAAGCTGCTCTTGTGGGTTAGGAGATTGGAAGCTGCCGGGCTGAAATCCAGCACGTTACATACAACCCAAGCTCTTTACCTTTTTGTTGGTTAAGAGGTGCTTGAACTATTTGGCAGGGAGCCAATGAGGTCTGCTGGGTCTGCCATGGGGCAAGGAGTTATGTGAAAAGACCCAGTTTCTAATTAATCCAGGCCTTTGTAACTCTCTAAGTAGCTTGCCCAAAGTCATGCCGGTGCAGGGTCACCCTTGCCTTCCAAGTGTGAGACGGGGCAGATGAGGCCTCTGGTCCTGCTGAACACTGAACTTCTGTACAGATCATTAGCATTTTGACCTTACTGGGAGAAATGTTCTGGAAATTATCCGTGTGATTATATCTTGAGGGGCAGAAGGCAGAGCAGAGCTGACTGATGTTTCTGTCTTGGGCTGGAGTTCAGCACTGCCCCATGATCTCTGCTGAGGCTGGTTTTTTTTTGAATAAAATAGAACTCTGCATGGAGCTCTTCTTGGTGTGGCTTCTGTTTACAGGAGATGAGAACGAGGGAGAATTCACAGCTAAAAACTACCCTAGTTTTTTTCTTCTTTCTGCATTTCTGATGGTAGGTACAGGATGCAGGGAAATTGTTTGCTGCACCAGTCTAGAAGGGTTACTGTAGCTTTGACTGAGGTTGCAGGAGATCGTCCTTGCTGACAGATGTGCCTTGGCTTTACAAACCTGTGTGATTATTTCTGTGTGATTATTTCTGCTTTTGGTTCATGATATGTATCTCTCAGAGGTAATCTGGACTCTCCTGCATTGAAGTATGTCACGGGTGAAAAAGTGATGATGTGGTAGCTCTATGACAGAGGTTTTTGGTGTAGCGGGGTCATGGAGAGCACCCCTTTTCAGTAACTGGGATAGGATTTGCTAGGAAAAGACCTGATTGGCATGATACTTCTAAAGTCGACTGATCAAAGCTGTGAGGAGCAGCACAGCACTGGCAGTGCCAACTCCTCTGCTGCTGGTTGTGACTGAAATGGTGATTATCTGCAATAAATGACAAATCAGTGCAAACCCTGGATATGCCTGCCTGTTGCTTTAACAATTCACCCTCACAGGTTTTCAGATCCCTCAAATTTTACTTGCTCAAAGAAAATTCATTTAAAAATCAGGCTGATAACTGGAAGTTTATTCTTTTCATTAATATAGACTCTGTAAATAAAGTGTGTTTTTTAATATGGTATAAATGGAGCTGACATAAAAGATCTAAGAAATAGAACTCCTGCCTGAGTCCTGTGTGGTGTATATTCAATGGATTTTCACTTAATTATCCATTAATATGTATTAATAAAATAAAATGGCAATTGAACAGTACAGTACCAAAATACTGTTCTGAAAGAAAACCACATTGAGTAAACTAAAACAACTGCATTTCTTACTAATTTACACAATGCATTTAATTTAAAAGGAGAATTTATAATATTTGAAATATCCTACCACATACTGAAACTTTTAGTGTAAACTGCCACTTTCTGACTATCACATATTGAAATACTTGTGGTGCGTAGTGAAATTTATGTTACATTGTGTAAAATATATAGTGAAACCAAACTGATGTATAATGAGACACACATGTGCCTGCAATGACTTATCAGTTCCATTATTTTCTAACTAACATTATTTTAATGATCAAATTTTTCTGGGTCAGAGGAAGAAAATGGTGAAGACTGGGACTGATACTACAATGGAGAGTGTAGACCAAAACTTGTACAATAACCTCATGAAGCTGAGTTATCCTTTGTCCCTTTCCCAGATAAATTCTAAATGTAATGTCTGCTAATGGTTACAACATGTCTCTCTTTCTCTGCCAAAGCTTCATTAGGAACATCAACATCACCCGGGCAAGGGAAATACCACTAGCCACAAGTAGAGAGGCCAGGTGCCCAATTCTCAGCGGTTTTTACCAGAACGGGGCTGCTGCACCAGAGACCCTGGTGAGGTATGTGGGGCCTTGCAGGAGCACCCTAGCACAGGTTGGATCATTCAGATCCATTCAGGTTTTGTGGGAGGGGGTAAGTAGATATCCCAGACCTGACCTCCTTCATCTACCAGTGCTCCAGACCTCCTGTGAAAGCTCAGGATGGATGGGCAGCATCGTTATGACCTGCAAAACATCTTTCCATGCTGCTTATATTTGTTTTTTTCTTTCTTAAGTTAGGTCCTGACTAGGCAGCCAAGCATCCCTGGCAGGCAGGGCAGGCAGGCTGGCCCTGGGTGTGCCCTGCTGCTGGCAGAGGAGGGCTGTGGCAGCCGGTCCAGCAGCTGCTGGCCTCCTGCTGACCTGGGGTGCTCCTCTGCAGAGATGTTGTTTGCAATTCACAGTTGCTCTCCAGCTTCAGCAGTGGCTTGGGCTGAGTTTGGCAGCTGCTGGGCTGGCTGGCTGGCTTGGGAGGTGCTTTTATGTTGGTTGACTGTGATCTTTGCAGGTCTCAGCTGGTGCAAGGCTGCAGGATCTCTCCAGCTCTGCCCACTCTTGCCCAGAACTTGCTGCTTGGACCACAAACAGGCTGCTGTTTCTGAGAACTTGCCAAAAAAGGAACTGAGGTCCTAATGCTGCTCAACCAAGAGAGCTGGAAATAAATCACAAGGCTCACACCTTCTTGACAGTCCTATTCCAAGCTCCATCAGAGGGTTTTCTTTTATGGGTTATCTTTCACCTGGTTTTGCAACCATGCCAGGATGACCAACCATTTAACACTCAGAAAGTGATAACCACCGTGAAGTTCCCTCTTTCTGATCTGCCTTGATAACAGCCAAGTCAAAGTATGTTTATCCCATCCTTGCACTGGACTGCTGGCCTTTTGCTAAACCAAAACAAGCTAAGCCTTACTGAAATTGAAAGACCTTCCTACTTCATGGCTGTTGTGCAATCGATGCTCATCAAGGATGGTTAAAGGTACAAGACAAAACACACCCTGCATTTGAGGGTAAGGTGTATTAACCTTTCCACTTGGAATGCCTAATTGCTCAAATATTGCCAACATTGTTCAAACTGCCAGATATGTTAGGGAACAGGCAGAACTGGAGGGACAACTCTATATGAGGGGTATGACAAATTTATTGGGTAAATTGTATGGGAGTGCTTAACCCTTGTCTCTGTTCTGTTTTTTGTAAGGACAGTTGCCAAGTAAAGTTGGTCATGACTAATTCATGTGAGGAAACAGCACAGAGGAGTTAAACAGCAACAACCAGTTTAATTTCACTTGTTACCAATAAGGCCTAACTTAAGTTTCAAAAGGAGATGAAAGGTAAATATGCCATTTGCTCTCTATGTTTTAAAAGCTGCAAGAGAGCTTGAAGAGTGACATGCTGTGGATTACCAATCCTACCTCTGTCACCTCTGTCCTTAGAGCAGAGGGAGAAGACAAACAATTTAATTTCTGTGTATACTAGGACAAAAATTCTCCAAAGCATAGATTTTGTGTTTTGTTCTACCCCATTCCTAGCTTTTAAAAATCATTCTAGAGGTACATTAGTTATCCCTGAAGCAGGGCAGAGCACACATATGTGTCAGTGCCAAAACTGACCAAGATGATACAGGAACATTTTCATGAGGGTGAAGAAGGAAACATATCCTAAGTATATGAGCATCAACTCTAGCAAACAATGCATTAGGTGTGAATATTTCACAGGTGGTACAACCAATCACCAGCTACCTCTCTTTTGGTTTATCTTCTTATCTCCCCTGAATCAGAGTACAACAATGGTGACAGTGAGTGGATGAAGAACTGTGTATTTGGACAACATTGTAGAAGATGATTTGTCAACAGGGAGACAGAAACCTTTCATAATGCTTGGAGGAAAATTCATAGGATAATCCCAGGATAATAGATTTTTTAATCCTTGGTTGTTTCCTTGTATGATACAAGCTAATGAATGTCACCCACTCCTTTGAACCTTTCTGTAACTTCCTTGAGATAGGCCATTTCCTTTTGAAAGATGTTCAGTCCAAACTGAAACATTTACCAATTCCTTCATCCCTGTTGGCTAAAACAGAATAGAGCAAAACAAGAATCTTTTCAAAGGCAGTATATGGAATTGTTATCCCTTTGAGCTAACTATGGTAAGGCAAGCACGTGGCTGAGCTTTTGTAAAATCAGGTTGAAACACAATTTTCTTAATTTAAAATGCTTCTGAAGAAGCCAGTCTTGATTTAGATGTCCACTACATGAGTTGTAGTTGAATACCATCTGAAATTAGGCTGATGGGCAGATCTGCCCTCTGCTGAGCTGGGTGAATCTCTGTGAAGAGCTGAAGGCAGATGGCTCTTTCATACATTAGCAGCTTAGCAATTTTCTCAACATCTACAAAAAAGCTGGGGATCACTTGCCAGTAAAAGGGACACTTTGCTGACAGGGACCCAGCTGCCTGTATCCAGTCATGGAGATGTCAGTGTCCTAACAAGAGCACCAGCTCCATATCACTGGATTTTCAGCTGCAGGGAAAAGTATTAGCAAAGGAAGATGTGCCAAAATAAGGAAAACCCTAAAAAAAGAGAATAATTTGGTAATATCAACCCAGAAAAATACTGAAGGGGAGCTTTGGCAGAGTGGCAACAGGCTTCCAAGGAGCCAGAAAGCATCGTGGATGTTACAGTTTGTCAAGTCATGAGTGAAATTTCATGCCTCAGAGTAAATGAGATGAGAAACTCTGGACCTTTCAATATGGGAGAGCTGAATCTATCAAAATAGTTTCACTTTGCATCTACAGACTGTGAAAAGATGTTCTTCCTTTCTTTTCTTTTTCTCTCTCTTAGTATTTTGTTTCACCCTTGCCCTTTCTTGTGTGGGTCCCTTCACTGATTAGGCACCATGTTTTCCAAAGAAAGGTGATGTTTCACTGCTTCACTTCACCAGAAGTTCTCCTTCTGGGAAGACTGAAGAAGCTGGTGGCCACCAACTTGCAGCACTGGCAGGGATTCAGGAGCCCCAGGGATGCTCACCTAGAAGGCAAGAGGACAGGGATGGGCACAGGGAAGGGGAGAATGAGAAAGGTAACAGAGATGGAGAGGAAGAGCGGATGGTTCACCACCCTCTTTTGCCAGTCTGCATCATGGGTGACAGACTTCTCCTGGCAGCAGTGCCATGGTTAGCAGAGCTGGTGCATTGATATATGGAAAGTGCCAATCCTGCTGTGCTGTGCAGCCATACCATGGGACAACCACAGAATGGACAAATCTTGCCAGTGCATGTTCTTCCCAAAGCCTCAGAGTTTGCCCAGGCAGCTGGTGAGAACAGCACTGAGGCAGCAATCTCAGGCCCTCAGAGGATGAGAAAAGCTGGAATTAAGGTTCAGTCTGTCCTTCATGGATATGCATAATGATGTGGTCTTTACAGGATGTGTATTACCTTTGCCCTTGGCCTTTGGAATTGGGAACCAAAGGAGGCATTGGAGGTGGTCTCTTGAAAGAGGAGGGATAGGTGGAGGGGCTGTCGTGGCCAGAGACTGGAGTGCTGCCTAGGGGTAATGTTTTCCACTGGTTGTTACCCAAGAAGTTGTGGATGGCATGGAGCAAGTCACTCAACCTGGGTTTTCACAGGTCATGTGGTATAGTTATCCCTGGTTTGTGCTGGGTTTGAAGGTGTTCAGGATTCCCAGTTGACCCCTGAGGTTAAGATAAACTAAAGTCAAATAACATGTGGGATAAACTGCCCTGAAATTCTGGGCACTCAAAGAGAGCTTTTGACTTTAAACTCCTATATTTTGTTTCTTTTTCAGTCCAGCCTAGGAATAGCACCTCCCTCTCCTACATGGATGCTGACTGACACAGGTGAAGCCTTCGGCCACCTTTCCGATGGGTCCACTGAAAGCAGTCAGGAGCAAATGGCCCCAGCTGGAGAGTGGGGCAGGAGCACAAAGGCCAGAGCCATGTAGCTGGAAAGGAAGATGAGGTGAGAGGGATGGCATCCCTCTCCTCTCCCATGCAGGATGAGCATTTCCCACCTTGTGCACTGAGCAAGGTACAAGTCCTGTGAGAAAACCAGTGTGTGATCCTGCAAGCAAGGGCTGCTCCTGAAGCTATGTGTGAACAAGGTTAATTAATTCTGTCTCTTCATAAGTTTTTTTTGGTGCTTGATATTTGAACCTTGCTTGCAGTGCGGTAATGCAGGGAGAGAGGTGAGTGGATGTGAGTGAGTGAAAGTGGTGTCAGCATTTTGATCAGAACAAGGTTTCCATTAGATGCAGACACATGTCCAACCTGGTACCTGTTTGTTTCCAAGCGATGCAGAGGCCCACTAAGTTCAGCACGGTTCTGGGGGCCCAGGCTTTTAATAGCATGTAATATTAATTTCTGGCAACAGATGAGAGTTAATACATTGTGTTTAAATCTGGGATGAGTTGTTGACCAGCTGTGGTCTGTGCACAGAGATACCAAATGCTTTTCTTTGGATAATGTCAGTTCAAGCCTGCAAACCACATGTGGCTCAGAGGCAGGGCTGAAGACCATCAAAATTAACCTATTTAATCTTATGGAGTCATGTCTCTCCTGCAGAGCATTTGGTGCAATTGTCTTTTAATGATTTAAGCATTTCAGAAAGTTCTGGGTGAGATGGCTCTTTTTTCAGTGCAGCATGTCAGTCAGCGCTGGTGGGAGGTTTCTGCCCTTCTGTTTGCACCAGAGAGGTAAATTAGGTAAGCAGAGGCATGAATTATTTGCATGAAGCTGAGGTGGCGAATGTGTTATCTCAACAGCGGAAAAGGAAATGGTTCTCTATAGATTATTAGTTACTGAAAAAGCAAAGGCATGTCTTCTGTTGCCACCACACCACTGGTCTGACTGTTGAGTAGATATGGATCAATATATCCCCTTCCTCCTCAACCCCCTTGCTCTTCACATTTTCACTTAGGCTGAGGTGAAGAGGTTTCACTTTAATTTATGTCATTCTTGTATTGCCAAATGGCATGCCATCGCAACCGATCCGGGTGTGATCTGACTCTCTGTTTTGTGCTCTCACATGCAATCCCCTCGTGGGAAAATGCTGAGAGAAAATGGAAATTTAAGCTGTGCACCTAGCCACTGTGGTTTTTTGGGTTTTTAATAGTGCTTCGTTTGTAAGGTCCTTCGGGCAGAGAGAGTTTGTGTTGAGTTCAGGGTAGTCATAGCCCATAAGCAAGGATTTCTAAATATTGCAGATAATACTGTGAGCAACTTGTTCTCTCTATGAACAACAAACTACATGCAGTTACAGATCAGAGGATCTCAAAACAAGGTACAAATATTAGTCCTACACCACAGCCTGAACAAGTCTTGTACCTATTCTACAAATGAGTCGGGCACTGTATGGGAAGGTCAACTGACTTGTTCCAGACCTCACTACTAGTTAGTGGAGGTACCAAAACCAGAACACAGCCATCTTAGCTCCAGGGTCCTTGTCTTTACCAGTTAGCTCTGACCTTGAAGTACTGAAGTTTTTAGATTAAAAATAAAAAGTTTGTCTTTAAACCTCCACTGTTAGATAAGCTTGATTTTGGATATATTCCCTGTGTAGATACTCATCACTGCCTTAGTGTTTAGATTGATCTAAATAATTACACCAAAAATTAATTTCTAGAAAATGTAGTAAGAATGGCATCAACTGGTATTTCCACACTTAAACACCCCGAATCTGGGGTAAATGAGAACCTGTGTCTGGGTCCATCTCTTGATATATTTTTGAAGTCAGACTCACATAGAGTTGAGGCATTTCCTTGCAGCTAATGAATGCAGAGGGAGATAATGGGCAAGAGACCAGTGGCAAAGAACTGAGATTTAGCATGTTCAAGTCTAACAAGGCACTTAGAGTGTTTTGCAGGGGTGTGTGCTGCTTCAGGAAATGGGTTTAATGGTCAGGGAGGGCCCTTGTTTTCCAGCCTCCTCATTTAGGATGAGTAGCTAACATTTTGAAGGAAATTGGAGAGCACTCTGCCTCCATTAAGGTTCGTCCCCTCCGTTCCTCTGCCTGCCTCTCTGTTGGGTGCTCACTAGCAGGAAAAGGATAATCCTGCCCTACACAGCAGAAGGCCTGAGCCATGTTGCCCATGCCCAGCATATCTTGAACCATTCGCACCTGCAGCCACTGTTCCACCTCATCTCCTGGGCTGCTTTTGGAGGTCAAGCAAGACCAACGACAGTGCAGCAAACAACACAGTCATTCCTGTATATTGATATGGAGGGGATTACAAACTCAAGGAGATCTGAGGGAGGAAGGAAATCTGTACATAGTTGCTATGTAAGTCATAACTTCTTCTTAGAAATACTCAGGTATTTTATGAAAAAGTCTCCCAGTGATTTGTGGCATGTGGCTCCCAAGGAGGGCCATAGGAACCAGGGTATTCCCTGGGAGCTATGCTGAACTCCTCCCAAATGGCTCCTCTAAGTCACAGCAAATGTAGGGACAGCAGGACAGCCAGTATGGACATTGGTGTGTAGTCTAAAGCTGGATGTTTATAGCAAACACATGTAAAGATAGCAATGCTCATCTGGAAATTGACTGCACAGCTGGCCACAGGGGTTACTGTTGAGACCACAAGCCTTTGGAGCCAAACTAGAGCTGCTTCCCAAAGGCCATGGATGTACCTGCTCTGTCCTTCCCTTGCTGCCATCTCTAATCATGGTCAGGGGTTTGTGGCCAGTCTTGCTCAGGCCCAGCCCTGGGAAGAACGGGGATGGACAACCACCTCCTGCAGCTACCCCATTTGTAGTTGCAAGGCTGGGCCCCCAATACTAGGACATCAGTGCAAGGCAACAGGGCTGAAGACGGATTTTAGGGCAAAGGGGATGTAGCAAAAATGCCCCAGCCCTGGGATCCTGGCTCTGCTAGCTGAGGTCCTGGCTAGGGCTTCTCAGGGTGGCACCGAGGTTGCGGCTCTCGAGATGGTTTATTGCTCCACTTGATTGGGTTATGAGCGTTTTGGCAGACTGGGATGCTCTGCTGAGAAAAGCCCTCTGGTTGTCACCTCTCTAGTTTCTCTGTGCTTAAAGTGTATTTTCTCAGTTTGCAGTGTCAGGGGGCTGGGTGCACTGTGAAGCAATTTGGATTCTGCGTTGATAAGGCAAGTGCAAACTGTCCCCGCAGCTCTCGAGAGCAGAATCAAACTGAAACTTACCACTCAGAGTAGAAAGCACATAACACCCACAGCTACAGACATGCACAAATTGCTGCAATATAGGTTAGAAAAGGAGCCCTATTCTGCACCCTCTGGTCTCATTAAAAACATGCACACAACACCAGATCTTCACTGAATGACTACAAGCACAAGTGTGTGTTCCCTCCTAAACACCCAACTTACTTGTAACGGCTTATTAAAAAGGCAAATTTTCACTTTTCATGTATTCTTGTTCCCCTGAGCACCTGGTTGCAGTTTCTACAACATTTTTAACTTCTGTTTTTTTCATGACTGATTGCGAGTAAAGTGAGACCTCTCTGGGACACCACCCAGCCCAATTAACTGTGTCCCCACGTAAGGACATGGCTCCAGCATGGCCAGGAGAAACCAAACTTTCCCCTCTTAGTAAAGCATTACTGCAAGGGGCTTTGAGGCTGACAAGAAGTGCAGATCAGGTCTGTAAAGGTCTACAAAACCTGTCCCTTAAAAACAAAAGGTCATCTGAATACACAAGGTAGACTAAGAAGGTGAAGGTGGGGGAAAAAATGTTTCCTGGGGTTCACAGAGGGACAGTTCTCACTGAGAAAATTTTGCCATAGGAAAGCTGTAGGGAGACTGGGAACTATAATATCCAAGAAATCACATATGAAATGCAGCCTGCCACACTCCTCTTCCTACCCAAAAGCTGACCACTGCTTTGCTCATTTAAGTTAGGATTTAGTGTGTAAAACTCAACTGGAAAAGGCAGGAGCATTGGCTCTCCCTAACCCCAAGGCTGGTATCACATTGTGACAGCCGTCCTCAGCACAGGTGAACTGCGAAAGAGGTTTTCAGCCTCTGATTTTGCTTTGTGTGCTTTCAGTATTGCAGGAATCGCTTCTCTTCCCAGCACAGTGTAGCCACTTTGGGGCAGGAATGCTGTAAGGAATCTCACTCAGTCCTTGGATAAGGAAATGATCAAGGACTTGCTTATTCACAATTAATGGAGAAAAAGAGCTGAAAGCCTTTATTAATCATTGCATAATAAGGAAGTCATACTGGTTTTGCTCCCTTCAATAGGGCTATTTGGTCACACCTACCTAAGTGGTTTGGCATCCCAACCATCCCTCCGTGCGAAGCTGGGGAGGAGGAAGGAAGGGCCACTGCACCCAAATGTCACCAAGGTACCTGGCTGACAGCTCACAGGGAAGAGAAAGCTCTGAGTGTCCATCTCCCTCTCCTGAAGGGCCAGGAGATCTCTGCCCAGAGCACACGCCAGTGCTGCCTGCCCCCATGCTTTGGGCACAGGTTTCTGCCCCAAGCCCTGGTGTCAAAAAGAAGCAGAAATTCATGCATGCCCTGTGCCAGAGTTCCCTGCTGCCAGCTGCAGGGGTCCCTGCCAGGGAGGGTCAGCTCTTGGGGGTGTGTGCCACCCACCCAGTCACTACAGGTCCTTGCCCCACTACTGGGCTTCTGCTCCCTTGTTTATCTATCGTGGCAGCCAGTCTGTGTAACACCCAGCTCCAGAAAGTAGTCTGTGGCTAGATGTGATGGCTGGCAGGTGCCTCTGAAGGGCCAGGAGACACATGCTCAGTCTCCAGGCTTTGGCTGGCCCTGGAAAAGGGTGCTGAGGTGATGTCTCAGGGGCCTTTCCTAGGTGAGCTTGTGCAGGCTGAAGTTTGTAGAGCTGAACAGCTTGATCAGCAGAGCCTGTGCTGCCTGGAGGTGGAAACCATCATCCCAGGCAAACCTGGGCCGGGTTTTCCTGTGCAGAGCACCACAGAACCAGTGCCAAGTTGCAAGCTCTCATGGTGGAGCTAAGGATGCTTTGCCTTTGAAGCAGAATGCAATGTCTGCTTGCACACACCTCCAAGCAGACACCTGACCCCTCTATCATAGGACAAGAATACAACTTCGCATCAGAAGTCAGCACTTGGGCAGCAGGGTCTCAGTGAGGCTTAGTGGCCTCTCTCCCGTTTGGCTCCCACAGTGAATTGCTGGGAAATGTTCCCCAATCTCCTAAAAATGAGTGAAAACAGAGTCATGCAGCATGTTGGAAACTCTATCATTGATGGCAGTTGGTACAAAGGTGGCCTCGACTGGTGTGCAAATGGGCATTTTGCCAGCTCTTCCATGTGCTTCTCATGGGAATGGGAAAGGCAGCAGCCATGTTGGTTGCAGGAAGGGTCTGTTTCAGCATCTCATGAAAAATTAAACGCTTATGATTTTGGGAAGTGCCACATCTTTGACAAAAGCTGTTTTTCTGCTGTTCAGGAGAGACTGTGCTGAAGTTGCCAAAATGTCAACTAGTGCCCCTACATCCCAGGCCAAGCAACTGCCTTTTCCCTGCCAGCCTACCCCAACCCCTTGCAGAGGAGGGAAACCTCCCTCTCAATGCCAGGGCGGCTGCTTTGATGCTGTCAGTGAGTTTTTCTTTAGCCACCATGACAGCCTGTGTTTTGCAGATACCTGCCCCATGACGGGCACATTCCTCAGCCACACCGCATCCACTCAGCTCTGGCTCACGCAGTAATTAGGCAAGTGTTTCCTGGCTGCCTTTAATTACAGCCACAGCTATTTCCCTCGCTCTAATGTAACACCTCTGAATGACAGCAAAGGTTTTGGGTTGCATCCCACACGGATCCCAGCACGTGTTGAGACGTGGCTGTGCACTGGCAGCCACCAATTTGAACCCAAAGGGCTCATACCCCCTCAGTGAGTCACATTTTTCATTTTCGACCTCAAGGCCATAATTGCCCACACTGGGAATTAGCGGTGTCTCCCCAGTACCCAGCTGAGAAGCACTGGGCTTTATAAACCAGCCAGAAGGGCAAGATCCTCCCTAAATCTGTGCTTGAGTCTATCTCAGCTGTAATTCGCCCTGTCCTGTGGCAAAGCAGCTCAGCTGGCAAGGCCACATTGCCCAACACGTTCGCCCCTCAGCATTTCTGCACTGACGGCAGCAAGATGGGCATCGGGCCTGCCTGCCCACAGGCAGCCAGCGGCTCTGTGCTGGGGCATGCGGTCTCCCTGGGCTGCCTTTTGTGGCAGCTCCCAAATTGATAAGCTTTCCCCCCCTGCCCCTTGCTAACGCTGCTGTGGTTATCTGACCTGGTGGTGGTGCTGCTCAGAGCACACGCCGGCCTGGGGGCTGCCAGAAACCAAGGCAGCAGCTGCCGCGCTTGGCCTGGCGAGGCTGTGATCTATAACGTGCATTGTCTTTTTATGTAATGTGTTTTATTAAACATCTTCTAAAGCTTACAAGTGTCCCCAGGACATAACTCTCCAGCACAACGTAATGCTTTGCCAAGTAATGAAGTATGATTTATGGCGGTAATGGTTATCCTATGTTTTTTTAAAAAAAATTATTACAGCAATAGCTCTGTCGAATACAGGAATATAACATGCTGCATTTGGCACGTTTATGACAACAGTGCTCTGGTTTTCTTAACTCCACAGTTCAGTGTTGGCAGTATTTCAAATTCTTGAGACAGATGTTTAAATGAATTTTTTTAAGAGGACAGTGAAGTACTTTTAAAACATCATACGGCACTGAGTGTCTCAATATGCGCAGGAACGTTATTTCTTTAACATTCAGGTAGGGCAGGGCAGCACATGGCCTCTCTGGTTTAGATCTCACGGTAAATGATGGAAGTAGCAAATGTTGAATTAGGTTTCTGGGGCATCCTGACCTGCTGTTATTCTTGGGTTGAGGTGGGGAGGGAGGGGCGGACACTTGACCTTCCCCTGGATTTAGTGCAGTGTTCACATCTCCTTTGTGAGCACTTACAACAGATCCACGTTTGTTTTGAATGCAGTTCCCACCATGCTGAGACAGGACTAAGTGGTCTCACACTGACATTTTGAGCGTGTCATTGTGGTCCCGGTGGTTAGGGTTTCAGGCCAGAAATGACAATCATTTGGAAAAATGTAAATGAGAACCCTGGTCACATATCTCTGAGGCAGATAGCATTCAAGTATTTCCATTGAAACACTGAAAATTCTTGTCTTTTTTTTTTTTTTAAGAAAAGGTACCGGCTGAAACTGAGGAAACCTCTGTACAAAATGACGCCAGGGTATTCAGCTCTGTTATTGCTGTTTGCAGCTTTCAACAAGGGAAAATCAGAACCCACAAAGGCAAGAGTCAGCATCGCTGAAGACACCATCACCCCCGGTGTACCAGCGCTGGGGCCACAACCAGGCTGTGCACCCAGTTGGTGCAGAGAGATTGAAGACAAGGGAAGCGTCAGTAAAGCAATGAACACTTATATTTAATTTACATTTGACAATTTGCACATAAATAATGATGTAAACCAATACGTAAACATATGATAGTTTGTTGTTCTAGCAAAGTAAAAAGCCTGTTAACTTTGGTCAGAGTCTTTCTTAAGAGAGACAAAAACACCCCCAAAAACACTGTTGATTGTTGCTACATTCACATGTAAAACATCTAAGGGGAGGGGGAAACAGTAAAGAGAAGTAACAATTCTTAAAGCTGATGCATATAAATTCTTGTAAATTATGTATCAAATACAAGAAAGCACTACAGGCAATAATAGGAAAAGTGTGTGTCCAGTGACAGAGTAGTGATACTTTGGTTTATCCTACAATTAAGTACTATGTTTATGAACTATTGCTACATTTAAAAGATGTCAGCCTCACAATTTGCAGGAGTGGAAATGTAATGAACTGGAGTCCTTCAAAAGCTGTGTTGAGAGACTTGTATTTCAGGATTGTTTGTTTTTTTAACAGAAGGCATTAAGATGAAGTTTGCTGAAAAAAAGAGACCACCGAATCCTGAATTGTTGAGGTGGACTTCTAAATTTTTTTAAGAACATAACCAGACAAAAAGGGATACATGGAGGGGAGGTGTGTAATAATGCTACTTATGTTTGTGTGAGTTGACTGTGCAACTCGCTAGCGGCAGGGCACAATGAGACAAGGGCCTTGTCACACCTGACTTCCATCCTGCCCTTCCTGTGATTTGTGACCACATCATGCACAGGTCATATTTGGCTTCAAGTTCTTTCAGTTACATTTTCTGGCTGTCTGTTGACTGACCACCAGCCTCCTTCCCCCGCCCCCCGTGAAGACCGCCAGGAGAGCAGGGGACTGAAGATGCCCTGGCCTGCAAACAGGGTCATTCCCACCAAATTCACTGAGATGCCACACGGGGATGCATGATGATGTCATTCACGTGTTGGCAAGTTCCAGCTTTGCCTTCAGCTGTGCGTGTGTATTTGCAAGTGATAAATGCCTTGGTACAACCTTCTGGTTTTGAGGTCATTGGTTATTTGCAAAACTGGGATAACATTTGATTTTCACACTTAGATGAAAAATAGGTTTTATTACATGGTTTGGCTCACAACTTAAGTGGTATAAATATATATACATATACATATATCGTATAGTGGTATAAATATATCTATAAATATACATGTATTCTTTGCTACACCTCAAACGTCACCATATCATCTTTGGGCTTAGCAAAACAAAAAGATAAAAGGATGTGCATTCTATCTTTCCCTGTGCACATTTTGGTTTCTTCTCTAAAGTAGCAAAGCATTTAGGTAAAACAGCATTGTCTGCACCACTGGACACAAGCACTGAGGTAATTGTTGTTCAACAACTTTGCAATGCCCTTTTCTTCTTTAATTAAATTAACCACAAAATGTACAAACACAAATACTGAGAAAAATCTGAGTCGTACAGGAAGGAAGAAAAAAATTTATGTGCCAGGAAAGGACTTTGTTCCCCACTTCTACCCAGGCAAAGTGGGAGAGAAAAATACAAGTAAAACTGAACCCCTTCTTTCTCAGGGAATCTGACCATCTCTTTTTTATCCCTGGAAGGCTCTGGCCAAAAAAAACCCAAAATAAAACAAAAATCTGAAGAAAGAAATCTGCCCAAACCCCCCTTTTAGGCAGAATATTATTTGTGTCTTTGCTTTTAAACTGCTTTTGGAAACAAAAGAATGTAAGTGAGCATTTGTTTTGGAAAAGCCACTTTAAGCTCATATGTTCCTTTGGTCTTAAAGTTACATGACAATGTATGGGGCTGGAGCTGTGTTCTAAAAACCTGTGGTATTGTCCATGGCAGGTCAGTGTTTGCTGTGCCACATCTGTTCCAGGAGATGAGGAGATGAGAGCTACAGGCAGAAGAATCTTTCTCCTCAGAGAGGCAGAAGAAAAAGTTTCTTCCCTGGTTGCTGCTACTCTGGGTTGTTGGTTTGTTGGTGTTTTTTTTTCCTTTTCAATTCCCAATGGGGTGATTTGGTCATGAAAATACACAGCATATTTTTTCAAACCAACAGATCTTGGATTCTGTATGTCACATGTCCAACTTTGGCAATACGAAAAACCACATTTGTTTAAAAGACATTGGTACATAAAACACATTTACTGAAACCCTAAACTTAGGTTCTTAAAACAGATGTGCAGAAAAAAATATCTACAAAGAATGGCCATAAAACAAAAAATAAAAACATTTAAAGTAAAAATTACAATGATTTTTTCCAGTCATTGTAAACATTTTCCTAATTATTGCTTTTAGAGTGATTAATTGCATAATAAATTATGAAGCACTATCATTGAAAAAATAATTATGGATAGATGATTGTCTCTTAGTAACTGGCGAGGCAATGCACAGTCCTTTGCCCCTTTTTATGCCCTGAGAAAACAGTAACTTTGGAGTTCCTTCTTTCAGCTGGAGAGCGTAGGGAGACTACTGTAAGCCAAGATTGCTTTGCAGCATTGAAACTATGTACAAGCAACTGCTACAGGCACCCTGACTTGCCAAGTCATAAATAAAAAAAATCACTTTGCCAAAAAGTCTTAAGGGTCCATTGGTTCAACTGTTTCTTGCTTGACCTTTACAGGTAACAGAGGTAGTGGGTGACCGTGAGGCAACTTCATAACTGACATATCTGACGACTCATAAAGGTTGCATCCTGAGGAGATAAGCCCATTTCCCAGGTTCCTCTGTAGAGAGACTTTCAGATTAGCTCCTTCCATTTCCCTCCTGAGCATGGTCAGTATATCCTTCTCCACGATCGATGTTAAGTCGATATTGTCCTCCACTTCTTCCAGCTTGTCAGCATTGTCACTGATGTCGAACTTCTCAATCTCCTCATTGATTCGGTTCAGTTCCTCCATGGAGAGGCCGGAGGCCGGGGCGACGGGGCAGTTGCCCTTCAGGTGGACCTGGAGGCTGCAGAGGTGAATGTAGCTCTTGTGGCAGTGGATGCATTTATGGGGGCGTTCCCGGGTGTGGAGACGCTTGTGCAGCTTCAGGTGCACAAACTGGGTGAATTTGGCTGGGCAGAGCTTGCACTGGTAAGGCTTCTCTCCAGAGTGGAGCCGCAGGTGGGTTTTGAGATTGCTGGTGCTGCTGAACCGCTTGTGACAAACCTAATGTGGGGGGTGGCAGAGAAACAGTGAATGAGTGGGAGGCAGTTTTATGGTTTAAATCACAGACACCTAGGAGGAGATGGCAGGATGAAGCAGCAGCTTTCTATATCTTCACACTTTCTCACAAAGGGAAAAAAATCCCCACCTTTTTATTTAAATATTGCTGAATGTCATTTTGAGTGTGGCTGATGACAAAACTGTATCAGGCAGATGTTGCTCTAGCAGGCTGCAGGCAAACGTGCTGTCTCACAGATGCTGCTGCACCAGGGCTGGGCCAGGCTGTGGTGTAGATTCTGGCCCTGAGCAGCCAAGGGTTTGTCCCTCAGCCCTCCCTGCACACTGTAGGGGGTGTGCAAAGCCCTGCCGTCCCTTCGGCCTCCGAAGGAATCATCTCTGTCTCTCTGTGTTACATACCTGACACTCGTGAGGTTTTTCTCCCGTGTGTACCAGATAGTGCTTCTGGAGATGAGCCAGCTGCGTGAAGCCCTTGTTGCAAGTCTGGCATTTAAATGGTCTCTCTCCGCTGTGTACTCGGAGGTGCACCTAGGGAGAGACAAAGCAATTAACAATTTGCAGTTTCCAGTACTACAACAAAAGTGCTTTCAGATGTTTCCTAAAGCCAGCGGAAGAGTCCCATTGCCAAAATACAATGTTATCTAGTTAATTAGGTGGCGTCAGTATTAAAATACACAACCACGCTTTCTTGCTGGGGGATGCTGTATTAAGCCCAGACACATAAACAGCCTAACAAGCAAGGGAGGCCTGACCCGGCTTTTCCTCAAAAACCTACAGGGAGAAAGGAATCTGAGCCTTCAAACAAGGCTCCTGCCTTATTCTCTACTGCTTACCTTCAGATTGGAGAGTTGGCCAAAGGTCTTGGAGCAAACGTTGCATTCGTACTTGATCTTCCCATTCTGCTTTTTCAGTGGGTATGGGAGGGTTTTGTAACCGGTCACATTCCTCTTACTTTTAATGAGATTCATGGCTTCTTCACCGCCGGTGGCAGCCAACACCACTGAGGTAGGTTTAGGTTGCATTATGTGTTCCGAACTGGCTGCTGTACCAGCGGTGGGGGACCCACTGGTAGGGCTGCATGGCTTGTCCTTCATGCTGGCAGCAGCGCCCGTGATAGAGAAGGCACTGTTGGGTGCTGGTATGAGGAAGTCTCTCGGATGATCAGGCTGCAGCAGTCGACGGCCTCCTTCACTGGGCAGTGAGCTGGGGAGCGTGGTGGGGTTGAGCATGTGGTGGGAAAGGCTACCTCCACTGAGCAGGTTGCCATAAAGAGGGTACATCCTTGGGAAGAGATTGAAATTGTTGATGCCGTTGATATTGTTCAAAGCGCTCAGGTTATTACAGCTCATATTGAATGGAGGTAACAGGAATTTGGGGTAATGGGGGTTATAGGATGGTAGAAAGGCAGGTGAGAGGTGGCCAGGGGGTGCATATCCAGGATAAGACCCCAATCCTTCTGAGCCATATGATCCGTTCAAGTAAGAGTATGGCTCTCTGTGCTCTTGGGAAGTAGGTGCCAGAGGCGAAACTGTGACCCCTGGACTACTGTGAGGGCTTGAACTTTTTAAACTTTGGTCTGGGCTGCTCCTCCCGGAAGGACTTGGTGTAGTAGATGCCTGGATGGGCGAGTGAGTAATGTAGCTGGGTCTGTCCATGCCATATGCTAAGGAAGCTTTCAGATAGTCTTCTGGAATGTGAGGTCGGATCGGGTAGACAACTCGAGGGAAGAAACACCTCTCTGGGCTATAGTTCTTCCGTAAATCATCCAAGTCTTTTTCTGGAGTAACTGGTGAAATGTTGGTCTGAAAGAAGTCTTTTCCTTTAGGAGGATTGGATTCCATTTTCAGGATTTCTTTCACACTGTGCTCCTTCTTTGGGACACTTTTCTGATAAAGCTCATCTTTATCAGTGCTGTGCTGCTTTGGATTAACGTGGGTTTGTGCTGAAATACAAAAACAAGATAATGATTGTTTAGATATGTCACCGGCATTATCTCTTTTAAAAACAGAATCTAACCCCTACAAGTTTAGTGGGAAGGAGGGGCTACTCTCAGAGATGAGCAATCATTCAACTTGCCAGAAAACTAATTGTTGTGTGAAGAAATGCCTGCTGGTATTAGGTGTTAATAAAAAGCATTGTTAATTTAAGGGATACCGACCAGTACCTAGAGATCTGGATGATGATGCATTTGCAGAGCGCCAGCCTCCACTCTGCAAACTGATTTCACCTTTCTTCCCCCTTAAATTTGCCTAGCTTTGCTGCTGAATGTCTCTTTAAGCAGTATTTCTAATAAATGTGGTAACGAGCATTTGTTCACAATACAGGTTTAACTGAAGGACTTTGCAGAACACAAGCTCCCAGAAATGTTCCTCAGTAAAATAACAAGGCATGATAAATCGGGTTTTGCCAAACCGCAACAGTCACTTCACCAGCCAGTTCAATTACTTACAGTACCAAAAAAACCATGGCTGGCTAGGATGAAAGCCTTCTTCAAAGAGAAGGTATTCTCCATCAGTAAACAGATCATTACTCATTAAATATACTGCTTAGGAACATCTACAACAAAGCAGACTATTTACTGCAGATTTCTGTGGCATTCAGTCTATGCAAAACTCCTCTGCTTACAGCTGTATTTTATAAAAAAAATGCTGAAGCAAAGCAAAAGAAAGCAAGACTGGTTGGCTCCAGCTTAAGTTGAAATGTGCTTTAAAAAAAGGGGGAAAAGAAATATGTATTTAGAAGGAAATAGAAGCTAACACACATTCATCTCAGTTCAGCACATACTCTGTTTGTATTCAAAGATCTTGCTGTCTGGACATAATACAATCATAACACCACACTGAAAGATGACTTCAGTAGAAATACAAATCTGCCTTTATCTTTGTTACATAATCTTGATTACTTGTAAGATACTTTATTATGGAGAGAAAAACTACAAGAAGGTTTCATAATCATAGTTAGTTAGTGTAAGGCTTTCCAACAGGAGGTACAAGCCAACACCAGTAGGTACGTGACTTGAAAACACTCCAGTCCATTAGAAGCATTTCTGCTTCCATGACTGACTGTTCTTACTTCACTATCTGAGGTGAGAAACAGTTCTTTCTGATTTTTGGAGGATCTTCTGAACCAAGTGAGGAACGTGAGAACAGGCAATGACCACGCTGCTTTCAACGCAAATTCTTTGCTTCACTATTCACTACCCTGATGAAATCTATCATTTGGCAACATTACCCTATAAGGCAAAGAAACAGCCATTTATTAAACGTATCCAAGAAAATAGCTGCTTTCAAAGCACGCTCCTACTTACAGCAACCCACTTTACAGTAGCATCCTTTTTGAAATGGCATTAGACTAGTAACAAGCAAATTTAGTTTGAGATTTTTTGAGTGGTTTGTATATTTTCAAGCTCCAATGAAATGCAATTGAACACGGTTAAGTTAAATTAAAATATTTATGATAAAACTTAAAAGTGTTGTACAGTAAGCATGTGCACAAAAAGTATACAGATAGCTTCCCAATTACTTCTCTTGGTGCCCAAAGTTTAATGCAGAGCTGTATCAAAAACAAAGTAATAACACATTGTGTTTTCTGGCTTTAAAAACCATCTACTTTCTTTGGTCATTTTGTCTGTACTCCTGGACTGGTAACCCATTTTCTAAATGTCAACCAGATTTTTGGGCATAGCACAGAGGTCCTACTAGGTTTAAGAAGCTCCACAATGGCACTGTGGCTATTATCTGTATCTTCTTATCAGCTGCCTTTCACCACAGCAGTGTCTCAGAGCAAACATTCCTGGTGACACTATCAGCATGGGGAAGTATCAAGACCAGGCAGTACTGAAAACTGGACAGAGGGGTGGGAGGCAGGACTTGTGAAGCCTTGCAGCAGGAAAAATAAATAAATACCACCTTATCAGGCCCATATCAGTTTCTCAGTGGGGTCTGTCAAGCAGGAAGTTCAAACTGACACTTTTCTCTTTTAAAGAAAAAAACCCAGGGGAAGGGGGAGGGGAAGGAGAAATGCTGGTGGTGCTGGAAAAGTGATAGAGAAACTGGGGCCACTTCAGCTGGAGAAACAGCTCCCACTCTCAGTCACAAGGTTAAACAAGAGGCTGGGGATGTACGTGCCTTATGTGCAGGAGCAAGCCCAGGAACAACAGAAAGGAAACTCATGCAGAGATCGTAACTTTCTTCGTGCAACAATCCCATGCTCTCTTTTGACTGACTAAAGATAATTGCTCTTTTCCCCCCCTCTGAATTTTCCAAGTAAAGCTGTCTCTCCTATTAATTTCCATGTGTAGACAGAAGTGATATTTAAAGATTTTTTTTCAAGTCTAACTGTGACAGCTCTCTTTAGTTTGGAAGCTATCTTTGGTCCATGAATCCTCTCTTGGCTTTTTTCCTTATTACCTGAGCACAAGGGACACTTGGGAACACCAGAAATATCAAAACATAAACAAGCATGTCAGCACTGTGTAAAATAAGAGAAGGTAATGTCCTGGACCAAGGAGAGGTTCTAAGGTTTTATACTGAAGGTGGATTTAAACCAGGGCTGAAACTGATTGAGAGGTTTACAACCTTTCTTGTTGCTCTTTAAGGAGCCATACTTCAAAGTTAAAGAGATATATTTCTTATAAATGGATTTTTTTGAACTTGTGGTCTTAGATTTAAGTTCTTATCAATCAGAATGTTTCCTTTTCACTCTTGAAATGCATTTCTCCCCCATACCCCCATATACACACACACACACATATATATACATATACAGTAAATATACACACATGCACATATTCTTCCAAGATCTGTCTAGTTTCTGTGGTCAGAGAGACACACAGAAAAGAGATTCATGACAAAACAAGAATGGTCCAGCTGCATTTTTAAGTTACTGATCTGAGGGGGGGCGGGGGGGGGCAGAGAAAGAAAGAAAGAAAACCTCAGACGTGCCTCTTGAGGAGCCTGATCCACTTCTAACTGAGGTCAACAGATTATTTGCTCAGATCTGAGATTAGTGAGTGTGTGCAAGAGGAAAAGGGACAAAACTCCTGTTACTTTTAAGTACTAATAAAACTTGAGTGAAGGAGCTCCCTGAAGTCACTCCAATGTGGGTGTTGCATGTACAGACTGCTGCAGAACTATAGACTTTGGCTCTCGGTTCCTGTGCTCTGAGCTGTAGCCTGAGAAACATTTCATAAAAACAATGATCTGTTCTTTTCTAAAAACTTGAAAAACGGTTGTAGGCAGACAGTAATTTCATTAGTAATTTCAGGAGTGAGATGGTACCGAACACTTCGAGTGGTGGAGCTTAATTATGCCAATTCACATTTTCGATCTAAATTAAGCACCTCTTTTGCTAGTAGAAAGAGAACCTCGAAGTTGTGAAGCGGGCAAAACAAAGACTGTTTCCACTCAAAATGAGAACAGAGACCAACATTTAGAAGTACATAATTTGATCATCTGTTTTCTAAATGTGTCCGTGGCAGTGTGACATGCCTTTGAAAACTTTTTGCTCACAGAGAAGGTCTTTCTGGGAGCCTTCAAATAATTCTCAATATTGAGACAACTTCAGCCCCCAAATTCTCATTTTGTGAAGACAACTTCTCATATAATTTAAAAATCATTTTCCTGAGCCCTTTTGAACATTCCAGGAGGCATTTTTTTAAGCAAGTGCAGATGTTTCCTCTCAACCCAAACAGAAAAGCTTCAAAACCAGAAAGTGAAACTGCCCATAAACAAAAGGGAAAGCGAGCAACAGGGCTGAGCTAATGGCCAGCATGTCAGGGCCAGCAGGAGGAAGACTAAATTGCATTTAAGAAAAAAGCATTAAAAAGTTTATCTTCATAGAACCAGAAACATTTTAAATAATGTCTTGTTAAACCTGTTAATGAAACCGAAAAATTGCCAAATATTTTGTAAATATGCAAATTATCTTTCCCCAGCTTGAACATTTTTCTGAAGCTTGATCAAAAGATGTCACCTGCCTGTACTTGACTGAGGAGACAAACATGACATGAGCAGCAGGAAGTTGCATCATATGATTGCAATATATGAATATTATTATCAAATAGTCATGTCCTGAGTCAATGCAATTGGTTAGGAGTTTGTTGGGTTTTTGTTGTTTGGTTTTGGGGTTTTTTTTTTAACTGTTACCTTCTCCACTCCTCCACCCCAAAATAATCCTCCCATATTGAGGTAAGAATGAAATTCTAAACCATTTGGAACCGCCAAAGCAAATTTACTCAGTGTTTGCTAAGTAAAATATCACAGACTAGAAGACAATCGGAAGGAGCAGCTGAATGTGGTTAAGCACATTTAACAAATTAATGAAAATTTATTTTTAGCAGAATACAGAAATCTTGTGCCACCATACTTCATTTACTGGACAACGGCACCATCTGAAGGTGACATCTCAAATCTTGACAGAAAACATCAGGGGCCTCAAAACAGGCAGGAAGGGAATGACACTTGAGTTTCCAGCACTGGGATAATGTGGAGTCTTGCCTCTACCACTGTTGTGCAACTCCTTGCAAGCACTTCAACATCCATTTGAAGTTACGTAGCTCCACTCAGAGCTAATCATGGCCGTCAAGGTAGGTGTGTGCTCCAGTGTCTGAAGGACTGGGTCAAAGGCCCCAGTTCAGGAAAACACAGAGGACAGGGTTAAACCCACAACTAAGGACGTGCCTAATTGCTGTCTTGCATCTGGATGCTTTCCTTCTGCGGCACAAATGAACTAATGCTGGGGAAGTTACCTTTAATTTGAAAGTTTGCTGTTACAGAGGCAAGTAGATGTTACATGCGGGTGTGTAAATATATTTATCCTCTAAAGTGGTAGTTCTCTCATTTTTGAGGCCACTAATTACAGGAAATAAAGCCAGAGAAATTCCCTGATACATTTTTCCCCGGAGGCCCATCCTGCTCTGGTGCCTAAAGAGGAACTAAGGTGCTGAACTCTAAGGCTGTGATCCCCAAACCCTTGAGGCACTTAAAGCAGCTGCCTATATTTTAAGTTGGCAAGACTGGAAGGTCTCTGTAGGTGTGTGTCCCAGGTGCCCTCTCCTGTGCTGGGCAAGCAGCCAAGGTACGACTCTTCCAAAGCCTCCCACGGGCACCAGTGTGCACTGCACACCCAAGACACAGTCTTGGAGAGGGGGAGATCTGGGTGCAACACACCATGGCCACTGGCTGCCTCCTGCCCACACCAGTGCGTATCCCATAGGAGGAGGCCCTGACTTCAGCCTGCCTCTTGGGATCCAAACCCCAGCTTTCCCTCCCTCCTCCTCAGTGGGTGCCAAAACCAGCAGCCACGAACTGAGAGAGGTGATGATGCACCCCTGCTCTTCTGAGGGAAGCCATACCACTTTAAACACCAAATTATTAGCAATCCATTTGGTTGGAGAGGACTTTCCTGACTTCCTAGCAGGTTGTGGGGGGGTGTTGGGGTGGGGTCCCCTCAAGCAAGGCTGTGTTCAGATGTTTTGCTGGGCCAAAGCCCCACGTCTGTTGCAGATGTAGGGTGCCAGCGAACTGGGGACAAACCCTCTGCACTTTACTCATGGATGAATGCAGTGCCAGGGTACCTTGGGCAGCCTTTGTGACTGAGAGAGAGAGGCTGGAGAGGCAGCACGATGCTCTCTAATTTTAAGATTTAACTAGCAGCCTGGGAGAAAGGAGCAGAAGAAAGCTAAACAGTGCTGGCACTCAAGGTAAACTCATCTGGTTCCAGTACTAATTCTGGAAAAACCACCCCTGCTTGCACCATTGCTACAGGGACTTTGGCAAATAACGATCTTGGGGAGACTTTTGGATTTTTCTTCCACACTTTTCAAAGGCTAACTTTAGAAAACCTCAATCCTTATGGTACCTGTAGGGGTTTTGGCCCATCTGCAGGCTTTAGGCCTGAATGTGCTGCTCACAAGAATGACGGGAAAAGAAAAAAAAAAAGTGAGAAGTTTTTCTCATTTTCTGAACTGCTATTTTCTTTAGGTGGAAGGAGCTAACATAAAATTTCTAAATGGTTTAAATGCAATTTAAAAACAGAAGAATGTCTATTTCAAACTCAGCATCTGGAAATACTGCAAATATTAAGGCTGAACTACAAAATTGTGGCTCAAGTTCCCATTTCTTTAAATCCTTGTATTGAACTTACCACTTTTACTAGAATCAGTTATTCTACCATGTCCAGACACCCCTAGTTTTGACCTGATAAAGAGTAACCAGAGTAAGAAACACTTTACCAATACATTAATTGCTACTTCTGCAAGCAAGCTTAAGGTGCCAGCAGATGCAGGAAACTGATCCTGCGTTTGTGTATCCTCCCAGCTAGTGGCCAAATGTGCCTGACTAGATTTTAGCAAACTCCTCATACACCAGGGCCCTACATGCTATTGTCTCATCTCACCTGCCTGCAGGTCCCACTGAAAAGCCAACTGTTCATTTTATCAGGAAATAAAACTGCACAGAGAGTGGTGAAATGACATAAGTGCAATGATGGCAGAATCAGTGAGACAGTTTTTGAACAGAGAATATAGCTGCATAAGCCATTCCCTCCCTCTCTTCCCTCTGTCATTAGGAGACAACAAGTTTTCTTCTATTAATTTGTAGGGAAAGACAAAAAGCTAGTGAAAGGGTGACACCCACAGAGTATAGATGTACTTTTGATTAATCTGAATGTGTGATATAATTTTTATAACATGGGATGACAGTTCTAATGATTCCCAAAGTAACACTGATATTTTATAACCCATTCCTTGTTGCCAAATAACCGTAAATAAGGGTTTTTTACTAAAAAAAACCAACTGCTTGCAGTTTTTTCTTCAAGTTTCAGTGTAGTCACTGGCAGAAGGACAGAAGAATACTCTGCTCTATCTTAGAGCAGCAGAGGAAGCAGCCTAAGAGTCCACTGAGAAACCAGCAAGAATTTTTCCTTCTCTAGAAGGGGCTCTGGGTGAGGTGTCAGGCGGTGATTAAGTGAGAAGTAAAGCACCAAGGCTGGAAATAATCAGAAACCACAGAGGAACACAAACTCCTGGAAACACCTCTTCCCTCTGCTACCAGTGCTATTATTTTTGAACAGAAAATGAAAGCTGCAATATAAAGTCAGAAATGGGGACAAAGTACACTGAGCTTAAAACACAAGTAACCAGATGAGAAGACCACAGGAGGTTTGCTCCCATAAGATAAATAAGTGTAAATGCAAGGCTCAAAGTGCATTATGCAGTAAACATGTATTTTGTCAGACACCTAGACAGAGTCATGGCACATTGCCACTTCCTGGTACAGTGAGGGCAGCCCTTTGGGAGCATGACTGGACAGTCTTTAGTATATGCTACCAAAGGAGACTTTTGCTCAACACACTGTGAGATCTAAAACTGGAAAGTCTGAGAGTGAACCAAACAGCTACGGTTAGGAAGACAGAGGTCAGGCTGTCTGTCCAGAATTTCATCAGATAAAACTCAGACTGTAAACAAGCAACTGCTCAGATTTTAGAATCTCTTTCCATTTGAACAGGCACAGGGAACTCATTCTCTTGTGTTGGGTTTTTTAATTCCCCTTTTCCACTCCAAGCTACCTCCTGTGACACAACAGATGATGCAGCTGTGTAATTATACAACTTATTATTAGATTGTATAGGCAGAGGAGACATTACTAGCATTCCTTGTTTATACTGTAATCCACTTACTGAGGTTCATCATTGTCAGCTCTCTGGAGGGGGGATAGTGCAGCCTCTCTGCGAAGTCTCGACAATACCACACAAGCAGCTCTTGGTTGGCAGGGATGGGCTTGATGGTGTAGAAGTAGATGTTCATTCCATTCTGACAAGCAGCCAAGTTCTGCTCCTGAACAGAGTAGCCAGGGTTTACATAACGCATCCAGTTGCTCTTGTCCTCGTTAAATCCATCAATGAAGTGGTGAAGTTCACCACTTGAATAGATCTGGAACAGAGAGGAAGTGCTTATGAATATATATACATATATATAGGCACAATACGCAACATGTACGCACAGAGTCCATCAGGGAAAAGCGATAAGCTCCTTTTTTTTTTTTTTTT
>VXBB01013169.1:799715-811043 GCA_013399915.1 Illadopsis cleaveri
TTTTAGATGAGCATATATTACTGAACTAAGAGTTCAAGCTGTGTTCCTGCCTTTCCAACAATGACATCCTCTGAGTTAAGGTATTTAAAGGCAAGTCCACAGTGACCTTTTCCATTTAATGTTAGCCTGTGCCTCTGCTACCATGGGAAAACAAGACCCAAAATCTGAAATGCAGAGTACTCTCTCTCTGTGAACAGTCTACCTTAGAGTCCTTTTCCTGGTGCTCTGATCAACAAGTGGGTGATGCTGATGACTGCAGGTCTGAGTGCATGCTTGCATTAATGCTTTGAGTCACCTGTGTATAAGACTGGCTGGCTGTGCTACGTCAGAGTTCTTCTCTTCTGGCCTCTTTCTCTATGGCCTCTGTACTTGCAGTTTCCTACCACCTCCACCCAAAGGTTTAAACTATGCAAACATTCTCCACCCCCCAGTCCTAAAGCAACACTTGCTCATAGCTGAACTGTAACCCTTTTGTAGGAAGGCTGGACTAGGCAAAGATGAAATTCACCTGCCATAACTGAAGGAAGACCTGGAGAGGGATTAGCCCATGAGATGTCATTTTTCCTATGAAGGGACATGTTCTGACTTGTCCACAGAGGGGCAAGACGACACGAATCTGAAAACTGCTCAGCGGTTTCGGGGGAAAGAAGTTCCCATTACTGACAGAAACTACTGTTTCTTGAAATGGTAAGAATAAGAGAAATATTGGGGGGAAAAAAAAAAAAATCAAGAGAAGTCCAGGAAACACACTTGTAAAAAGACACTGCTTACTCTCAAGAACTAGCTCCGTGCTGGATGAAATAGGGTTCCTGGTTTTCTGAAAACAGATGACCAGGCAAAAGCCAGACCTTGAAGTGGGAGCAGCTTGCACCAGCAACGCACCTCGCTGAGCAGGAAATGCTTTTCCAAAGGGGAGACAGAGCTTATCTCAGGGAAAAAACACTCCACAGGGTGTTCCTGCCCGTGTGCCCTCACCACTGTCTCTCGCACTCCCTGGGCGGGCAGTGCCCTCCGGCCGGCCGGGACCCTCCCATGCATCCCGAAGCCCGGCGGGCAGAGAGGGGAGGCGGCCTGGCCCTTTAACGCGGGCCGTAAACACCAGAATCACTTTCTTTAAGAGTAACTTCCTGTAAACTGAGAAGGGGGAAATACATGTGGCCTCATCAAAGCAGCTTGCGAGAGATTTTGCGGTGTGTTTGTTATGAGAAAATGGAAGGGAGCCGGGCGAGTTGTGCTGCATCAAGAAGAGTCTTCGGGTTTCTCTGCTCACCCCGGCTCGCAAACTTCCAGGAACGCGGGGCTCTGGCGCTTGACGCCTGCCACCACTTCCCAAACCAGCCCTCCACCGCTCCCACGTCAGGGCCACAGCTCCGACTCCCCGGCAGAGGCACCCACCAGCTCCCACCGATTCTGGGGAAGGCGCGCCCAGATCTGCTGAGTCACGGCGCGGTTCCCAGAAATGAGGCGGGCTCGGGCGGCCCCGCTCCCCTGGCGCGGGCAGCGTCCCCGGGCGCCCAGCAGATGTTCCCGCTCCTGCCAGCGAGCCCAGGATGCCTTTAATAACATGTGGGAAGTTATCTCCCACAATTTCCTTTGCATATGCAAGCCTGTGTCAGACCCCTAGGAAGGAATTAATTTTAAGTGCAGCAGTCTGTCTTGAACGAATCAAGAGATTAGAACAGGGAATTTAATGATGCTTAGATGGCTCTTAGGATATTATTTCTGAGGATCCCTCCACATTAAGGCTTAAAATCACATCATAAGAATAACGTCATCTTTCTCACTGCAATGTAGGAATGAAGCCCTGCAAGACGGTTATCAGCCCCTCTTCCCTGTGTCTGCTGTTTTACCAACAACCGGTGGGGCTAGGGTCAGCCTACTGGTCTCTTCCTAAACCTGACACAAGTTCCCAAAAAGTTCAGCAAAAAGAAACATTTTGTGGCCTTATTAATGTGAAAACAGTTGCCTGCTCTATAAAAACACTCATGCAAATAACTGCCTGTGCAATGCCGTATTACATCGTACAAAGACGATCTGAGAAAACCAAAATGATTCAATTAGGTAGGAAGAAAGGGCTGTGGGGAATGCTGGTGCATGCCCTGGGTTTCACCTGGATTTGAGGTTGGGATATTACTAAGGCAGGGAGGCACCTGAGTACAGAGGCTTGGACACAGTCCCAAATCCACGGATTTAGACACAACCTACATGACTAGAAGGCAGCAAAACAAATCCATGGAATGAGATGGGGCCAAAGGAATGTTCTCTAACAATTAATAAGGTGTCTTTAAGAAAAATGAGGATTATGTCAACTGATAAACTGGAAGCATATTCCCCAGCACAGACTGCCCAGGCCAAAACATACTGGCTGCTGCTCTCTTCCAGCTTATACTATGGAGTACAAATTAGGCACCACCTCTGCTGTTTGTCTCTTTTCCCTTTGCTAACATCCATGATCTGCTCTTTTAATAATTCTGAGGAGGCACAGAAAAGTTTATTAATTGAATAATATATGCTGAAGACTACTACCACTGTGTTACAGCAGGTCTATACAAGATGCAGGAAAAAAATGTCAGAAAATGCATCATAATTCCAGAGTGAAAGTTTATGCAGTACTTTAACAGCTTCTTCATGGTGGGAAAAATTAAGGACGTGACATTTGCATAAATCAGAATGTCTTTCTGCTGGGAAGAAATGCAAAATAACCTGCCCTTACAGCAAGCAGCAGAACTATTACTTTACAGAATCGGCACCGATACATTTTGGAAGACAGAGCCAGGAAGGGCTGTGCATCTTCACTGCTCTCTCCACCCACACAGTCCCTACATCCAAGACAGCTAGGCTTTTACTCGGCTTAATTCACCCACTGGCCCTGTTTGTACCTGGCCATATACAGAGGTTGTCCCCTGCATCACACAGCAGGAAGTGACCCAGCTTCTCAGCCATACTCATTTAGTGATCTGCTTACTGCAACAACGTGGTGCTGTTTTTTCCTACTTACCCGCCAAAAGTATTTTCTATTCGCATTCTTGGGAACTGTATCACTGGTATAGATCTCTCCTACCAGGGGTCCAAAGCGTGTTCCTTTTGGGATGTACTCTTTGCTTATAACTCCAGTGACCTACAAGAAGAGCAGCACAGGATCAGTCCATCACCAGTAGAAAATGAAAAGTCTCCCTCTTCTCCCCTGTCCCCCAAGTGTAACAAGGTAAAGCAAACAATGCAAGAAATTTTTTGTGTCAGGTCAGCAAAACAGAAATAAATATATGAACCATCGTCTTGGTTACAACGCAAATGATTTTATTAGGTACTAGCATTTTCCAAAGACAGATGGAAGCTAATGATGAATACCACCTTAAAAATGTGCTTTCTGGAAATACATTTACAAGAAGGAACAGTAAGCAAAATGTACAGAGATTGTCAAATATCTTCAGAAGTTATTTTTCCTATCAAAGGCAACCCCTAAAAGTCTAGTTCCAGCAAACAAACATATGCGATATCTATCAATCATTTCACTGCTACAGAGCTTGCTTTTTTAACAAGTTAGGAACTGGAATGACTGCTCTTCCAGATCAAAATGAAACCACCCTCCACCCCCCTCCATTCTTTGGTCTATACCCGCCCTGATAGCTAAATGGAGAACAAAAAAGAAACAACAACAACAACCAAAAAGCCAAAAAAAACAAACCCAAAAAACCAAACAAACACCAAAAACCCAAAAAAACTTCAGTTCTCTTACCAGCATACAGTGTCATACAAAACAGAATATGAAATGGCTCTGGGACATGTACTCACAGGTCACCTTTTTGTACAAAAAGGAATCATCAGTTATCATCAGATAACATATAGCAAGTGGGTTTGGTCAAAAAAGGTGTAAGGATTTTAAAGAAAACGCTCCACTATGCTAGGTCTAAGAAATGTACTCTGGTTGTTCAGCTTCCTTCTTGACAGTAATTATACCAAAAAAAAGTCACTGACCACAAATCAGGAAGCAATTCATCATTATTCAGAAGAACGTGCCTTGGAGTAACCCTTTGCAAAACACTGCTGAGTTACTGGTTTTGTCTCTCTGTTTTTCACCAATCTTCTTAAATTTTATGTATCTAAACAATGTTAGAAAACCAACAGCTTTGTAAAGCCAAAGCCCCAAGCCTCTGCAAGATTGATCCTGCTGCTCAGATAGTGAGGAAAAAAAGAAGGTTAAAAACCCCATTAATTTGGTGTTATAACCAAATATATTATAAACTTCATGGCAAAACGTATTCAACATATCACCTTTACACATGTTGCCACTTGTCTTTTTGCTCACCAGGATTTCAGAACAAGACAGGAACACTAGAAGTAGTTGAGGAAGACTGAGAACTGGGATTACTGCTGTCTGTACACCACAAGGAATCAATGTCCTTACCAAAGCAGATTAGCACTCGTCAGACCCTACAGATAGCTCACTTCAGTGAGCTTTTCTATTTCTTTTTTTCTATTTCCTTCTCAGCAAAGGCTGGTAAAAATCCTGGACTGTATGTAGACGGTGCTTCACAAATTAGCTAAGTCTTCTGATTTTCTCAGAACATTTTCTTACATTGTGTGATCCTTGATGTATAAGTGAGAGGCAGACAGAGAAATCCTTGCCTGTGTACTGGTCAAGATTAAAAATGCCAGTAAAAAATGAACACCTAGCATAATTTCCTGTTAAAAGTTAAAATAAAGGGGCCAAATAACAGCCATGGATTCAAGGAATCACCTGGAAACAGATTGCTGTGTGTACGTGGTTTGTACTGTTTTGCATTTTAACATATGTTTTCAGCACACTACAAAGAAAAAAAAAATTAAAACATCAACAGCAGAGGTAGTTAAATGCTCCATTGATCTATGCATCTGGACTGAAGAGAGAGAAGAGGGACTTCCAGAAATTTTCTTACACCTACCATATGCTGAAACAAGCTCACTGGCTCAGTTTTATTTTTGTCTTGCTTGTACATGTCTCATAGAGAGCTGAAAAAGGCAGATGTTCTTCTCATTTTCCCTATATATATATCTTCATTTACATCCATCTGCCCTCTCAAGAAAAGTTCACAACCAAGCTACAAGCACACCCTACCAGTTTTACTGCATGATAGCTTGAGATTTTTCATAGTTTTAAAAATATCTTGGCCTTAATTAAAATGACTATAATGAAATTCTCAGAATCTCTAGAAATCACTCCTTGAACTAGTCAACTTGAAACAGTCTCTGACACAGCAGATACTTTTTGATATCTACCTTTACAGACAGCATTTGTGTTCAGCTATGCCAGGGGAAAAGCAAAGATGATTTCTCAGTCTGTACCCACCAGAATTTGGCAGAAGTAGTTCTGCACATCTGCGTGTGCCAACACTGAAATTTTGCGAAACCAGGCTATAAAGCTGTCCAGATGACTTTTGGCTGACGGTGGCTCTCAGGTCAGCAATTCTCGGCCGCCATTGCTCCCTCCCAAGCTCAGCTGCTGGGATCGACGGGGGGCATCCTCCAGGAGAAGGGCGCCAGCAGTGCCAAGGCAGCTTGGCTCCAGGCTGCCCGCAGCCCCCCCCGCCGCAGCTCAGCGGGGGCGGCTTAAGGAGAGGCCAGGAAGCAGGGAGCAGCCGAGGGCTGGCAGGCAGGACAGCGGCGCAGCTCCGGGTCGGGAGCTGGGAGTGAGCCAGCCCCGGGCTGCCGGAGGGCTGTGCCAGAGCGGCACTTCGGAGCTGCGTCCGCCAGGTGTCCTCCAGCGCGCCGCTCCGCCCGGGGGGGAGCCCTTCCCGGGAGCAGCGGGGAGCCCGGCGCGGGCGCTCCCCAGAAGCAGAGCCCTCCTGCCGCCGCCGCCCGGGCGCTGCCTGCGGGGCCCGCACCTCGCCGCACGGCAGCCACGGGCTGCTTCCCCCGCTAGTTCGTCTCCACAAGCGCTTACCCCGTCTCCCTTCAAAGCTCCCAGCGCTNGCGGCGCCGGGGGCCGGGCACGCCTGGGGCCCGCCTGGCCCGCTCAGCACATCCCGGACTGCCCGCGGCCCCCGGGCATGAGGCGGGTGGACTCCGGTCCCAAATCTGATCTGAAGTGGCGCTTTGCAAGATCAGTGCTCCTGCATCTTTGTTTGGGGAGAGAGCACTGAAGTAAAACAACAACTCCTGCAAATTCTGCAAGGGGATGGTATTTTGCAATGGAACCACTAAACTGCTTTTAAAAACCAAAACACTGAAAAAACATTTACTGGCTTCATTAAAACAGCAGTATTTTCCACACACAAATAGGGCAGGCCGTCACGTGTTCTGAATTAACACTGATTTTAATTTTTTTTAGCTACTAGTTCTGTAATTGTGTATTTTTTACCCCTTTGTTCAGTGACCAGTTTTCTAAAAGTGATGCCACAAAACAGAATGCTTTCAGATGGCTTTCTCGGCATCCACATAAAAAATAAATAAAAGCAATAGGGGAGAGCAAGTGTCTGAGGTCAGTGAAGCACAGTTCGTAACAGCTCAAAATCACTGCTTTCACCAAAATCACTAATTCAGGGTCTGTCTCTAAGAAATGTCCTTATCAGAGACAGGCAACAGTAATGGGTGGTTTGCCAAGAGATGTTTTGCTTTGTCAAAGCTCACACACCAGGATGAGATACTAGTAATATTCAAGACAGCAGAGCAACTGTAATTTTATATAAGGAAAGGCTGTTAGGGCTTTAAGCACCAGACCAAAAGGAAGATTTTTGAAAAAAGTATTTTTAAATGTCTGCATGAAAAGATCATTCACATATGGCCTTCTACAGCATAAGCCTGACACCATATTTCATCATTTTTTGACAATTGCCTAAACTGGGGGAAAGGATAAATAATTCACGCATAGAAATAAACAAATAAATGACTTCATGTAGATCCAACAGCCTAAAATGTTATGAACAGTAGTAATTAATTTTTTAAAATGCTGACACATTCTGTGAACTCACAGCAAAAAATGTGTTCTTCAGAAAAGTCCCTGATCAAGATCCAAGAATAAACATGAGTATGATGACGTGTCATGGGCTCCCTCGCAAATTGCATAAACCTTTAAAGAGGAGCTCCACAAAGCATGCAAGAAGATATAGAAAAAGCAACTCTCCCCAAACAGCAGCAGCTGAACTTCCTCCCTCCCTAAGCAGGCACGCAGTACTTTTCCTGCTCCAGCCGGAGATACAATACTAATCGTGACAGCACTAGGATTTCATGATCTAATCATGACAGTATCAGGATTTCACAAGTGATATATTATGTATGTTTTTTTGACAATAAACTGACTCAGCATTTAAAACTCTCAAACAGATGAAGCCACAGCTCTCCCCAAAGTTAACAATGAAGACAGCTCACATCTGAAACCCACTGGCAAACACGCACGCATGCATCCCCCGAAGTCTTAGCTCATCCTTTTGCAAGTGGAAAAAACCCCACTCTACCAAGCTGTCAGGACTCCAGGTTTTCCATGAGGTCAAAACCAGAATCAGGCTCCCTCACTGACCCACAAACACAAACACGCAAAAGTAACACATGGACCCAGTCCTGACCCCACTAAACAAAATCGAACTTGGAAGGCAGACAGAAAAAAAATACAGTGTTTCATGTCAGAAGTTACTAGCACACAAGCAGATCATGCCATTTACAACTACTTCACCCTGAGGATGAGTAGCAGATGAGACCTGTCCGTACATCCACCGGAGTGTAGCCTTCACAGAAGGTGGGCAAAAGAGCACATCGTATCAGCCCTTCCTTTCAGAGCTATCTTAAAGACAGTCAGGGTTTAAAAGCTCCTATTGCTCCTTAGGGTAGGTGCAATTCAGCACAAATGAAAGACTGGTGGGAGCTTCGGAGAACAAAAGGAGGATGTCCTATATTCAGACTCCCACTAGCAACGAGCTGCACGGGTCACATTTTACAAGAAAGAACCAGCAATCTTTCAACAGCTTCTCTCTCCCCCCCACCTCCTATACAGAGATGGCAGCAATCCTCCTGATTCACTGACCTGAGCCAGGAAATAAGGAAATTACACCTTGGTGTTTCCAAACACAGTGCTGGGAATTTTGAAAGCTCTTTGGATGTCTCCAGCCACAGCAGCAGGACTCTACAGGGCCAGAGGGAGCAAGCAGCCTCAGCAGCCAATCAGCCATCAGCCGGCAGCCAAAGACCTACCCGAGCTGTCACACTGCAAGCTCAGCCTTCAATCAAGAAATCCTCCTGTACCCCATGGCAGAGTCTCAGCTTTATTTCCCTCTTCATGCCAAACTAAGACCTATCTAACAATAGAGTAACACAAAAGCAGGTTTCACACTTTTTCTGGAGCATGACCTTTCTCTGCCAAAGTTCTGCAGGGCAGGGCAGGGCAGATGGGAAGAGAAGAGGGATTTTAAGGAGAATTTAGCTTTAACCTCTCACCAAATGTACTTGGCACTCTATTAGGCACTGCCAAGCTAAATTCCATGGTGTCAACACCCTTCAGTTGGGGGTCTGGCCCTATTTCTGTACACAGGATTAAACAAGTACCTGCTCTGGAAGGAAATATTTGATAGGCACAGATGAGTGTACCTCTTCTTTTCAGCTCTGTGGTCAGTATGTTTAGCCAAAGCAGAAGCACAGGTAATAGTTGCTATACCACAAGTCTCAGCACAGGGAGAAATGAAGGGTTGTCCCCCGGGTTGTTACGCTACCGAACATCACACCTAGCTATAATAGCTACTCTATACCAAGGAGTAAACACAAAACCAAATTGCTCATCCAGGCTTGTTTCTTTCCAGCCCTTCTGAAACAACAACAAAGAATGTACCCACTCCAGGGACAAGGATAGGACAGACTCGCACGGCTAGCTACCGGTGAAGATACTGTCCCAGATAAACAGAAGTTAATTTAAGCTACGGCCACCCTTCTGTCAAGCTTGCTACAGTTCTATCATTACTTCCTTAACCAACATGCCAGAGTTTTTAAGAATTTAGGAAGTTGGGAATACAACAAGCTCACGAAAAGAATAAAGCAATTTCATAACCAAAGGGAAAACAAAAAGAAATAATTAAACACATTTCCAGGAATTTGGGGTTTTTTGGTTTGTTTTTTTTTTTCCCTTTACTTTTTTAAAGCTATTTATTGGACAACCGAGGCACTTTAATCTCTGTGCCAGAGGCAATGAATGGTCCTGGCAAACAGCAGCCTAGAAATTGGCACAAAGAACTACCCCACAGTTTAAATATGCTTATTCAGATGCTGTTCAAATTGTGTGAAAATTTAACTGTTTGTGAATTGGTACAGAACCAGTTTCAGGGATAGGTTGGCTGCAATTTTCAGTGAAAATATTGCACAACAGATGACCAGCACACAGTTTCTTAAAAGAGTTATTAGGGTCGCATATTAAAAGCCAGCGGGCAGCATTTGTTGTTGTTGGTAGGGTGTGTGTGTGTGTGTATGCTAAAGAATCAAAGACAGGGTGAGCACACGCTTTCCAAAGCGCTGTGATTTGGCTTGTCTGACTCCAACCTTCCCCAGAGCACTGCCGCTTACCTCTTTGCAGTTAGATGCGTATTTGAAAGTCAAGTTCCTTGGCAAGGAAGCCTCTGCCTGAGTCAGGGTGCCTCCATCGGCACTGGGATCCAGCGGGTGATCATTTACAATATATGTGCACTTCTCTTCAAAATCAGCCTCTGTCCACAGAGTCATGTCAGCATCCTCCATGTCCATTTTCATTGTCCACTCTCTCCCTTTCACCAGATTCTTGAAACTCACAGCGTCCGAGCTACACTGTGTAGCAGCCTGGAAAAAAAGAAAACAGCCTTTAATCCTCATTGTCCTTCAGTGTTGTGGTTTCCGTTGATACAGCGTGACTAATTCAGTAGTCTGTGACACTTTAAAAGCGTATGCAGGATAGTTGGTACAGTTGAGTAATAGCCAAAAAGCAGTGTAAACGAAGCTGCTCTGACTGAAGCAGCACTTTGAAATGCCAACCTCGGTAATAATGAGGGAACAAAAACAAAGAGGAGAAAATCCTCAGGCTGTGACAACCACTTTACCTTTTTCAGACCCTTTCCTTAAAGCTTCAGGGAGAAAAGAATATTCCGTGCTGAAGAAAATGTGGGGTCATGGCCGTGAGACCACTTAGTTGCCTGTGGAAAAGCTGCCTCAGAAAAGTGTCACACAAACAAGGAGAGGAAGAGGAAAGGAACTGCTGTCTGCGTCTGAATGAAGCTAAAAATGGAAAGCGCATGTTGGAAGAGCGGAACCCAGCCTTGCCTCTTCCAAATGGGGAAGCCTGAACTTTCCCACCGGCTTTCAACACACAAACAACTTTCAAAACAACCTGGCCCCCCCGCCCGCCTCCTCCTGACGTCCCCTTATCCTTTGGCATGGAAGGCTGAGAAAGCCGACATCCTGCCAGCATCACTGCAGCAGGAGCAGCCCTGCACAAAGCACTGCAACATGTTCCTGGGGGTCAAACCACAAAAGGAGCAGGGGAAATAAATAAATACCTTTTTAAAAAAAGTTATTCTAGCCCTTTTGATTTTGATGGACCTCGTAGAATTAGTGTCCCAAAGCAGTGGACTTGAGCCTAGTAGAACAGTTCCAGCAAGCCCTTCAGCCCCTCTGTCTGTTCAGGACAGAAGCGCTGTTATCAAACCTATCCTCAAACATGTATTAAGGTCGGGCTCTTTCCATAAGGTTCATGAGGAACCAAAATCTCTATGCCGGTAGCTGAGAATGACGCTCAACACGGCGTAAAATCCCTTCATTTTTCCTCCCTGGATACGCAGCTACTATGAAATTCACACCCCTCCACCGGGAAAAACGAAACACGAAGACTGAAAGTGCAACGATCTTCCGAGAAAGAAGTTAAAGGCTGACTGACTGTGGGTTCGGGGGAGACCCCCGGCGCGCCCCCGGGACCGGCCCTCCCGGGAGGCACACCCCGAAGAGGCTGAGGCGGGGGGCGCGGCAATACACAGCCCCCCCGCCACCGCCGCCGCCTCCGGACCAGTCCCGTGCCCCGTCCTGACCGCGGTCAAGGCGAGCAGTGCGACAGTGCCGGACCCTCGGCGTTGAAGGGGGAGAGGGAACGAACAGCGAAACTCGGGCCAGGGATGTGACAGCTTGCGGCGGAGCGAAAGGGTTAATGCCGATCAGAGGAGCGCTTCCGATCCGGGAGAGGCGACGAGGAAACTTTTGCTCCGTCCCGCGGGCGCCGCGACGGGCGAGAAGCAAAAGCCGGGGAGGTGGAGACGGGGGTGAAAGAGGGGACGGCATCGCGCTCCTTACCGGGGCAGAGTCCACGCGCGTTTCCACACCGAAGCCCACCGGCGGCGGCAAACCTGGCTCATTTCT